>JANUYF010000015.1:10438400-11008400 GCA_026167975.1 Phrynosoma blainvillii
GGAGATGAACTCATGGCAGAGGGAAGATTTGACACATTTTGTCTCTTAGATAGATGCAGCCCAAGATTAGAGTAAATCATAGAAACATGCAGTTGGAAGAGACCCCAAGGGCCATCCAGTCCAACCCCATTCTGCCATGCAGGAACTCCCAATCGGAGCACCCCCGACAGGTGGCCATCCAGCCTCTGCTTAAAGACCTCCAAGGAAGGAGACTCCAGACCATTTCAAATCCAAATAGTATATATTAATACAGAGGATGGTAATGGCAAGCCCCCATTTGAAGAAACTTGCCAAGAAAAAACTATGGTAAGTTACGGTTGCCATAAATCAGGAACAACTGGAAGGCACACAACAACAATAACAATTCAAGTGTGCAATACACAAACCACTACACCACACTGAATATATACAGGCATCTGAAGGCTTATTTGTTACTCAGACTTTTCTTAATCTCCCGTAACTTTCCCCTGAATTTAGGAAGAAATTGTGAAAGTTTAGGAAGAACTTGTGAAAGTTTTATTAATCAGCCTGAGCATTTGATCTGGAACAACACTGACCTCTACAGGCCAGAGAGGAAACAGCACATATTAAAGCCACTTTCCCAAAACTTTTTGAAAACAAAACCTGTTCCCTATTGGACCTAGGCCACTCTTTTGCCTGCAAAGTTTTGACTTGGATAGTGCAAAAGAGTAAAAAAGAGTCACCTACGGAGGCATCTACCCCATCCGTCTCCGCATGAGATGCTATTCAAGGAAGGCCAACTTGGGACGACGCGACTCAATGGGAAACGCAATGGGCAAATGCAGGTTCATGTAAGGGAGAAAAAAAATGAAATGTGCAGATATAGGTTGGGGGACACCTGGGTTAACAAGACTCCATGTGAAAGGGATCTGGGAGTCCTAGTAGACCACAAGTTGAACATGAGTCAACAGTGTGATGCGGCAGCTAGAAAGGCCAATGCGATTCTGAGCTGCATCAACAGAAATATTGTGTCTGGATTTGGGGAAGTCATAGCACCACTCTATTCTGCTTTGGTCAAGCCTCACCTGGAATAACACTCCATCCAGTTTTGGGAGCCACAATTCAAAAAGGATGTTGAGATGCTGGAGCGTGTCCAAAGGAGGGCGACTAAAATGGTGAAGGGTCTGGAAACCATAAATCCCTATGAGGAACCATGAATCCCTATGATGATACACACAGGAATTATTATTATTATTATTAGACCTATTAAAACATAAACTTAAATTCTTAAAAGAAAAAACATATATGAATATACATATTACTAATATTCTTCTATGTTCCATGATCATTAAAATACAATCAGTATTGATGGTCTTTCAATTGCTTTCTTTCATACCTTATCCTTCTACTTTATACTCTACTTTCTACCCATTCTATATATTATTGTTTTGTTGTTGTTGTATTGTTGATAATAATAATAATAATAATAATAATAATAATGTTTATTTATACAGTTATTGACATGGCACTTTGCAGACATCATCCAAGCATAAAAACCTGCCAGTGGCGTACAATCAAAAAATGATAAAATATAAAACTATATACCAAGTGATGGAGGTAAAACTATAAAACAAGCGATGGAGATAAAAATACAAAAGTGTAAAAAACAGAAAATACATATATAGTATGAATATAGGCTTTCTATCTTTCTGGTTATATAGTATCTACACATAATATAGTATATGTCTAATTGTAGTGTATACATACCTTCCAATCTGATGATAGCTTGGTTTTTGGGGTGGTTGCTGTGGGCCTTCAAGTCATTATTCCCCACTTAAGGGGGCTTTCTTGGCCTGCTTTGTTCAGAGGAGGTGCCAGGGCCCTCCCCTGCTGAGGCTGAGAGAGTGTGACTTGCCCAGGGTCTTCTCTTCTCTGCTTTTCCTCCTCCTCCTTCTTTCTTTCCTTCTCTTCATCTTCTTCTCTCCTCAGCTTTTCTCCTTCCTTCCTTCTCTTTCCCTTTGCACTCCCTTCCTCCTCCTCCTCCTCCTCCCCTCTTTCCCTCCTTCTCTTCTTCTTCCCATTCTTTCTCTCCTTTCCCTTCCTTCTCCTCTTGCCCTTTCCTTCCTTCTTTCTTCCTATTCTTTCCCTCCTTCCTTTTCTTTCTTCCTCCTCTTTCCCTCCTTTTCTTCCTTCCTATTCCTTCCCTCCTTCCTTCCTTCTTCCCTCCTCTTTCCCTCTTTTTCTTCCTTCCTATTCTTTCTCTCCCTCCCTCCTTCCTTCCCTTCTCCTCTTTCCCTCCTTTTCTTCCTTCCTATTCTTTCCCTCCTTCCTTCCTTCCTTCCCTCCCTCCCTCCCTCCTTCCTTCCTTCCTTCCTTCCTTCCTTCCCCCTCCTTTTCTTCCTTCCTATTCTTTCCCTCCTTCCTTCCTTCCTTCCCTCCCTCCCTCCTTCCTTCCTTCCTTCCTTCCCCCCCCTCCTTTTCTTCCTTCCTATTCTTTCCCTCCTTCCTTCCTTCCTTCCCTCCCTCCCTCCTTCCTTCCTTCCTTCCTTCCTTCCCCCTCCTTTTCTTCCTTCCTATTCTTTCCCTCCTTCCTTCCTTCCTTCCTTCCTTCCCTCCCTCCCTCCTTCCTTCCTTCCTTCCCCCTCCTTTTCTTCCTTCCTATTCTTTCCCTCCTTCCTTCCTTCCTTCCTTCCCTCCCTCCCTCCTTCCTTCCTTCCTTCCTTCCCCCTCCTTTTCTTCCTTCCTATTCTTTCCCTCCTTCCTTCCTTCCTTCCTTCCCTCCCTCCCTCCTTCCTTCCTTCCTTCCCCCTCCTTTTCTTCCTTCCTATTCTTTCCCTCCCTCCTTCCTTCCTTCCTTCCCTCCCTCCCTCCTTCCTTCCTTCCTTCCTTCCTTCCCCCTCCTTTTCTTCCTTCCTATTCTTTCCCTCCCTCCTCCCTTCCTCCCTTCCTCCTCTTTCCCTCCTTCCCTCTTTCTCTCCTCCTCCTCCTCTTTCCCAACTTCCTCCGCCATCCTTCCCTCCGCTCTTCTCCTCCTTTCTTTCTTTCTCTTCTTCCCTCAGAAGCAGCAGCCTTTTCTCCTGAGGGGAATAGGCCCCACTCCCCTTCCCTTCTTCCATTTTGGGAGGACGAGGAGGACGAGGAGGACGAGGACGAGGGAGGCCCTGGAAAGAAAGCCCCAGGAGAAGAGAGGCTGGCCCCTTCCTTCCTTCCTTCTTTCTTTCTTTCCTTCTTTCTCTTTCTTTCTGGGCTTCCTAGCGGGGAGTGTGATTGTGTGTTGTTTGTGTGAGGAAAGTGGAGGACCCCCTTCTCTTCCTTCTCCTTGGAGGACAGAGAGCTCTGGGGGGGGAAGCCTCGTCCTGCCCCCCCTTTCTTTCTTTCTTTCTTTCTTTCTTTCTTTCTTTCTTTCTTTCTTTCTTTCTTTCTTCCTTCCTTCCTTCCTTCCTTCCGTGGGGACAAGGGGCCAGACTCCCTCTCTCCTTCCTTGGAGGCCAGTCATCTTCTTCTCCTTTGGGAAAGGGGCTCCCCTCCGCCTCAGGCTTCCTTTTGGTGGGGCTTCCCCTTCCCTCTTTGGGGCCTTCACTCTGCCTCACAATGAGGACTTGGAGGACTCTTCCCTGCCCTCCACTTTCAGTTTGAGGACAACCCTACTTCCTATTTGGCTTGGAGGACAACTTCACACTCCGCTTCCCCTTTGGAGAGACTTGGGCTTCCTCTTCAGGGTCCGCGCTCCAGTTCACACTTCCTTAGTTGGGGAATCCATTTTGCACTCCACTTTCGGTTTGAGGACCACTCCGCTTCCTCTTTGCTTTGGGGACACCTCTTGCACTCCGCTTCCCATTTGGAGACACTTCTGTTTCCTATTTGGGGCCCGCACTCCCTTTCCCATATAGTTGGGGGGCTCAGTTTTGCACTCCACTTCCAGTTTGAAGACAACGCCGCTTCCTATTTGGTTTGGGGACAACTCCGCACTCCGCTTCCTATTCAGAGACAGTTGTGCTTCCCGTTTGGGGACATCTTTGCACTCCGCTTCCCATTTGAGGAGACCTCTGCCCTCCCTTTCCTCTTTGGAGACAACTCAGCTTCATATTTGGTTTATGGGAAAACTCTGCCTTCCGCTTCATAATTGGAGAGGATTCCGTTTCCTGTTTGGGGACAATCTGAGGAGAAATCTGCACTCCGCTTCCTGTTCTGCACTCCGCTTCCTGTTTGGGAGGGTGACTCTGCTCTCTTCATATTTGGAGAGAATTCCCCTTCCTATTTGGGATCCGCACTCCATTTCACATTTCGTTGGGAGGATTTGTTGTGCACTCCACTTCCGGTTTGAGGACAATTCTGCTCCATATGGAGACGTCTACACACTCCGCTTCCTATTAAGTAGAAAACAACCGCACTCTGCTTCTTGTTTGAGGAGACATCTGCCCTCCGGTTCCTCTTTGGAGACAACTCCGCTTCATCTTTGGTTGCGGATATAGCTCTGCACTCCGCTTCATATTTGGAGAGGATCCCTCTTCCTTTTTGGTGACAACTCTCCTTCCTGTTTGAGGAGAAATCCGCACTCCGCTTCCTGTTTTGGGAGGGCAACTCTGCACTCCGCTTCTTGCTTTTGGTGAACTCCATTCCCTGTTGGGTCAATTCAAGGCCTTGTGTCTTGCCAGCCCCCCGCCATGCACCTGAGCGCGGCACCCCAGACGCAGGTGTACCCCTTTCAGCGCATTGTGGTCTTGCTCTCCTGCGCCCTCTCCTTCCTGGGCTCTGGCCTCCTGGTGGGCACCCATGCCCTTTGGCCGGAGCTCCGGACCCGTCCCCGCCAGCTTCTCCTCTACCTCTCCTTGGCCGACCTCCTCTCAGCGGCCTCCTACTTCTACGGGGCCCTGAAGGACTTTGGCTCCTCGTCCTGGGACTGCGTGGCACAGGGGGCTGTCTCCACCTTCGCCAACACCAGCTCCTTCTTCTGGACCATGGCCATTGCCCTCTACCTGTACCTCACCATCGTCCAGGGCTCCCCCTCCAGCATGGCACTCCTCTGCTTCTTCCACCTGGTGAGGTTCGTGGCTTCCTTTTCCTCCCTGGGCATCCTTGGGTGGGGGGCATGCGATAAGGCAGAGGTGGGCACAGTGGCATCACTAGGGTTGGCGTCACTCATGGTGTCACCCCACATTGACCTCCTCCCATCTCACACCATACACCATACATACACCATACCCATCCAACACCATACCCCACATTGACCTCCTCCCGTCCCATCCCACACCATACACCATATCCATCCCACACCGTACCCCACATTGACCTCCTCCCATCCCATCCCACACCATGCACCATATCCATCCCACATCATACCCCACATTGACCTCCTCCCATCCCATCCCACACCATGCACCATATCCATCCCACACCATACCCCACATTGACCTCCTCCCATCCCATCCCACACCATGCACCATATCCATCCCACATCATACCCCACATTGACCTCCTCCCATCCCATCCTACACCATACCCCACATTGATCTCCTCCCATCCCATACCTGTAAACAACAAAAATATGTTTTGACATGAGAGAACACCTCTCTAGGAATCTCCAGGTCAACTCTGTGGTCAACATCTGCCAGACATTGACCATAGAATTGGGTTGGAAGAGCTACAGATGCCTAGTGGAGTCTTCTCTCTAGGAATCTCTAGGTCCTCCATTGCAACTCTGTGGTCAACATCTGCCAGACATTGACCATAGAGTTGCGCTGGAGGAGCAGAAGAGCAGGGTACAAATAAATTATTATTATTATTATTATTATTATTAGAACCCCTTTATTTTGTCTTATTCTGTTTATCCTGCCCTCTTCAAATTTATCACGTTTGTTTTTCTGCTGTTTTGTTTTTGTTTTGCCGTTTCCGCTGTTGCCATTTTTTTGTTTAGATAATTTGAGTTTAAAATTTTTATGTTATTCAAATGTTTCAATTGTGTTTAGTTTAATACTTTTTTAAAGGGGGTGGGTGAGTATCGGTTCAGGATTTTATGTTATGTATTTTATTGTTGTTGTTAGCTGCCCCGATTGCGCTCAGAGGGGCGGGATAGAAATAAAATTGTTGTTGTTGTTGTTGTTGTTGTTATTATTATTATTATTATTACAAATCAACAAAGGCTGACACAGAAATCAGGGAATAACAGGTTCAACTTATTTAGTGGCCGGTTATCTATTCTTGTGGTCTATATGCCCGTATTTTCTGGCGTATAAGACGACTGGGCATATAAGACGACCCCCCACTTTTCCAGTTAAAATATAGAGTTTGGGAAAAGTATGACTTCCAAAACTGTTGTTGTTGTTGCTGTGCACCTTCAAGTCATTTCCAACTGATGATGACACTAAGGCAAATTTATCATGAACCTCCTTATACCCGGCGTATAAGACGCCCCCTTAACTCCAGATTTTGCAGGTTTAAAAGTAGTCTTATACGCCAGAAAATAAGGTATCTATCTATCTATTTGACATGCTAATCTCGACCTTCCTTTTTCTTAAATTTTAGGTGATTTCATTAATAATAATAATAATAATAATAATAATAAAATTTATTTATATACCGCCCAATGGTTACCCAATCCGGGTGGTTTACAGCATAAAAACAGTTATAATAATCATCATCTATTTAATCCATCTCCCTATACAGTATTGCGACAACAATTGTCAATTCCTCGGGAACAGAGCTGCGTAAGAATGGAATCGCCGGAATAAATTCGATGAAAATGTTTTGGGAGGATTAAGGAAAGGATTCAGTGATTAAATAACTTGCTAACCAGTGCCTTCTTCTCTCTTTTTCCTTCTTCTTTGGCTTGGCATGAGACACTTTCTCCAGCTTAAGTCGAAGAGAAAGACTTTATTATGCCTTTTCTGGGTGAGATGGGACAGTCACATGCTAGTCTCCAATTGTAGAATAACAGAGCAATTCTTCAACGCCAAAACTTGCCGGATTTGGAAAAGGAATTATGTGGAAAATGATCTAGTTAAACAAAATCAGCCGGGGAAATTTTTCGGGTGTCCGGGGAAGAAGAAAATAACCTTTTTTTTTTTTTTCCTTTGAGGGAAAAAAAAAAAGAAAGAAAAGACGTTTCTCTTTTTTGTTCCCAAACAAACTTTTAGAATATCGTCAATTTGCTGTAATTTTATTTTATTGATTTTAATTCTAATTTTTCTGGTGTCCGGGGAAGAAGAAAATAACCTTTTTTTTTTCCTTTGAGGGAAAAAAAAAAGAAAGAAAAGAAAAGACGTTTCTCTTTTTTGTTCCCAAACAAACTTTTAGAATATCGTCAATTTGCTGTAATTTTATTTTATTGATTTTAATTCTAATCGATTTAATATTCTTCTTATGGGGTTAGGGGGAGTGGATTGGGATGGGATGGGATTGGGATGTAATGTATTTTTAATTTGTTAGCCGCCCCGATTGCTCTCAGAGGGACGGGATATAAATAATAATAATAATGATGATGATGATGATGATGATGATTGTTATTCAAAAGAAAATCCATCAGTGATACCTTTATTGGCCAACCAAAATGCACAATATATATTTGTTGCAAGCTTTCGAAGCTCCATGGGCTTCTTCTTTTTCTCATTGGAGATATTAGTCAGATGCCTACATTTTGTTTCAGTCTTTAGTTAAGATGGTAATATATATGGTGGGGAGGATATCTTTTGTAGGCAGGATCCTCCTCCTTCTGTGGCTATTGGGAGATTTGCAAAGTCCAGGAAATTTAATAATAATAATAATAATAATAATAATAATAATAATATCTCTATTGGTATTATTACCTTCTAATAATTTAAAATCCATTTGCATCTCAACAGGGACCCCTCTTTTGCAATCCAATATGCCTCCATTCCCAATGAGTTTGGGGGGTTGCAGACTGCCAGAAATAGTGCAAATTGAGTCCACTTTTAGGGTTAGGGTTAGTGCTAGGGAATCATGGGAATTGTTTTTTTCCTGAGACATTGAGCCTTCTCTGTCAGAGAGCTCTGGTGCCACAATAAAATACAGTTCCCATGATTCCCTAACCCTAACCCTAACCCTAAAAGTGGACTCAATTTGCACTATTTCTGGCAGTCTGCAACCCCCCCCTCCCCTGTTAGATGATACTAAGCTTGAGTTTTTTGGTTTTGTTTTTTGTAATTTTAATTTTTTTTAACATGTATTATTAACATAATGTGTGAAACACACAAAAATCTCTCTACAAGCACCCCAGAACCCTGCGCTAGCCCCTAATACCTCCATATCGCTCTACGGTTCTTCTCAAAATGGCGACAAGAAGTGTCTCAGTGTCACTTGAGGTTGCCATTTTGAGAGGGAAGCAGTGTGTTGGAGGGTTGTATGTGTGCCACCTTGCAGAGGCAGGGAGGAAACTGGTTCCCTAGCTCCATCTTAATGAAATGTTCTGGTTCGTCTTGTGTGTCTCAACCTGTTCTTAAGCTCAGGAGGCCGAATGCAAAAGAAGTCTTGCATACAATCCTATGGAAGAATGCTTTTTTCTTTGGGGAGCGTCAGGAGTGCTTGTAGGCGGAAGTGCAAACACGGAGCAAGTTTGCACTTTGGTAACTCTGCAAACACCAGGACTGTGGTGACAATTTGTTTAACAAGCTGGGAAGAAAAGCTGGGCGGGGGCAGAATGAAGCCTCAGGCGGCAGATATTGAGCGGCAGCGGCGGAGTGTCAGAGGAACAAACCATGGCAAACATGGCTCATTGTCATTATTGGAAAAAATAATGGCAGCTGTTTCATATCCTCTGAGAGCCAGCGCGGTGGTGTAATGGTTTGAGCGTCGGACTATGGCTCTGGAGAGCAGGGTTCGAATTGGAAGAGACCACAAAGGCCATCTAGTCCAACCCCCTGCCATGCAGGAACTCACTTGTACCAGTTCGGGCTAACATGGCCAGTGGTTTTAAATCCCGCAAGCCCTTAATAAATACCCATAGGGACCTCCTTAATAATAAAAGTCCATCCTGGTGAATCTTCTTTCCGCCAGAGATGTGTTCATTGGGTTCTAAAGCGCTAGACTTTTCTAGACAGTTCTAGATTCTAGACTGTTAAACCACTATGAAACTGGTTGAGACGTGGTGCTTTGGGTAGTGATTTATCACCATCGTGGTTGTTTTCTGCTCTTGGGGACTGAGCGTCTTCACGTCAGGTGATGGTCAAGACCTCCGGCCAAATGGCAGGCGTCCAGTAGCTGAGGTCAGTGTTTGTGTCCCGCCAGGGTTGCAGTGTTCCTCTTTTGCACAACTATGCAAACAGACTTGTCCTCTCATAAACTCTTCCCTGCTTCCGAAAATAATCGAAAAACAAGAAGCGGGAGGCAGAAAGCTTGAGGCTTGAGTTCCTGTTTTCTTCTCAGTAGGTTTCCAGAGCTTTAGAAGCCATGCAATACAGATTATAGCAAGATATGCCCCACAAGAAGCCATGCAATGCAGATTATAGCAAGATATGCCCCACAAGAAGCCATGCAATACAGATTATAGCAATATATGCCCCACAAGAAGCCATGCAATACAGATTATAGCAATATATGCCCCACAAAATGCCATGCAATACAGATTATAGCAATATATGCCCCACAAAATGCCATGCAATGCAGATTATAGCAATATATGCCCCACAAAATGCCATGCAATACAGATTATAGCAATATATGCCCCACAAAATGCCATGCAATGCAGATTATAGCAATATATGCCCCACAAAATGCCATGCAATACAGATTATAGCAATATATGCCCCACAAAATGCCATGCAATGCAGATTATAGCAAGATATGCCCCACAAGAAGCCATGCAATGCAGATTATAGCAAGATATGCCCCACAAGAAGCCATGCAATGCAGATTATAGCAAGATATGCCCCACAAGAAGCCATGCAATACAGATTATAGCAACATATGCCCCACAAAATGCCATGCAATACAGATTATAGCAATATATGCCCCACAAGAAGCCATGCAATACAGATTATAGCAATATATGCCCCACAAAATGCCATGCAATACAGATTATAGCAATATATGCCCCACAAGAAGCCATGCAATGCAGATTATAGCAACATATGCCCCACAAAATGCCATGCAATACAGATTATAGCAATATATGCCCCACAAAATGCCATGCAATACAGATTATAGCAATATATGCCCCACAAAATGCCATGCAATACAGATTATAGCAATATATGCCCCACAAGAAGCCATGCAATGCAGATTATAGCAATATATGCCCCACAAAATGCCATGCAATGCAGATTATAGCAATATATGCCCCACAAAATGCCATGCAATACAGATTATAGCAACATATGCCCCACAAAATGCCATGCAATACAGATTATAGCAATATATGCCCCACAAGAAGCCATGCAATACAGATTATAGCAATATATGCCCCACAAAATGCCATGCAATGCAGATTATAGCAATATATGCCCCACAAAATGCCATGCAATACAGATTATAGCAATATATGCCCCACAAAATGCCATGCAATGCAGATTATAGCAATATATGCCCCACAAAATGCCATGCAATGCAGATTATAGCAATATATGCCCCACAAAATGCCATGCAATACAGATTATAGCAACATATGCCCCACAAAATGCCATGCAATACAGATTATAGCAACATATGCCCCACAAAATGCCATGCAATACAGATTATAGCAATATATGCCCCACAAAATGCCATGCAATACAGATTATAGCAATATATGCCCCACAAAATGCCATGCAATACAGATTATAGCAATATATGCCCCACAAAATGCCATGCAATACAGATTATAGCAATATATGCCCCACAAAATGCCATGCAATACAGATTATAGCAATATATGCCCCACAAAATGCCATGCAATGCAGATTATAGCAATATATGCCCCACAAAATGCCATGCAATACAGATTATAGCAATATATGCCCCACAAAATGCCATGCAATGCAGATTATAGCAAGATATGCCCCACAAGAAGCCATGCAATGCAGATTATAGCAATAGTATTTGTTTAGTATTTTATTGTATTTATTGATTGATTATCCATAATGTTATGTTTTTATATACTGTATCTTTGTATATTGTTGTACATTTTATTGTGTAATCCCGCCTCGATCCGTAGGGAGAGGCGGGAAATATAAATAATATAAATATAAATAAATATAAATAAATAAATACATATAATAATATAAATATAAATATAAATAAATAAATATAATAATATAAATAAATAAATAAATAAATAAATAAATATAATAATATAAATATAAATAAATATAAATAAATAAATACATATAATAATATAAATATAAATAAATATAAATAAAAACTATTATTATTATTATTATTATATAAGAATATAAGTTTGTTTTCCTCCCATTTCTAGCCTGTATCTTTCTCCCCTTTTGACCATTTCTGAGCTGTGAAAACATGAAACCCACTGGGGGACCTTGAGCAAGTCACACTCTCTCAGCCTCAGAGGAAGGCAACGGCAAACCCCCTCTGAACAAATCTTGCCAAGGAAACCCCATATAGATTCATAGAATCATAGAATTATGATTTATATAGAATTATAGAGAATTATAGAGTAGGAAGAGACCACAAGGGCCATCCAGTCCAACCCCCTGCCATGCAGGAACTCCCAATTAAAGCATCCCCGACAGATGGCCATCCAACCTCTGCTTTGCCTTAGGTTTGCCTTAGGATCTCCATAAGTCGGAAACAACACACAACACACAACAACAAGCTGTGGAAACAAGCTAAGGACTGAACAAGTTCACGCATCATAAGTCAAACAAGCCCATGTTTGTCAAATAATGAACCGTGGCTTCTTAGCCATTGGTTAATAGATCATGGTTTGTTGAGGGAGGTGGATTTGGACGCAACGACAAGCCAGGATTCAACAAACCATAACCTAGTTTATTCTTACGAACGCGGGCAGTTTTCCCTTTGTGTGAGATCTTCTTTGTTTTTAACCCAATATTGTTCTTTTCACCAGTTGGGGCGTCCCATTCGTCATCACCGTGACAGCTGTCAGTCTGAAGAAGATCGGCTACGATGCCTCGGACGTCTCTGTCGGCTGGTGCTGGATCGATCTCAGTGCGGAGGACCATGTCTTGTGGATGCTCCTTGCAGGGAAGATGTGGGAAATCTTGGCCTACGTGACTCTACCCGTCTTCTACATCCTCATCAAGAAGCACATCAACCGAGCGGTCGGTATCTGGGACCACGGCCTTTCCCTAGTGTTCATAATCCGTAACATAATCCGCAACAATCCAGGTTGCCGCCACTTTAACTGCCATGGCTCAGTGCTGTGGAATTCTGGGAACTGTAGTTTGTTGTGGCACCATCAGAGCGGAGCCACATTCGCTCAAAGCACTACACCAACCGTGCTGGCTTTCTTCATAAAGCTACAAAATGTAGGTTGTGATGTGTGCGATTAATGTCTCATCTAATATGAATAGCATTAAATGTGCTTTAGCCAGAAAACCCACCAGGTGACTTATGGGCAAGTCACACTCTCTCAGCCTCAAGGGAAGGCAATGGGAAACCTCCTCTGAACAAACCTTGCAGAGAAAAACCCATGATAGGTTTGCCTTAGGATTGTCATAAGTTGGAAAGGACTTGAGTCTCAAAGGTGCTACAAGATCTCTCTACATACGATTGCATCTGAGGAAGTAGACTGAAGTCTAGGAAAGCTCATGCCGCCAACTTCTTTCTTTCTTTAGTCTCAAAGGTTATACAAGATCTCTATATACGATTGCATCTGAGGAAGTAGACTGAAGTCTAGGAAAGCTCTTGCCGCCAACTTCTTTCTTTCAGTGAGTCTCAAAGGTGCTACAAGATCTCTCTCTACATATCTGGGACTTGACTGCTGTCCTGGTTACTTGTCAGTAAATGAGACAAGGTTTTGTATGCGAGAGCAGCTGTCGGCAGCAATCGGTTGGGTAACCGGATCCCCCCAAAGCCACCTGTTCCATGCCAGTCATTCCAAGCCGGCGTCCCTCCCTGCCTTTCTTCCAGGGCCGACCCATGACATTTTGCTGCCAGAGGCATGGTACAGAATAGCATCCAGCTTTAAGTCTCAATTGGGTCAAATTGCAGAGGCATCTTGGACTGACCAGTGAACCTTACTGCCAACCCTCCACATATGCAGCTTAGATTGCCTTCCCTTGAAGCTGAGAAAGTGTGACTTGCCGAAGGTCATTCAGTGGGGTTTCATGGCCAAGCTGGTTCAGAGGAGGTTTGCCATTGCCTCCCCTTGAAGCTGAGAAAGTGTGACTTGCCAAAGATCATTCAGTGGGGTTTCATGGCCAAGCTGGTTCAGAGGAGGTTTGCCATTGCCTTCCCTTGAAGCTGAGAAAGTGTGACTTGCCAAAGGTCATTCAGTGGGGTTTCATGGCCAAGCTGGTTCAGAGGAGGTTTGCCATTGCTGTCCCTTGAAGCTGAGAAAGTGTGACTTGCCGAAGGTCACCCAGTGGGGTTTCATGGCCAAGCTGGGAATTAAACCCTGGTCTCCAGAGTCGTAGTCCGACAGTCAAACCACTAGGTCACTCTGGGTCTCCTATTAAGGAGTTTTCTTGGCAAGACCTGTTCAGAGAGGGGCTTGCCATTGTGATTATCGGAGGCTGAGAGTGTGTGACTTGCCCAAGGTCACCCAGTGGGTTTCATGGCCAAGCTGGGAATTAAATCCCGGTCTCCAAAATTGTAGTCCAGCTCTCAAACCATGCAGGCCCTATTATTATTATTATTATTATTATTATTATTATTATTATTATTATTATATTTCCCTCCTGTGTGCTGCAGCCTCTTTCTCACAGATTTCTCCCCTTCTTCTCTTCCGAAGCATGCCGCTCTTTCGGAGTACCGGCCAATTTTATCAAGGACTCGGACGTCCCAGCCCCGGACGTCCGTGGCGGATAAGAAATTGATCTTGATCCCTCTTATCTTCATCTTTCTCCGCATCTGGAGCACCGGCCGGTTTGCGCTGACGCTCTGCGGATCCCCGGCGGTTCAGAACCCACTCTTGGTGGTCCTACATGTGAGTCTTTATTATTATTATTATTAATAATAATAATAATAATACATCAATAAAGGTGCCCATTCTTTGTTATATTCACTCATTTTTCTGCCTTTTATTAAACTGGAAAGTTTACCGTTTCCCATTATATCATATTATATCATTTTATTGCAACAAGAAAATAAGGGAAACTTTGTGCTGGATTTGGATTAAAAGAAATTCGAGACCTCTTTAAGAAGGAAAAACAAGATGAATCAAATGACAAAATAATAATAATAATAATAATAATAATAATTTTATATCCCGCCTTTAGCCGAGGCTATCAAGGCGGCTTAATAATAATAATAATAATAACAATAATAATTATTATTATTTATTTATTTATATCCCGCCTTTAGCCGGGGCTATCAAGGCAGCTTACAAATAATAATAATAATAATAATAATAATAATAATAATAATGATAATAATATATTTATATCCCGCCTTTAGCCGAGGCTATCAAGGTGGCTTACAATTACAGTACAGTCCTATACAATAGGATATACATAAGTATGTTGACCACTAGAAATACAGTATTAACGAAGTGATATTATAAATTTATTAGGTTTTATTAGGTTTATTATGGGATAGTTCTTCATCCATCCTGGGATTTGTTTCGGATGGCAAACATGGATTATAGCGTTGCGTTTTCTCATTTCGTTTGTAATTATATACGTCTGATGTTCCTCCCTTTAGTGAAAAAGGTGTCATGAATAAATATTATGAGTATTATTTTCTTATTTTCTTTTTTTTGGTAATTTTATATTTTATTAACATGTATTATTCGAACATATCTATCGAATTGACATGTTAATTTCTTTTCCAATAATTATTTACAAATATTTACAATTGACTTCCAAAGCATCGCCAATTTGTACTCAACCTTACTTCAGTGTTCACTCATTGTCTTCATATACAAGAAATTTTAAATATTAAATCCACTGTAACCATCTTGATCTTAATTGTAGTCATTATTATAGATGGTCCCTGTTGATATTCACCTCCCATTATAAGGTCATTTAATAATTTACAATCATTTCCCATCAATTTATATCTCTACTCAATTAAGTTTTCTCTTTTACAGTACTGCAGTATCGGGATCCAGTCTTGTTCAGAGTTATTTTTGAATTAATATTATTATTATTATTATTAATTTTATTATTATTTTATTATTTTTATTATTTTATTTATTTTATTATTATTTTATTATTATTAAAATAATATTATTTTCAAAGTTCTCCTTCCTGTCTTTTTTTTCTCCAGGGCATTGGGAATACGTTCCAAGGTGGCGCCAACTGCGTCATGTTTGTCCTTTGCACGCCTGTGGTCCGAAACAAACTCCTTTCCTCCCTTTGTTGCCGGCGGCGTGAGAGCGTGGACGCTTCTCTGCAAAGTCCAGAATCCCCCTCCTTTTCTCGGGATTCGTCCCTCAAAGACTGGGGGATGCAAGACAGCGGCCGAGAGAGAGAGAGGTCCGGATTTCCTAGCACCTGACCACCAGCGCATCCTCGTCGCAATGAAAGATGTGGCCTTACCTGGTCGCATTTGGATCGGTGAGTATTTTTAGCAGAGCCTGGGACGATGCAGACCGGCCAAAAGGGCCGGCCTGGGGATGGAGTTGGGGCAGGACGACCGCACGCCGGCCGCCACGACGACGACGGCGTCACACTGCGCGCCCGACTGTGTGCCACGTGGCGTAGACGCGCTGCGCAAAAGGGGTGCAAAAGAGCCTCCACTGCGGCGCTAAGGGTAGCTTTTTGCTGCCCCCAAAAGGAGCATTTGCCAGCTCTTTTTTGGAGCGGCAAAAAGCTGGATCTGCGCCGTGGCCCCGATCCGATGATCCCAGGGATCTGCATTGGCCCTCTGTTTCTTAACAGAGTCTTCCTTAAAAAATGGGTCGGTAATACTGACTGTGGGGGGTTGCGGACTGCCAGAAATAGTGCAAATTGAGTCCACTTTTAGGGTTAGGGTTAGTGCTAGGGAATCATGGGAATTGTCTTTTTTTCTGAGACATTGAGCCTTCTCTGTCAGAGAGTTCTGGTGCCACAATAAAATACAGTTCCCATGATTCCCTAATAACCCTAAAAGTGGACTCAATTTGCACTATTTCTGGCAGTCTGCAACCCCCCTAAGAGCCTTTGCAGACTGCCAGAAATAGTGCAAATGGAGTCTACTTTAACTGCCCTGGCTCAGTGCTAGGGAATCATGGGAACTGTAGTTTATTGTGGCACCAGAGCTCTCTGAAAAAGAAGGTTCAATGTCTCAGGGAAAAAAAATACAATTCCCATGATTCCCTAGCACTGAGCCAGGGCAGTTAAAGTGGAGTCAATTTGCACTATTTCTAGCAGTCTGCAAAGGCCCTAAGTAATACTGACTCAGTATCCACTCACTTCTGCTAAATAAGATTTGCCTGTTGGGACTATTGGACTACAACTCCCATAGTCCCCCGGTAACCATAGCATCTGAGGATACCATGGTCTAAGCTGCACTGCAGAATTAATGCAATTTGGCATGCATCTGACTTTCATGGCTCCATCCTATGTAGTTTGTTGTGATACTGGAGCTCTCTGACAGGGAAGGCTAAATTGCTCACAAAACTACAAATCCCAGAATTTCATAGCACTGAGCCGTGGCAGTTAAAGTGGTGTCAAACTGCATTAATTTCTGCAGTGTAGATGCAGCATTGGTCCAGGGTAGATTGGGAGGTATCTGTTTCCCTGCAGGATTTTATTGCCATAAAATGACACTATTGTTGTTATGCATGCCTTTTCCAGTCAATTCCGACTAATCACAACCCTGTTGTTGTTGTTTTGTTGTTGTTGTTGTTGTTGTGTGCCTTCAAGTCATTTCTGACTTAATGGCAGCTCTAATGTGAACCTATCATGGGGTTTTCTTGGCAAGAATTGTTCAGAAGGGGTTGGCCATTGCCATTGCCATCCTTTGAGGCTGAGAGAGTGTGACTTGCCCAAGGTCACCCAGTGGGTTTCATGGCTGAACTGGGAATCGAACCCTGGTCTCCAGAGTTATAGTCCAACACTCGAACCACTATGCCATGCAGCCCATACAATGAAATATATGAGTATTTTTTGGCATCTTGGCTACTAAAATATTTTTCTGGGCTCGAATCACGGTAGCCCCAATTGCAGACTATGGAGCCGGTATAGCAAGAATTCGTCTCTGCAGGCAAAAATCCAGAGCAGGTTTCGAATCCAGAACCCTTTCTGTTGTTCTGGAGTAGCAAATTGGAGCTGGGTTCAATTCAAATCCAATCCTAGATGAATCCCTTTAGAGATCACCATTATTGTTTATTACTCCTTTGGACCACTAAATGTCTAATTTTGGCTACAACAAAAAGTAACCAGTCTTCTTCCAAATATGTTTTGTTTTATGTAACTATTCCGAATTCCCACCAAGATTACTGTGGATAAGATAGTTTGTAATCTAATTCATTCTTCTGGCTCATTTGTTTTCCCTCTCTCTCTACATTTTCTTAATATTTTGCAACTTAGTTTCTAGCAAAACCTTTCCAGCAAAAAGTCTTGCATTTTTGCATTCTGGTCATTTTGCATTTTCCAAGTGCCACGAATAATAACTCATTTTACCAGATTCATATTACAATCAAATATACTATCTTATAACAGGCAGCATATTAAAATTAAAATACATTACAGTAATTAAAATATATGCTAATATAAAAGCATGCAGCAAAAAGGCCAGCCTTGGTATCTGTGTATTGAATAAATTCTAACTAAAGCATAGGAAGTTCCCTAGAAATCTTGATGTTTCCACCATTTATAAAGCCATGTGTCGACCCGCGTGAATATTTACTATGAATATCTGTGCTTGAGGAAGAGCTTTTTGCAACTCGGAAGCTTACAAAGTTTTGGACAGGCGAATATATTGTTTGGGTTATTTCTTTTGAAGACTTGAATGGAGCCGTATCCAAAGTGTCTTAAAATAAGACTTAAAATAAGACACACAAGCCTCACAATCATCTCAACCACACTCTTCTTTTTTTGGGTTTGTCTTTATGGCAGGTAACAGAAATGCGACTTAGTCCCTTCAGAGGATGCCTGTTCTTCGAGGAAAAAGTCGCCAACATTCGGATCCTTCTCCGACAAAGTGTTGTCATCGCAAAGCCCTTCTGCGTCTTTGGATCTGGCTTTCTCATTTCTCAGGGCTTTTCGGACAATCTTCTATGGACACGTTCCAGCTTCTATTTTTAATGATGGCCATCTGTCGGGGATGCTTTGATTGGGAGTTCCTGCATGGAAGAGGGGGGTTGGACTGGATGACCCTTGGAGTCTCTTCCAACTCTATGATTCTATGATTCTAAGTACTGCTTGTCGGGGTTTCGTTTGGGCTTCCCCCCCATTTCTTTTATATTGAATGGGTTTTTAATATTGTATGGGTTTTTATGTAAGATGCTTGGATTGTTTTTTTCAATAAGCAGGATACAAATAATAATAATAATAATAATTATTATTATTATTATTATTATTATTATTATTATTTTGGAGGAATTCTTAACATCTTTAGAAAAGGCATCTTGCAGGACTGGGTGAAGAGTTTGAGGTCCGACGTCTTGCAAGGTTCGACGTCTTGAGGTTCGATACCTTGCGAGACAAACCTGGTGTAAATGTGGACTTCCAGACGATTTTGAACTCTCCCCTGCTGCAAGGATGCTTTATGTTGAAGGATGATGGGAGTTACAACTCAACAATAGCAATAGGCCCAGCGGTTGCTCCAACCTGGGTCCTATCATGAAACTCTCCTATATCTCTGCAATGGAGAGCATTGATATTTGACCAGAGCTATGACTGAAATATAGGCAAGAAAAATGTGGCACAGTCCTTGCAAGTATCAAAATGGAAATCTTTTGGTTCCAAGTCTGCTTGCATCCAAATTTTACGGCTGTTGCCAAATTTGCCACTGTACCAACAAAACCTTCCCAAATGGAGATCTCCTTTCCGCAACGCTGGGAAAGGATTTGGGTGAAAAGTTGATCTTTTCGATCATCTTATAGATATCATTTTATAAACAAACTGGAGTGTCTGCATGCCATTTTTCAAACTAGGTCCCCGAAAGAAATAGGCAATGACTTAATTTCAAGCCGATCCGGTAAGTCTGTATGGGTTTTTTCCCCCCCTAAAGGAATAATAAAATGGCCAATATTTGGGTGAATATATTGACAATATTTATGTCTCTGCTTTCTTTTCCCTCTGTTTGAAAACAAAGGTTTCGATCAAGTAAGGAGACAGAGAAAAGGAAAACTAAGAGGGTTGGGAGGTGTTTCAGGCATCCATTTTGGGGTTTTCCTCCTCTTTGTTTTAACCTGAATTTGTTACAGGTTGACTTTCCCTTTTCCAAAATGCTTGGGACCAAAAGCATTTTGGATTCCTTCCACCCCCAGATTTTGGAATATTTGCATATACGTAATAAGATACCTTGGAGATGGGACCCCAAGTCTAAAAACGGAATTCACGTATGTTTCGTATATGCCTCATGTTTCGTCCAGGAATTGCAGAACTAGGTACATCCACTTTAAAAACAAAGCAAATTTCTCCCACTTTGCCACCATTTCCCAACCAGCTTTAACACACCCTTTTGGGTATTTTTGGGCCTCGTTTCCACTAGGATTTAACCCGAATTGCTGATCGGATTATATGTCCGTCATTCCCCCTTGAAACCGGTTCCGATCCTACTGTGCTTGGTTTAAATCACAATGAAGCGAGGCAAACACAAAAGAACCGCTCTTTCCTTGTATAATTTTTGGGCACTTCTTTGGAAAAGACCCGAATCCAAACCCGCTAAACGCAAGAGAGACTATGCTAGCTGGGGAAGTCTGGGACATGCAATTTGCAATGCAATTGAAGGGATGTCATACTGAGGATGGAGCAAGAATGTTTTCTGCACCTCCAGACATTAGGACTCAGACCAATGGATTGAACATAGAGGAAAAGAGATTTCGTCTATACTTTAGGAAGGACTTCTGGACTGTTCAATAGTGGAAGATACTGCTTCGGAGAGTGGCGGAGTCTTCTCCTTTGGAGGTTTTTAAACAGAGGCTGGATGGGCATTTGCCAGGAGTGCTTTGATTGTGTATTCCTGCATGGCAGGGGGGTGGATTAGATGACCCTTGGAGTCCCCTTCCATTTCTAATATTCCATGCCCTATGAGGAGTAACTTAGGGAGCTGGGCATGTTTAGCCTGGAGAAGAGAAGGTTAAGAGGGGATATGATAGCCCTGTTTAAATATTTGATGGGGTGTCATATTGAGGAGGGAGCAAGCTTGTTTTCTGCAGCTCAAGAGAACAGGACCTGGATCAATGGATGGAAGCTACAGGAAAAGTGATCCCACCTCAACATTAGGAGGAACTTCTTGACAGTAAGAGCTGTTCAACAGTGGAATATCTGTGGAGGTTTTTAAACAGAAGCTGGATGGGCATCTGTCAGGAGTGCTTTGATTGTGTCTTCCTGCATGGCGGGGGTGGGTGGGTCAGACTTGATGACCTTTAGGGTCTCTTCCAACTCTATGATTCCATGATTCCTTCTTCATCCAATGCCCCACTTTTCTCTGAGGGTGAGACCCAAAATAGCTTGTAACAAGGTGCAAATATTTGGAGGAGGTTCTTCTCGGAGGTCCACCTTCTTACCCGTGGAGATCACGCATGGTGTCCACACCCAACTGTCAACAAGTAGGTTCTTTTCTGGAACCTTCCATCCGACTTCCCCCATTGGCTCTCGCAATGCCCCGAACCTTCCGACGGACGTCCTTTGAGAAGAAAAAAGGAATTTTCTCCTCTTCCTCCCAGTAGGAAAGAGCTGCGGTGAGTCTCTGTGTCTTCTTTGCTTTTCTGCTTCCTCATAGGTCTCCGGGGGAACTTTGTTGTTGTTGTGTGCCTTCAAGTCGCCTCCGACTTATGGCAACCCTATGTTGAACCTATCATGAGGTTTTCTTGGCACGATTTGTCCAGAGGAGGTTTGCCATTGCTTACCCCTGAGGCTGAGAGAGTGTGACTCAGCCAAGGTGACCCAGTGTGTTTCCACAGTTGAGAAGGGATTTTAACCCTGGAGCTGTAGTCCAACGCTCCAACTACTGAGCCATGATGGCTGTCTACTCCTCTGCAATGTAGGGCTGGCCCTAGCAAGACAGACAAGATTTTGGGATTTCGACTCTTCTTGCCAGTACTCCCCAAAAACCTATTATAAAGTGGTGTGAAGTCATAGGCTTTCATGGCCGGCATCCATCGTTTTTTGTGGGTTAAATTTCTTTCTGACGTTTCGCCAGCATCTGTGGCTGGCATCTTCAGAGAATGGTGGCATGGAGGTGTGTGGGGTATATATATATACCGTGAGACCCACTCTCTTCCATTCCAGCATTCTCTGAAGATGCCAGCCACAGATGCTGGCGAAACATCAGAAAGAAACTCTTCTAGAACATGGCCACACAGCCCGAAAAACCCACAAAAAACTATAAATTGGTGTATTTGTGGACACTTCACCCCTTTGCTATTTCTGCGGAAAGCGGCCAGCATAGAGTTGGATACCTGACTCTAGTCGGACTGTATAGATACCAGCTTAAGAGCCTATACAAAGAATAAATTATTTGGGGTTTGCCACGTGAGAATGCAACTCCATCTTCCTCTATTTCTTTCAATCAGAACTGGGCAACCTGTGGCCATTTAAATGTTGTTGGACTGCAAGTTCCATCATCTCTCACTACTAACCAGGGCTGATGGGAGTTGTAAGCCAACAATATCTGATGTTACCTATGTCTGCTCCTGGGGCGACTAGTAAATCCCACGTCGGGGACGGCTAGTGATGCTTAGGATGCTTATTTGGGGATAGGGTCCGGCAATTTGGATATTGTTGTGCACCTTCAAGTCATTTCCAACTTATGGTGACCTTAAGGTGAGTTTTTTGGGGGGCAAGTTTCTTCAGAAGGGTTCCCCTTTGCCTTCTTCTGAGGCTGAGAGAGTATGACTTGCCCAGTGGGTTTTAATAATAATAATAATAATAATAATGATAATATATTTATATCCCGCCCCTCTGCATAGCAATTTTCATGGCCCAAGCCAGGATTCAAACTCCAGTCCCAAGTCATATTTGAGTTCAATGCTCCAAGCATTACATTACAATGGCAGTTTGGATATCAACAGTCTAAACTTTTTTGGTGGTGGTGGAAGCATTCAAAATGATTATTATCCCAAATAATTATCCCAAAATAATAATAATTATCCCGTATTCACTGCCATTCAGTTGGAAAACTTGGAAGCGGAGGGGAAATTATTGGAAGAAGGTGGGTCTGTTGTCAGCTCTGGTCCATGTTGGCTAAATGGACCCTCCATCTTCAGGAGAAGTCTATCTCCTAAGGACTAAATGACATGACAGCAGGGGGATGCCCTCAACTTCCTGGCTTCCCACTGATGGAGACAGAATGCTGGGCTTGAGAGTCTATTTGGACCATCGGTTTGGGGCGGCAAGGCTGGGGTTGGACTGGATGGCCTTTGTGGGTCTCTTCCAATTCTATGGTTCTGTGATTCTGTGATTGAAAGGATTAGTTACTCACTGACAAACCTGCCTCCTCCTTCTTCTAATTCAGTCCCTGGAAACCATGGAGTTGACAGAAAGCATCGAAATTGTGAAGGCGCCAGCCAAGAAAGAGGTGAAGTTGGAGAGTCCATGGTGATCGCTGCGACACTTTTCAATGCGGTCTGTCCTTTTTTCCAAGGCTCTAAGTAGGACCTCTTTGAAAACCATCAGAACTCAGTTTGGCATGACTTATTTTTACAAATAATTATTCTCTTGTACTTAATTCCTCTTCTCAATAACGAAGGTTATCGTATCATATAACCTTTGAGACTCATGGAAAGAAAGAAGTTGGCAGCATGAGCTTTTATAGACTTGTCTACTTCCTCAGATTCATCTAAGCAAGTAGACTTTAGGAAAGCCCCTACTGCCAACTTCTTTCTTTCCGTGAGTCTCGAAGGTGCTGCAAGATCTCTCCAGATACTGATTCTACAAACTAAAATATGAAATATTTTTGCTCCTGGAAATAATGCAGTTAATTGGGAAAGATATAGTTGGAAAGAACCATGGTTGTCCTAAGGAAAGACATCACTAAATGCATCTGAGGAAGTGGACTGATGTCTAGGAAAGCTCATGCTGCCAACTTCTTTCCGTGAGTCTCAAAGATGCTCCAAGATCTCTCTCCATTAGGAAAGACATTCATTCCAGTGGTCTTTTAGGATATCTCAGGCTGCAGTCTTATACACACTTCTACACACACCCGCACTAGTGTGATGCCAATGGAGGGTAGAGGCCCCTTGGCTGGCATGTAGGGATGGCCGAAGTGGTCCTGGGATGGACGGAAGTGACTGACCGAGTTGGGGTTGACCCCTTCTGAAGTGTCACCTAGTATGGCCCACATAGTTAGTAGACTACTCTTTATGGAGATCTTTAAGCTGGGGGTTGATCGGTGCAATAATACATCATTCAGGACTGTATTCTTGCATAGCGGAGGGTTGGACTATATGGCCTCTGTGGTCCCTTCCAACTCTAAGATTCCGTGATTCTGTGCCAATAACCGTACTTCTGCTGCTTTCCTTCCACAGAAACTGACCAGGGTTCTTCTGCTAGCAACAGTGGTTGCCTCCTTTGGGTCTTTCCAGTGCGGATACACTCTCTGGATGGTCAACAACCCGGCAGCGGTAAGCTGTCCCTGGAGTATAGATAGTTAAGTGAAGTCCACCTTGTCCTCCTGCAGTGCTCTCTGGATGCGTTGGATTGTGACCCCCATCATCCCCAGCTTGCAAGGGTGTGGAGAATGGGATCAGTGGTAGATGTACCTGTGTCTGTTGGACTCCCATCATCCTCAGCTTGCAAAGGTGTGGAGAATGGGATCGGTAGTAGGTGTGCCTGTTTCTGTTGGACTCCCGTCATTCTCAGCTTGCAAAGGTGTGGAGAATGGGATCGGTGGTAGGTGTGCCTGTGCCTGTTGGACTCCCGTCATCCTCAGCTTGCAAAGGTGTGGAGAATGGGATCTGTGCTAGATGTGCCTGTGTCTGTTGTACTCCTGTCATCCTCAGCTTGCAAAGGTGTGGAGAATGGGATCGGTAGTAGGTGTGCCTGTGTCTGTTGGACTCCCTTCATCCCCAGCTTGCAAAGGTGTGGAGAATGGGATCGGTGGTAGGTGTGCCTGTGTCTGTTGGACTCCCATCATCCTCAGCTTGCAAAGGTGTGGAGAATGGGATCGGTGGTAGATGTACCTGTGTCTGTTGGACTCCCGTCATCCCCAGCTTGCAGAGGTGTGGAGAATGGGATCGGTGGTAGGTGTGCCTGTGTCTGTTGTACTCCCATCATCCTCAGCTTGCAAAGGTGTGGAGAATGGGATCGGTGGTAGATGTACCTGTGTCTGTTGGACTCCCATCATCCTCAGCTTGCAAAGGTGTGGAGAATGGGATCGGTGGTAGATGTGCCTGTGTCTGTTGTACTCCTGTCATCCTCAGCTTGCAGAGGTGTGGAGAATGGGATCGGTGGTAGGTATGCCTGTGTCTGTTGGGCAGCCAGGCCCATTGACCAAGGTGTGCTTCTTGTTCTTAGATTCTACTAGAATTTCCCAACTCGACATTCGAAAAGAGACCTGTGACCGTGAGATTCAAAGAAAAGCTGTTGGAGCGCAGCATCATAGTCTTCCCAATCGGAGGCTTTCTCGGAGCCCTTTTTATCGGAGCCCTGGTGGATCGGTGTGGCAGGTGAATGTCCAACAACTAAATAAGGAGGGGAGGAACGAATATGGTGGATGACCACCCATGCCGGTAGCATCTGAGTAAAGAAATATGCGGAGGGCCATCTCCTTGAGGGCAAGGAAAGGGTGACCCATGGGCTGCATGCTGTCCCAGGGCGATGGTGACTGCAACCTCATGACTTAAAAACAACAAAATTGGCTGGAAAAAAAGACTGAAGGACATTAAAGTACACTTAAACTGCCATAACACTGTATGGCAATTCAGCTTCTCGCTACCCCCTCCCAGCCACCCTTCCCTGCAACCTTGCAGAAATTTACCGTACCCCTAGAGCTTCCTGGAACTACTAGGATGCCTTTCTCACGTAGTCTCATTAAAAACACCTAGCTGAACGCGACTCCATGTGAAAGGGATCTAGGAGTCCTAGTAGACCACAAGTTGAACATGAGCCAACAGTGTGATGCGGCAGCTAAAAAGGCCAATGCGATTTTAGGCTGCATTAATAGAAATATAGTATCTAGAACAGGGGTAGGCAACCTTTCCCCTTCAAGGGCTGAGGGACTTCAGCTCCCAGAAGCCTCAGCCATGTTGGCCAATAGTCCCATGATGGCCAATAGCTCCTGGGATTCTGGGAGCTGAAGTCCCTTGGCCCTTAAAGGGGAAAGGTTGCCTACCCCTGCTCTAGAATATCTTTACATCACTTCTATTAGGGTCTCCAGAGTGAAAGCTGAAGAGGGCTTTTGCACCTTGAAGTGGGAATTTCGGCCGGGTAACCACCATTAAAGATACATGAGCCCCCTCTAAAGTTTTCACTTTAGCAACCCTACCTTTGGCCACTCTGGGAATGGCTGTGGTGCCTGCAGGATGGAGCATGGGACATTCAGTCCTCGAGACTTTCTTCACAGTTGTCCACTCTTGCTTTTAGGGCACATGGCCCATGGCCAGCCTACAAAACAAATCATCCCAACCCGGCAGCCTCTCTCCCTCCTTTTCTCTTTGTAACTATTGTTCCTCTTCCCACTATTTCTCTTTGTAATTATTATTATTATCATTATTATTTATAGAAAAGGAGCCTTGATGACAAATAACTGCTTGAACATCTTCGCTGCCACCTTCATGGGTTTATCCAAAGCAGTACACACTTTACAATTTTCTCTCTTTGCCCGTTTTGTGAATGGGATAAGCGCAGGTAAGAAAGAGCCCCTGTGATTTAGGACCTTATTTTCCTGTGTATAAGACTACTTTTTTACCTGCAAAATCTGTGGCTAAAGTGGGGGGGTCGTCTTATACGCCGGATATAAGGATAATGAGGATAGAGGTGCTAAAACTCTATATTTTGGCTGGGAAAATGGGGGGGTCGTCTTATACACGGGTCGTCTTATGCGCCAGAAAATACGGCACATGTTTTATTTCATCCTTAGCAAATGTTTATTTCGTCTTTCGCAACGCCATTGACCTCCTTCCATAATATCCCATACAAAATCCTTAGTAATATGACCTTGCTTGGGCTTGTATGTTTCTCAGTGCATTTTTCAGCTTCCGTTCCATCGCAAGACCTAATGGCATCGCCCGCAATATTAGAAATGCTCATCCTCCAATGTGATTTTTGCCATACTATGGTCATCAATGCCCTCTATATTGGGCAAACAGGCCGGTCCCCGCGTCAGAGGATAAATGGACATAAATCAGACATTAGGAATGGGAACACTCAAAAACTGGTGGCTGAATATTTCAATCTCCGGGGGACGTTCCATCTCAAAACGACAAAGGTGGTTTTGGAAAGAGAAGCAGCAGAACTGGAATTAGTTTTTTGTGGGTTTTTCGGGCTGTGTGGCCATGTTCTAGAAGAGTTTCTTTCTGACGTTTCGCCAGCATGTAAATCAGTGTATATATATATATATATATATATATACCCCACACACCTCCATGCCAGCATTCTCTGAAGATGCCAGCCACAGATGCTGGCGAAACGTCAGAAAGAAACTCTTCTAGAACATGGCCTCGCAGCCCGAAAAACCCACAAAAAAACTACGGATGCCGGCCATGAAAGCCTACGACTTCACATCAGAACTGGAATTCATCCACAAACTGCACTCTCTCGGCAATGGATTGAACAAAGACAATGGGGTCCTTACTCACTACATACACTTCAACACTATTTAAATCCATCCTCATAGGGGTGCCCTACATTCAGATTTAGATTGTAAGCCGCCTTGATAGCCTTGGCTAAAGGCGGGATATAAATAAATAAATTATTATTATTATTATTATTATTATTCATCTATTTTCCTAACCTACAGGCTGGTTTTCACGCCCAAGCTGGTCTTGCCAGCTCATTTCCATGCCCAACGGCTATGTCTTTGTCCACAATCGACCATAGTTAAATCTGGACTTGCTACTTCATTTCCACACACAAAGGGTTTTTGCATTTGAATTGACATCCTCACACCCCAAGATAGGTCTATCCCTGGTTTCCACTCCACCAAATGCATCTGAGGAAGTAGACCGAAGTCTAGGAAAGCTCAGGCTGCCAACTTCTTTCTTTCAATGAGTCTCAAAGGTGCTACAAGATCTCTCTACATACTATTGCATGCATACTACATACAATACATGCATTATAAATAGTAATAATAATAATAATACATGCAAAGGTGCTATAAGATCTCTCTTCATACTATTGCATCTGAGGAAGTAGACTTAAGTCTAGGAAAGCTCATGCTGCCAACTTCTTTCTTTCAATGAGTTTCAAAGGTGCCGCAAGATCTCTCTCTCTATACTATTGTGTGCATATTACATGCAATATATGCATAATACATGCAAAGGTTATACAAGATCTCTCTCCATACTATTGCATCTGAGGAAGTAGACTTAAGTCTAGGAGAGCTCATGCTGCCAACTTCTTTCTTTCAATGAGTCTCAAAGGTGCCGCAAGCTCTCTCTCTCTCTCTCTCTACATAGTGACTCTACAGACTTAACACGGCTGTCTCTCTGAAGTCTTGCACTTTGGGTTATCGTTCTCCTAGGGATATTCTCCTGTATTGTCCCGTTGTACATTGGAGAAATCTCCCCGCCAAACCTCAGGGGCAGCCTCTACATGGTGTCCGTGTTCGCCCTCACCTTTGGCATCCTGGTGGCACAGATTCTCAGCCTTCGCGAAGCCTTGGGGACCACAGGAGGTAAAGTAGAACAACGAGGGTCTGATATACCTCTAGATCTGGGAAGATAACTTTGTGGTTGTTATAACTGCCCTCGAGTCGATCTCGACCCAGGGCAACCCTATGGATGAGACGTCTCCAAGACCCTCTGCTTAATTCCCGAGTATTTCTCTTAATTCCTGAGTATTTACCTTGATCGTTGTTTTTTAAATTAAATTTTATTGGTTAAAAAAAGAAATTATAAAAAGAAACACAATAAAATCATATTAAATCTTGCCACCAAATATCCCTAAGGACGTTATCACACGGGGAGTAGCGGGGAGAAAGTGGAAATAAACGGGCACAAGCGAAAGTCTTTAATTTACGGGATTTGTCCCGTTCCGCCTCGTCTGATAACTAAATTCGAATTTAAAAGGGGGTGAATTCGAACGCAAACCTGATCTTTTCATTTTCAGGATTTTTGAGGATTTGAAAAGAACAGGTTTTCATTCGAATTAACCCCCCTTTTAAATTCGAATTTAGTTATCAGACGAGGCGGAACGGGACAAATCCCGTAAATTAAAGTCTTCCGCTCGTCCCGTTTATTTCCACTTTCTCCCCGCAACTCCCTGTGTGATAACGTCCTAAGACAATGTTGCAAAAATATGGTAAGCATAATAAACATATCTTAATACAATGCAATCAACGGTCAACCTTAAAACGGCGTGGAATCAGATTATTCGTGGAGAAAAACTTATTACAGGTTGAAGAAAATAAAACTAACCTTGTTAGTTTTCTTTTTGGAGTTTGGTGTGTGTGTGTGTGTCTATGTGTGTCTACACCAAACTCCAAAAAAGAAAACCAACAAGGCGAGATGAATATGTCATCATTTAAATAAAATTAAAGGGAATCAACCTCTAAAGAAATACTCAGATAAATGTATAATTAGGACAGATGTAGCTTACCAGTTGTTAGTTTTCTTTTTGGGGTTTGGTCCGTGTGTGTCTAAATCTATCGTGATTATCTGAGTATTTCTTTATATGTCGCTTCTCTCTCATTTTATTTAAATTGTGTCTAAATCTATCACGATTATCTGAGTATTTCTTTATATGTCGCTTCTCTCTCATTTTATTTAAATTGTGTCTAAATCTATCGTGATTATCTGAGTATTTCTTTATATGTCGCTTCTCTCTCATTTTATTTAAATTGTGTCTAAATCTATCGTGATTATCTGAGTATTTCTTTATATGTCGCTTCTCTCTCATTTTATTTAAATTGTGTCTAAATCTATCGTGATTATCTGAGTATTTCTTTATATGTCGCTTCTCTCTCATTTTATTTAAATTGTGTCTAAATCTATCGTGATTATCTGAGTATTTCTTTATATGTCGCTTCTCTCTCATTTTATTTAAATTGTGTCTAAATCTATCGTGATTATCTGAGTATTTCTTTATATGTCGCTTCTCTCTCATTTTATTTAAATTGTGTCTAAATCTATCGTGATTATCTGAGTATTTCTTTATATGTCGCTTCTCTCTCATTTTATTTAAATTGTGTCTAAATCTATCGTGATTATCTGAGTATTTCTTTATATGTCGCTTCTCTCTCATTTTATTTAAATTGTGTCTAAATCTATCGTGATTATCTGAGTATTTCTTTATATGTCGCTTCTCTCTCATTTTATTTAAATTGTGTCTAAATCTATCGTGATTATCTGAGTATTTCTTTATATGTCGCTTCTCTCTCATTTTATTTAAATTGTGTCTAAATCTATCGTGATTATCTGAGTATTTCTTTATATGTCGCTTCTCTCTCATTTTATTTAAATTGTGTCTAAATCTATCGTGATTATCTGAGCATTTCTTTATATGTCGCTTCTCTCTCATTTTATTTAAATTGTGTCTAAATCTATCGTGATTATCTGAGCATTTCTTTATATGTCGCTTCTCTCTCATTTTATTTAAATTGTGTCTAAATCTATCGTGATTATCTGAGCATTTCTTTATATGTCGCTTCTCTCTCATTTTATTTAAATTGTGTCTAAATCTATCGTGATTATCTGAGTATTTCTTTATACGTCGCTTCTCTCTCATTTTATTTAAATTGTGTCTAAATCTATCATGATTATCTGAGTATTTCTTTATATGTCGCTTCTCTCTCATTTTATTTAAATTACGCTATACTCCTCCGTCTAGCCTTATTGAATTCCAGTGAGTTGTATTGATCGTCCTACAACTGTCACAAATCAATATTAGTTACTTGTGTTTGTATTGCACTTATCCGTGCTTAGCGTTCGGGGTAAATATTCGTGTACTTAACTACTATATTCCTCATCTCTGAGTAAGTGAGCGAGCGATTTTGTGGTTTCGTCTTCATATTTGTTCAGCCTGACCATTTTACTTTCCAATATAGTGCAAGTGATCTGCAACGCTTCCTTTGCCTTAGCATAGAAGGACGGGGTTTATTGCAACCAGGAACGTAGCTCCAGGTGTTCCTATATCTGTTTTTCTTTGACAGGTATAACCTTTCTGATGAGTCTCAACGGGATCTTGGCGTCATTTAATATCATGCTATTGTATTACCTCCCGGAAAGTCCTAGGTTTCTATTCATCCAGCAGCAGAATCACGATGCAGCAAGGAAAGGTACAGCGAAAGACTCAAAATTCCCTCTGAGCATCTCTCTCTATAAAAGTCCTCATGAAGGTACCAGATCCCATCTGATCTTGGAAGCTAAGCCGGGTCAGGCCTGGTTAATACTTGGATGAGGGAACGCCTAGGAAGACCAAGGGTTGTAGGCTAGATTTCAAAGGAAGGCCATGGCAAGGCAAAGCAAAAAGCAAAGCAAAGCAAAGCAGCTTAATTTATATATGAACCATTTCTGAGTAACTCTAATTCTAAGAGTTTGAGCGTTGGACTATGACTTTGGAGGCCAAGGTTCGATTCCCAGCTCAACCATGAAACCCGCTGGGTGACTTTGGGCAAGTCACACACTCTCAGCCTCAGAGGATGGCCATGGAAAAAACGCGCCAAGAAAATGCTGTTATAGGGTTGCCTTAGGGTCACCATAAATTGGAAACTTTCCTAAGAAAACCCTATGAAGGGTCCACGGACTTCCCCGAGACAGAATTATAATTTGGCATTTCTGCGGGGAACTTCCCTATAGAGACTCTTTGCATTATTCGTTCCATATGTTTTTCCCCACTATTGTTCCTGATAGGGTCATAATTGTCATATATATGTTGTATGTTTTAACATGCTGTAACCCGCCCCAATTGCCGAGCAGAGGGGTGGGCTATAAATAACTTATTATTATTATTATTATTATTATTATTATTATTATTATTATTATTATTCATGAGTGCATTGTCACCTTGTTTATGTAACATTACACTCCCTATATTATTTAATATTGCATACCTGTTTTTGTTCAGTATGGCCTAGGGTATGAGGGATTCATGGTAGGACTGTAGGATATGAATGTATATTTTAAAGTTGTAAGCCGCCCCGGTTGTGTTACGCAGAGGGTCTGAATAATAATAATAATAATAATAATAATAATAATACGGAGCACTTCCAGCTGATCTTCCAGATTTTTAGACTCTGACAATGATCAGCTATTTTATTTTATTTTATTTTATCCTATTTTATTTTATTTTCATTTATTGTATTCTATTCTCTTAATCTATTATTATTGTTCTGACATTATTACTTTATTGCTTATATTTTGTACATTGTGTTCATTTTATTGTGCAATCCCACCTTGATCCGTAGAGAGAGGTGGGAAATATAAATAAAACTTAATAATAATAATAATAATAATAGATTGCAATCCATAAAGTCAGCATTACCTTGCTAATCGCTTTTTGTCGTCATGACCGCACTTTGCTCTTGCTTGTCCTGGTTTTTATCTATGAAATATTGGAAGGTTTTTCTTAGAGAATTCTTTCTTGCAGAGCGTCCAACTTTTTTGGGTGATTAAGATTGACTTGGGCTGAAGAACCCTTCCAAGTTTTAGCATCAATTCCGTTTGTGTGTGGGTCTTGCAGGTCTTTCCCTCCAGACTTACAATTCAGACCCCTTTCCTCTTTTCTCACTCCTCCTCTCTCTCTCTCTCTCTTTCTTTCTCTCGTTCCTTCCCTTTTCCTCCCATACAGCCTTGATGGATCTGAGAGGAAACGATAACGTGGAGGAAGAGTTGGAGGAGATGCACCAGGAGGATCTCTTTGAGAAGGACGAAAAGCACATGAATATGATTGCGCTTCTAGACTCCCCAGAACTTAGGAAGAATGTCCTTTCCACCGTCATATTGATGGCCGGAAACCAGTTAACTGGGGTCAATGGGGTAAGCGAGGCACCAGTATGGTGAAAGAGGCGATGCCAAGAGCAATCTTTTGCGCCGGGGTACACAACTGCGGCCGTCCAGATGATACTTTTGGACCTGCAACTCTCATCATCCTCAGCCAGTTTAGCCAAGGGCGAAGAATAATGGGAGCTGTGATTCCCATGTAAATTGTGTATTGTTCTGTTGTAGATGGCAGGGCTTCAGGGTGGGAGGATATGCAAAAGAGGATTATTGTCTGCTATTGTCTGCTGGGAAAGCCTCCTCCCTACCCAGGGTCTCACAGTATATATATACCCCACACACCTCCATGCCACCATTCTCTGAAGATGCCAGCCACAGATGCTGGCGAAACGTCAGAAAGAAACTCTTCTAGAACATGGCCACACAGTCCCAAAAACCCACAAAACTCTTCCAGATTCTCCATTATGAGCCGTTTTTTCCATTGCAACGAAACTCTCACGTTTGTGGTCTGATTCCAGGTGTACGTCTATGCCGAGAAAATCTACATAGCCTTGGGGTTAGAAGGCAGACACATCCGCTTCATGCTCGTAGGGGTGAACAGTCTTATCCATGTGGTGATCTTAATGACGGTAAGTGTCCTGGACTACAGCCAGCCTCAGTTCCAACAACTGCTGCTAGGGATGGTGAGGATGAGCAACAAACAGCAGAGCCAGCTACAAACCTTCCTGTAGTTGAAGCACAAACAAAGCAGAGTCCAGAATTCGAAGTCAGTCGGTCTAAGGTCAGGGCAGGCAGCAATCAACAGAAGTCCAGTCTGGTCCGAGGTCAAGGCAACAGGGTTCCACAAGGCAAGAGGCACAAAGCAGGAAACAAGGAGCCACACTAACCATAGTCTCACAAGGAAACTACAATAAGTCTTGACACTGAGGAAGCCTTTTGCAGATGTTTAAATAGCCAAATCCTACCTCAGGGCCAGCTGAGGCTTGTTGAGCAGCTGCTTTTCAGCCAGCCTCATGGACCTGCGAACGCCAGCACTCTCAGCTCTCCTCTGCCTAAAGGAAGGTACTGGCCCTGCTGTATCTTCCTGATTCTCCCCACTAGGCAGCTGAGCCTCCCTAGGAGTAGCACTAGGACCTGGCTGCTCTGGGGCTGGGAGAACAGGGCTTGGCTCAGGCAGAGCAGAATGAGAGCCAGGTGGAGCCTGTATCTCTTCCTTCTCTGGAGGAGACCCATCCTCCTCCTCGTCCTCCGAGTCCTCCTCATGGCTGGCCATGACAGTAAGCCTCTCTCGCTTCTTTCGCACCTCCTCTCCGCTCAATTCCATTTGCAAGCCTGGAATTGTCGTTTTTGGTGTGGCCTCCTTCCGCAGATTCCTCTTTTGAACTGACATCATGACAGCCCCCACTGGCTCCAAAGAGGGACCCCATATTTCTTGGCCTGTGCCAGCCAACCAGTTTTCATTTCCAGCGGGAGCAGGTCTTTTGCCGAGCTAATGACTCTTAATTGTCCATTCAGGACCAAGTTGTCCCCAAATGCTTTGACTTACATCAGGAAGAGCACAAAATAATATAGTTGCTGAGGGGGCTCTCTCCTGAATAATAATAATAATAATAATAATAATAATAATAAGTTTTATTTATATTTCCCGCCGCTCCCTATGGATCGAATAAGACTCCTAGCTCGAAGATGGGAGGTAATCCAACAACAATAGCAGCAAGGAAAGGCAATATCCATCATCCATGACTTTATTTGTAGAGAGATCTTGTAGTACCTTTGAGACTAACTATAATAATTACTGTTGTGTGTATGTTTGTGTCCTTGTTGTCAATGTTAGTTTTAATTTGTATGATTTTAATCTCTATTTGATTTAATACTTTTTTAAGGGGGGATAGGGTATGGGCGTTGATTGTATTTTGTATTTTTAATATTGGTAGCCACCCTGATTGCTGTCAGAGGGGCAGGGTATAAATAAATTTTAATAATAATAATAATAATAATAATAATAATTTATTTATAGCCCACCTCTCCCCGAAGGATCGAGGCAGATAGCAATAATAAAATACCACAATGACATTGACTAAACATAATTCCCTCACCCCCAATTAAAACAGAAAATACCATAAAATACAATCAGTTTGCTAAAATCAATCCAAAATTAACCCTCATTAAAAGGAGGCATTGTGGGACGTGTAGAGCAACCACAGTTATGGGACAATGGGAGAGTCCGTCTATCAAGTAAATAAAGAAGTCGGCAGCATGAGCCTTCGCAGACTTCGGTCTACTTCCTCAGATGCATGACTTTATTTATGATGGGAGAAAGTGGCACCAGGACCAGGATTGCCCGATGGTGCCACTTCTCTAATGCCAGCCCTACAAGGCTGGGCATCCAGCAGAAGTCTACCTGGTGTAAAAAATGTGCTGATGACCCATAAAAAAATAACCCTCATGTTCTCCATCCTTCTTCTTCTTCTTCTCCAGATGGCTGTCATTGATTCCGTGGGACGGAGGTTTCTCCTTCTCATGGGTTTCTTGGTCTGCAGCATGGTTTGCATCCTGCTAGCCGTCTCTCTCGAATTCCAGGTTTGCATTTTGCACCATTACGCACTCGCGCGGGGACGTCTTTTCGGCAAAGGTTGGGCAACTATGTCATGCCCAGGGGTCGCCCGCCCCTCAGACCAGCCTAAATACTTCCATTTTCTTCTGCGGTCCTTCTCAAAATGGCGACGGTCGTGTCCTATATCCCCCTTTTGCCAGGGACTGCGGAGGTCAATGGTGGCACCGAGGGGTAGCACAGAATTTGGGGCAGAAGTATTTTTCTGCATTTCCATGGGTTTGGGGTCGGCTTTCTGTGTGGTTTGTGAGCAAAAATTGTCCGAAAAATTGTCCGAAAAATTGTCCGAAAAATCAGACCCTTTCAATAAAATCGGAGGGGCTGGGGGCTTTGGAGCACGGATGAGGAATTAAAGGGTCCGGGGGTCTCAAAGTCCACACTATATATTTCTGTTTTAAGCGAAGGGGCATGCATGGGATTGTTTGGCTTATCTTGTGAGCCACCTCGGTTGTGGGATATAAATTATTATTATTATTATTATTATTATCTTTCACCTCTTCTTTGCGCCAACCTAAATGAGAGTCCCCTTTCTCAACAGGTCTATGGCAACATAGTAGTGGCTTATTTCAGCACATTTCTTGCCATCACGTTCGTCGTCGGACACATGGCTGGACCAGGTAGGTGCTCTGATGATGATGATGATGATGATGATGATGATGATGATACGGTCAAAGATCTGGAAACCGTGCCTTCAGAGGAGTGACCTAGCAAGCTGGGCCCATGTAGTTTGGAAAAGACAAGAGAGGTGATAAGCCAAGCATCTTTAAAATCACTGAAGGAATGGCATGGAGAAGATGGAGCCAGCTTGATGTCTTTATATGCATATTATATGCATATGCATATTATATGCTTGATGTCTTTATATGGCATGGAGAAGATGGAGCCAGCTTGATGTCTTTATATGTATATATATATATGTATATATATATATATATATATATATATATATATATATATATATATATAACATACCCTTTTCTACATTTTCCACTCTTGTAAACAAAAGTGTGAGCCTTATCGCTGTGAAATGTAGAATGGATCACCACACTCAACTGCAGTTTTGGCATAGTCTTCATAGAATTATAGAGTTGGAAGGGACACCAAAGGGCCATCCAGTCCAACCCCCCCCACCATGCAGGAACTCCCAATCAATTCATCCCCTGCAAACGGCCATCCAGCCCTGTTTAAAAACCTCCAAAGAAGGAGACTCCACTGTCCTCCGAGGGAGCGTCTTCCACTGTCAAATATCTCTTAATGTCAAGAAGTTCCTCCTAACGTTGAGGTGGAATCGCTTTTCCTGTAGCTTGCATCCATTGCTCTGTGTTCGAGTCTCTGGAGCAGCAGAAAACAAGCTTGCTCCAGCCTCAAATATGTAAGTATTCGAGGGCGGCTTTGCACAGAGCACATTGCAGTGATCTATGTTGGAGACTGTTAGGAAGGTAGACCACTGAAGTGAGTTTATTCTTCCCTAGAGAGAGAGATGCTGCGGAGCTAACCGGCGATACTGGCAAATGGTCCTCAGCCATACAAAAGTTACTTTCCCTTCCTTTGCACAGTTACAATCTCTGGATCCATGACAGACAGCCTTTGACGCTTGATCCTTACGTCTCTCCCTACAGGTCCCATTCCCTACCTGACGACCGGAGAACTCTTTCTCCAGTCGGCCCGGAGCTCAGCCTATGTCATTGGGGGATTTATGAACTGGTTCACCAGGTTCCTTGTGAGTGTCCTGTACGTTTTCATGGAGGTAAGCTGAACGACGCCTGGGAGGACATCTCTGAACGAAGCCCGGCCTCCTCTCGTCCAACCTCAAAAACCAGACTGCATTCAGGAATCAATTAATGTCTTGCTACAACATGGAAAGACTCGTCAGGAGTCTGTGTATTTATTTGGTTAGCTCCTTCCTTCCCTCCCAGCCCTTGCGGTGCCAGGGCTCACCTTCCACTCTGCATTACATACATCTTCTGGTTAGAAACAATTCATTTAAATAAGATGTTCCTTATCATCCCTCCTTAAGTAAGGGCCTTTGCAGACTACTAGAAATAACGCAAATTGAGTCCACTTTAACTGCTCTGGCTCAGTGCTAGGGAATCATGGGAATTGTATTTTTTCAGAGACATTGAGTATTCTCTATCAGAGAGCTCTGGTGCCACAATAAACTATAGTTCCCATGATTCCCTAGCACTGAGTCAGGGCAGTTAAAGTGGACTCAATTTGCACTATTTCTGGCGGTCTGCAAAGGCCCTAAGAAAGGAGGAATAATCCCCATATTTCCCTATGATCTGGCAACACACCCCTTAGCTAAGATTTCTCTCTTAATTTCCCTCTCTGGCCTCATTCACACTACGGAAATAAACTGGTGCGGAACCAGTTTATTTCCACAAATATGTGGTATTTATTTCTTTGGAGGTATTTATTTCCAGTCCGTGGAAACTTAAATTGGTGCATTTGGCACCGGACCCCTTAGCGGTTCTTTTTTAAAAAAGAGTCGCAACGATCCGGATCTTCGGTAGCGTGGACCGTGCTACCGAATCGATTCGGATCCCGGAAATGGAGGCGCCTCCATTTTAAATTGATCCGGTGGCAAATGTGGAATAGCAACGGGGTTCAAATGGCACAGAGAGATTCGCTCGCGGTAAACGTAGTGGAAATACCGAGCCAATTCTGAATCGCTGCAGAGATGTGAATCTCTTTGTTCAAAAAAGTAAGTGTGAACGACCCGTGCGTTCGAATAAGTGTGCTTGGGATTTAATGGGCAATATTTAATGATATCGCCAAGGGCCATCCCAAGGTTTTTGGCCCTTACTCCTGAGGCTGGTTTTGGGATATGTGTCATAGTGAGGCAGATGGGTTATGTAGTGTAGTATACCAAGCACAATTATTCACAGATTGACATTGGCAGCCTGAGTCTAAGGGCTTTATCACACCATGATGTATATAGCGTGAACAAACTGTCCTAGTTCCATTATTGCTTTGTTCCTATCGCACGACAGTGTGTTTCCCTCGTGAGCGTTATCACGAGTTATCAAAAAACACCATTTTCCATTCATGGCATGAAAGAAGCCGTGAATTGCTGCGATGCCGTCAACCCTTTTTTTTTTTTAGCGTGCGATAATTCAATCCACCGCAATAACGATCTGGCGCTCATCTCGCAATGCCAGTAGATGCATTTTTCCATTCTTTAAGAATCATAATTAATAATAATAATAATAATAATAATAATAAAATTTATTTTAATCCCGCCCCTCTGCGTAACAAATAAGCTCCTTAACATTGTGCGCCCGTGTGCAAAATGGCGCAGAAGAGGTTGGGTGGCGCTACGGTTAGTAATTTGAGAACGCGTGATTGCGCCGCTTTTATTCCAGTATTTTTGCAAGCGTGCAATATCCCTCGATCGTAAAACGGTATGTTTCCATTTACTCCAATGGCACTATTTTTAACAGTTTGTTTGCGCTATATATCCTCATGGGATAATGCCCTAATGGTAGGGCCGGCCCTGTTTCCAACCCACAGGAATGGAGAACATGTATCCCTTTCTTCCCTACACAACTTCAGCCCAGGCTGGTTTTCTTGTTCTGGGATATTCAGTGATTAAAAACGGGACGTGTTAAATGTTAGATTTTAAGCTCAACATTTTAAAAAAGGAGGAGATAACGCCACCTTCTCCAAGAGTTTACGTCTTATCCAACCATCCTTCTCTTCCTCCTCTCCTCTCCTCTCCTCTCCTCTCCCTTGGTTTTTGCTCTCCAGCCAAAAATTGGGCCCTACAGTATGCTCATCTTCTGGCCCATCTGCGTTGCCATCTTTATCTATGTTTTCAAGATGGTCCCAGAAACCAGGGGCAAGACCTTTCTGGAGATCCGGAAAGCCATGGGAACCCATAAGCGCCAGCGGAGGAAATCGGATCACAAGAGAGTCAAGTCGGAACACAAGAAACCCAAATAGACGGCCGGAGCGCGTTCTCTGCGGCCACCATTTTTTGTATTTTTCCGAACAATGACCCACCGAGGATGGTTACTGCTGGGATCTGATGAGAAAACCAGGGATAGCGGTCACCTTTCCAGCCAGGAGGGGGAAAAGTGTGTGCAAAGATTGTGCACCTCCTTCCGTGGAAATTTTCTTTCTTATTTGTTATTAAATTACAAAAACCCAAACGTGTCGACTGGAGTGGAATGATTAAATGGTTCTCTTGATTCTCCCAAGCCCCTGACTTTCCCAAAGTGAGTGCCCAAGTGTTTGGAACTCTAACTTCCATCATCCCCAGTCAGCATGGTGAGATCATCCTGGTGATTCCACCTTGTGATGGATGGATGGATGGCTGAATGCATGGAAACAGAGATAGGGAGATAGCGATGGAGGAGGGAGAAAAGAGACAGAGACACCAGGAGCAGACACTGTGACACACTTCAAAATTTGGGGGCTAGAACTATAACTTCCATCACCCCCAGTCATGGTGAGATCATCCTGGAGAATCAACCCTGGGATGGATGGATGGAAACAGAGATAGAGGTGGAGGAGAGAGACAGAGAGGCCAGGAGCAGATACACTTCAAAATTTTGGAGCTAGAACTTAGAGTCATAGAATCATAGAGTTGGAAGAGACCCCCAAAGGCCATCCAATCCAACCCTCCGCCATGCAGGAATACACAATCAAAGTACTCCCGATAGATGGCCATCCAGCCTCTGTTTACAAACCTCCAAAGAAAGAGACTCCACGACACTTTGAGACAGCGTTTTCCACCACCGAAAAGCTCCGGAGGTTCTTCCTAATGTTTACATCCATCTTCCATCGTTACTTCCATCATCCCCAGCCAGCATGGCCAATGGCTAAGGCTTATGAAAGGTGAGACCATTCTGGTAAGTCCACTGTGGAATGGACAGATAGAGGGATGACAGACAGACAGATATTCAGTTATCAGGGCCAGATGACATGGTGGAGCTATACAACTCCCATCATCCACAGTCGACACGGCCAGTGGTCAGGGTTTATGGGAGTGCCAGTCCAAAATAAGTGGAAAGTTCTAGGTTGCTCATTTCTGGGAGGTGAGGAGAGATCCATCTTCCCAAATGTTAAGTCTCAATCAAATGTTTAGTGGCAACATGACAATGGGTTGTGATTCCCAAATTTTGGTCTTCCAGGTGTTTCGGACTTCAGCTCCCAGAAGCCCCAGCCAGCTTGGCCAACAGTCAGGAATCCTGGGAGCTGAAGTCTCAAACATCTGGAAGACCAAAGTTTGGGAATCACTGGGTTGAGGAATCTGCGGCGCTTTTGGATCGCTCTTGTAAAGTTTGGACTGAAACCCTCGAGCAGATGTATCGCCTCCATCAATGTGGAAGCCGCCATGAAGAATGGTTGAGAAGGTCACATTGCAGAGGACTTTTGAAAGAGAAGGCCCTTCCCATTGCAAATCCAAACCTCCGAATCATAAGGGGTGGCAAGACCGTGGGGAAGTTACTTTTGCAGGCTACAACTAGGCCAAAATAGCCGTGAGATTTAGAGAGCGGTTAAAGAATCTGTGGATATGGAGGACCATATATATATATATATATATATATATATATATATGGGCTCTTTTCCCAGTGCAAACATGCATTGATTTTCCTAACATGCTGCTCTCTACAGCTTACTTAAATGAGGCAAACAGAAACGTAGAAAGCATCCCAGGCTGCTACAGTCATTGACTGCATGCAATGTCTATTATCCTTCATCACAAGCTAGGTGCTGGCAAGGGCTGATGGGCATTGCAGTCCAACAAGGGAAGTCAGAGTGTGATAGAATCTCCTCCTTTGGAGGTCTTTAAGCAGAGGCTGGATGGGAATGCTTCGGTTGTGAGTTCCTGCATGGCAGAATGGGGTTGGACTAGACGGCCTTTGGGGGTCCCTTCCAACTCTAGGATTCTATTCTAGGATTCTATGAATAGAGGGAAGGCCAGGAATGGCCCACTCTGTTCTAGACCCACCTCCTTCCTTCCCTGATTGGCTCTCACCTCTCCTTCCAATTGTCAAGAGGTTCCCTTTGGAATCATTCCACCTTTGTTGGCTCTCCCAATACTGTGAGCCTTTCGGTGCCGGGTTTCCAAAGAAAATCGATCCTCCGATGACTTTGCTCCAGTTAGTTTGCCTTCTTTTTTGTAGGGCTCTTAAACTTCCTTCCCCTATCTGGAGTTATTCTGGTTTTACTTGGTGGGGGATAATGGGGCTTTCAACTCTGCCAGAGGTGTATCAGTGGGTTTTGGATCCTATGGTCTCTGCAGCCAGATCCAAAGAGACGTTAGAAATGTGTTCCTCCGTACAGCGAGAAAAATTCAAACAGTCTCAACTCAAGGTGTGGGTAATGGCGCTGAAACCCAAAACAACTTCAAGTTGTTTCCGACTTACGGCGACCCTAAGGTGGCCCTCTATCATGGGTTTTTGGGGGGCTGAGAGAGTGTGACTCACCCATGGCCACCTAGCAGGCCACCCTATCACGGGAAGTTTCTTCAGAGAGGGTTTGCCATGGCCATCCTCTGAGGCCAAAAGAGGATGACATGCCCGAGGTTGCCCAGTGGGTTGACATGGCCGAGCTGGGATTCGAACCCAGGTCTCCAGAGTCACAGTCCAAAATGCTCAAACCACGATGGCATGCTGGCCTCTCCCTGTATAAGGCTTTTTTTTGGGGGGGGGGACCCTTCATTCGGAGAATTACGCTTTGGGAGGATGCAAGAAAGGGCCTTCTCTGCAATGGCACCCTGGTTATGGAAGACCTTCCCTTTAGAGGCCCGACTGGTGCCAACATTGCAGCCATCCTTCAAATCGATTCAAAATGGGCCCTCTTCAGCAGATCGCTGATCCCGTCATAGGAAATCGATGTTGATCCGCATCTCGTTCACACTCGCGCTGAATTGCTTCATTGCAAAAGACGCGGGGGAAAGGAGCGTCAAAGAGACGCGCGTTCCATGGGTCTGGCGCGGATCCCCCCTCGCCAGCCAAACCGTTTCGGCGATTCGGCTCAAGTGTGAACAAGAGTCACTTAAACCACTTCAAATCGGTTAGCAAACCTGTTTATAACATAGATGGAATGAGGCCCTTGACAAGAGCTTGGGGGGAAGACTACGACTCCCAGCCTTTCCCATATAGCTTGACCAATTCTGGGAGAGGCTGGGAGATGCAGTCAATGTGTGTGTGTGTGTGTGTGTGTGTGTGTGTGTATATATATATATATATATATATATATACACACACAAAGCCACCCCTCCATTTTAGTGGACTTGAAATCCACGGTCTTGATTATTTATGGAGGGGCGATCCCCATTGGCTAAAATGGTGCGCGCACCATTCAAACTAATGTGGCTTGGATATGCGCACGTTTTTGTTTTTGCCGGGGGGTCCAGAATGGATCCCTTGCAAAAATGAAGGGGCAACTGTATATATATATATATATATATATATATATATATATATATATATGCGTGTGTGTGTGTGTGTGTGTATTCGAAGCACTGACTTCAAAAAACATACACCAGCAACTTGAGTCATAGCAAAAGAGAATTTGATCCATGCGGACATACCTTCCAACATTTCACAGGCAAACGCTGGGCCACATGTGGCCAAGCAACATCAGAGTGTGGCCAAGATAGCAAATGTTATTCATGAGAAAGAACGCACCAGATAGGAGAGGCTGCAGCAGTTTGCTTTCCGCTGAGCCTACTGGGAAGGGCAAGGATCAGCCCTTTGCTCCCCGTTAATGGAGTGCCACCTGCTTTTGCATTTTGAATTCAATTGGGAGCAAATGGAAGTGAGCTGAGGACAAGTGTGGGAGGAAGAGAGAGAAGCTGGGACGTCTTAAAAGCAGCTGGGCAAGTGGGATGGCAGAGGGTTAATAGGACCGTCCCTGCCAAATCAGGACAGTTGGAGGATAAATGTGGGTTCCCTATGGTGCCCAACGAGTCAACACCCACCTGACCAGATCCCTTATTTCTTCCTCCACAGTTGAGCCCAATTTCTCATGTCTTCGGAAGAAAACTCAGAAAATGTGGATGATACTACAAACAAGGATGGGGTGAGTTTCAAACAAAGTTTCTTCCAAACAAAGTACAGTTGCTCCCAAACTAAAACTCCCAGTCAAAAGCCACAGGGCAGCTAGCCTTGTCTTTTCCTGCCCTTGGCTGCATCTGCACTGCAGAAACAATCCGGTTTGACACTGCTTTAAGCCACCGTGGCTCAACGCTATGGAATCCTGGGATTTGTAGTTTGTTGTGGCACCAGAGCTGTCCGAGAGAAAGAGAGAGAGAGAGGGGGCTAAATAGCTCCCAAAACTACAACTCCCCAAATTCTATAGCATTAAGGTATGACAGGTAAAAGAGAGCCAAACTGCATTCATTGTGCAATGTGGACGCAGCCTACAGCTGGTTCTGATAGGTCCCAGTTTCTCTCTTTCCCTGCCACTTTCCCCCCTTTGTCCTCAGCTCCTGCAAATTGCATTTAAAGTGCAAAAGTAGTTCATCAGTAGCCCTCCATTGACTCAAAAGTAGTTCTCCATTAACTCAAAAGTAGTCCTCCATTGACTCAGCAGGGGCAAGAGGAGAGGATGGAGACCCTTCCCAGTAGGTTCAGGCAAAAGCAAAATGCTGCATCCTCCCCTCGCTTGTATATTCTTCCGCATGAACCACTTTGGCCATCTTGACCACACTCAGATGTCGCTTGGCCACACGCGTCCCACTTTTCTGCTTTGAAATATGGCTTTCTTGGAACAAATAAATAAATGCACTCAAAGCTGCTCTATCTTCTGCTCCTTCCCATAGGAGTTGACCTGGACGCTTTTCTTTGCCACCTTGGTCTCCAGCTTCGGATCGTCACTGCAATACGGTTACAACCTCACGGTGATCAACTACTCAGCTAAGGTACGAAAGCAGACCTACGATGGCGGGCCATTTTGGGTTGGCATCCGTTCCAAGATGGCCTGACTTACCAGGGGCGGATCGCATGGAGGTTTGTGGGGTATATATATACTGTGTGACCCTTGGTTGAGAGGATTAGCATGTAAATCTGTGTAAATCTCAACCAAGGGCCAGACAATATATATATATGTGTATATATATATATATATATATATATATATATATATATATATATACCCTACACACCTCCATGCCAGCATTCTCTGAAGATGCCAGCCACAGATGCAGGCGAAACGTCCGGAATAAATTCTTCTAGATCACAGCCTCACAGTCCGAAAAACTCACAAAAAACAAATTATGTTGCGTTTGCTTTTGCGGGGGGGGGGCGCTTGGAGGGTTGGGGGAAGCAAACTGCGGTGGTTTGGGCACATTTTGGGTGGTTTCAGGGCAAAAAATTGCCAGAAAACCAGTTGAAATCTTTTGTTTAAATTGAGTTTTGGGGCATTTTGGGGACCACATGTGGCACAGAGGCCGGACTTTGCCAACCCCTGGCCTAGGTAAGTGGTAGAGGGCTGGATTAGATGCCCTCTGAGGTCCCCTTCCAGCTCTGTGATTCTTTTTGACTATAGCTCCCCCCCAAAAAAACCCCAGCATGGCCAAAGCTCTGCCCTTTGGTGCCCTAACAGAGCTGGCAGGACCGGCTAAGGTTTCAAATGCCAAAAGCGTGCATGGAAAGACCCAAACTCCAACATCCCTGCGTGTCTTCTCTCTCTCTCTCCTAGTTCCTGAAAAACTTTTACAATGAGACCTATCGAGAGCGGAACAACATCAACATCGACCAGAGCATCCTCATGTTCCTCTGGGGGCTGACGGTCTGCTTCTTCCAGGTTGGAGCCATTTGTGGGTCTCTACTGGTTGGCCCAATCGTGGACGCTTGTGGCAGGTACCGACACCAGAACCGTGCGGCAGGCAGGGTCTCTCATTCCCTGTAAAATGGTATAAAATGGTATAAAATGTCAATGGGCAACTGCAGAGGGGCCTGGGACCCCAATCCCACCCACACACCCCAGGCTTAAACCTACTCCGAATGTAGCTTTTATAGCTTTGTTTTGGGAGGTGTCGGGGTTCATGCATAGCCTCCAGTTCTCCAGATTTGACTATTCCTCTGCCTTCCCACTTTTTCAGTAGCTTGTCAAATGTCCTGGTTTCTCTCTCCTCCTCCCACTTTACCTCTTTGTCCTCTGCTTACTTCAATTGCTGCAAAGTATTACGAAACTAATTTGCCCTCCATTCAGCATCAGGGAGAGGAGAGGAGGCGATGGCATACTACCCTTCCCAGTTGACTCTGGCAAAAGAATATATATATATATATATATATATATATATCCAGGTCATAGAATCCTAGAGTTAGAAGAGACCCCAAGGGTCATCCAGTCCACCCCCTGCCATGCAGGAACTCTTAATCAAAGCATCCCCAACAAATGGCCATCCAGATTCCAGGGACTTATGGGGGCCCTAAGGGGTTTTCTTGGCAAGATTTCTTCAGAGGGGTTTTGCCATGGCCATCCTCTGAGGCTGAGAGAGTGTGACTCACCCAAGTGGGTCACCCGGTGGGTTTTTATGCTCAAGCGGGGACTCAAACCCTGATCTCTAGAGTCTTTGTCCAACGCTCAGACCAGTACACACACTGTGTTGGCTCTCAGCAGCAGAACTATATGAAATATTATATAATAATAATAATAATAATAATAATAATAATAATAAATAAAACCAGCAAAGGTGAGTCCTCAGATGGGATCCCATCATTTTTCCTCTCTTTGCGAGAAAAGCTCTCTTGGTCTTTTCACATGGTTCATCGCGTTCTCGAAAACGTTTCTCTCTCTCATTTTTCTCTCAATTTCTTCAAGGAAAGGGACCTTGCTGGCCATTAATCCTTTGGTCATTGTTTCGGCCATCCTCCTGGGTTCGTCCAGAAGGGTCCGTTCCTACGAAATGATCATCGTCGCACGCTTGCTGCTCGGAGGATGCGTAGGTGAGTCCGACTCCAGGGAACGCCATTTCAAATTTAAAGGTTGAGAAAAAAGGCATAAAGCTCAGCCAGCATCCTTACGTGAGAGATCCGAGAGCGCGATGTCTGTCCCTTTTTCCCCAGCTGATGTGCAAATTATTATTTATTTGATATACATCCCATCCATCTGTACCAAAGCCAAGTTGACACGCTGACCGTTGCAACTCTAAAATCCCAAATATTGACCTCTCCAAAGACTACAAAATCAGTAACGGAAGAAGCAGTCAAACTCATAACGCTTTTGGATTTGCTCTGAAAGCCTGCACAAATAAATGCCTTTTTTTGTTGTGGTGGCGGTGGAGGAGGCTGTGTTCCCTTCAGTAATAATAATAATAATAATAATAATAATAATAATTTATATCCCGCCTCTCTGTAAAATACAACTTACAAGATAAAACAAACAGTCCTGCCCCCCCAATAGCCCCCCCTCCCCCTTAAATTGCAATTAAACAATTAAAATTTAAAACATACTTTAAAATAACAAGTTACAATAAACAACAAGTAAATTAAAATTCAAGTCGTTTCTGACTTACAGCGATCCTATTCGGGGGTTTCCTTGGCAAGATTTCTTCCGAGGGGGTTTGCCTGTTGCCTTCCTCTGAGGCTGAGAGAGTGTGACTTTGCCCAAGATGGGTTTCCATCGCCCAAGCAGGAATTCAAACCCTGGTCTCCCAAAGTCCTAGTCCAGCACTCAAACCTTGAGACCACGCTGGCTTTCTTTGTTGCTCTGTGACTTACGTCAACTCCGACGTATGATTTCCCTATCCTAGGATTTTCTTAGCAAGATTTATTCCGAGGAGGTTTCCCATTTCTTTCCTCTGAGGCTGAGAGGGTGTGACTTTGCCCAAAGTGGGTGTCCATACCTGAGCAGGGATCCGAACCCTGGTCTCCAGAACCATAATTCAATGCTCAAACCATGCTGACTCTATACAATACAATAGATTTATTACGGCTCATAGCCAGCATACATGCCGATTCTCAGCCTTTTTAATGGCAATGGTCAGGGCAGTGGCTCTCAACCTTTTGCCCTCCAGATGCTTGGGATTTCAACTCCCATAATCCCCAACCATTGGCCATGGTGGCCGACGCACTTGCTATTCCTATGATGGGTGAGATTTTTAGGAGGTGTGGTCCAAAAAGAAGAGGAAAGGTTGAGCGCCATTAGGTTGGAGTGCCACCAAAGATCTGGCTAAGGAGCATCCAAGACTCAGGGGCTACCACCAAGAAGGACCTGCTCCTATGTTCCTACATGTTCTGGATCCTCTCCGTCGCTTATTGTCCAACTAGGCATCTCCTACAGCGTCGTCCCGATGTACATCACAGAGATGGCCCCGCCAAACCTGAGAAGCTCCCTTGGCATGGTCCCACATCTCTCCATCGTCTTTGGCGAGCTGCTGGCCAACTTGCTTGGCCTTCGCAACTTCCTCGGGACTGAAAAAGGTAAGATTGGCTGCGTGGTTTCACGTGGGGTGGACCTGCCCTGCAATTGCAAAATTTGGCACAATATGCGAAATTTTAAAAAAATTTGTTTGAGCCTACGCCCGAGATATAATCTCCTAAATATGGCACAGGACATAAACGTAACAGAACAGGAAAGAGTTTGGAAGATAATTCTATATATGGCAACAACAGCTAGAATTTTGCTTGCAAGCAAATGGAAAACAGAAGAAACGTCTACTTTAGATAGTTGGTTATATAAAATGATCGATATATCAGATACGGACAAAATCTCTGACGTTACTGCAGGAAAGTCCTTTTAACGAAGGAAATGAAAAACAGAAACCTTTACATATATACTATGCTAAAATCCGGGGAATGTAATATGTTTAAATATGGCACAGGACATAAACGTAACAGAACGGGAAAGAGTTTGGAAGATAATTCTATATATGGCAACAACAGCTAGAATTTTGCTTGCAAGCAAATGGAAAACAGAAGAAACTCCTACTTTAGATAGTTGGTTATATAAAATGATCGGTATATCAGATACAGACAAAATCTCTGACATTACTGCGGGAAAGTCCCAAAATGAAAGATGAAAACCTTTACGTATATACTGTGCTAAAATCCGGGGAATGTAATATGTTTATTTTCAGCAACTTACCTATGGAAATTAAAGATTTTTTTTTTTTTAGGAACATCGAAAACGTTTGAGTCAATAGATGAACAATATACCATTGGAAGTTGAAAAAAAAATCTACAGATAAGATTAACAACATATAGTCGGGATATAAGGAAGTATGGTTTAAAACCGTACCAAGATTAAGGAAAGTAGAAATGATAAAGGTTGGGAGTTCGGGAGTGAAGATAACACGGGTGTATATAGTCTTTTAATAATTTTCCCCCCTCGAATTTTGCTTTGTTTTTGTAACAACTATTAGTCTATGTAATGTTCATATTTTTCGGCACGTAACATAAAAAAAACCCTTTTTTTTTAAAGGTAAGATAGGCTTCTTTAGGTCCACATCCATTATATGGCATTAGCCAGTCCTTGGCTGGGGCCGGCCCTACCGTTTGGCACACCTTGGCTGACATCCTACAAATGGCAGAGACATATAGCGAAATGTCTTCAGGTCTGGTTCAGGTCTTTCTTTTTCTTCTCGCGCAGGTTGGCCGCTCCTTCTGAGTCTCATTGCCTTTCCGGCAATATTTCAAATGGTCCTACTGCCTTTCTTACCTGAAAGTCCTAGATATCTCATGATCGAGAAGCGGAACGAAACGGAAGCCAGACAAGGTACCGTGTTTTTTCCCAAAAATTCACCTTTGGGATTCATTCGGCTTTGGTTCAGTAAACCAGTCACTCAGGTGGGGATCAATAGTTCATTTTGGAACCACTGATATTGTCTTTTTAATATGATAATTGTATATGGGATTATATTTTTGCTGTTTTATATTATTGTTTTATTTGCTTAAGGCGTTATAACTGTTTACAGTTTGTATTATATCATCTTAACTGTGCACCGTGGGTAGGATTTTGTTGTTGTTAACTTGTTTCTGGAAAGGGCCTTGTAAATTTATGGCCATAATAATAATAAAGTGACAAGGTCCATAATAATAATAATAATAATAATAATAATAATAATAATAATAATAATTTCTTTACCTGCCTCTCCCCATGGATTGAGGCTGGGAACAACAACAGACCAACAAATATGCATCAGTTAAAAACACAAACACATACATATTAAGACAATTGATGTTTAAAATTTATCGTTTAAAATGTACAACTTTTTTTCTGAAACCCAGAATGAAGTTACAAGCATATAGAAAGTAAAAAGCCCTTCCAAGATCCTGTAGGATTTCTTCCCGTTTCACCATTCCTCAAAACATTCCCATGTCTGTTCCTGAGCGCTCTTTTTTCCTCTGTTTCCCCTATTTCCCTCTATTTTCTCGGATCCCAGCCATTCCTTCCCATGAGACTGACCTTGGTGATTTCTAGTACCAGCGCTACTCCCTCGTCCCACATCTGTTCATTATCCAGCCAGGCGTTCCTTTCTCTCCCCGCCATTTGCAAACACAACATGTCCCATCATACACTAATGCATATCCTCTCGTTCTTGTTGTCGGGTGCCTTTAAGTCATTTCTGACCTATGGCAACCCAAAAGTGAACTTATCATGGGGTTTTCTTGGTACGTTTCTCCAGAGAGGGGTTGCCATTACCTTCTTCTAAGGCTGAGAGAGTGTGACTTGCCCAAGATCACCTAGTGGTTTAGTGAGGATTTGAACCCTGGTCTCCAGAGCCATAGTCCAATGCTCAAACCACTACAGCACTACGTTATATGAATGTCACTACAATGCTTCTTGAATTTGATCATAGCCATAAAGATAACATAACAGAAGAAAGCAAAGTCAGACATAATGTTTCATGGCAGGATCTGCTAAGGATCCTAACAAGAAACAGCCCTGAGGTCTGGGGAAGTGGGTATGATTTGTACATATTTATTTTGACAGTGGGAGGAAAAAAATAAATCTCATTTTTCTTCTCCGTCTTTGCTTACACACTCTCCAGCATTGCAGAAACTGAGAGGCTGGGATGACGTGGAGGAGGAGATAGAAGAGCTTTATTTGGAGGACGCCACCGAAAAGGCAGAGAAAAACATGGATGTGTACAAGATCCTGCGGTTCAATGACCTGCAGTGGCAGCTCACCGCCATTCTCGTCTTGATGGGTGGCCAGCAGCTCTCCGGCATCAACGCAGTAAGGCAATACACCAGGCCGGTCCTACCGTTAGGCAGAGTGAGGTGATCAGAATCATCATGTAACTTTGCTACCTCTTTACTTAGAGCCTTATCGCGTGAGAAAAGAAAGCCAAAATGGAGTGGGAGAGTAGTAGCTTTCTCCGTGCTTCTCCGCGTGCCGCCACTTCCGTTCTCTTCCTGAGGTTGACAGTCATCAAAGCGTTTCTTTTGTCATGCTGGGAAAAAAAATCCGTTTGACAAAAGGTATGCTTTTACAACCATCCCCCTGGGAAGGAGAATGAAGTGCTACAACGTCATGCGGAGAGGTGTGGAGAAAGCTGGCATCCTCCCGCGCTCTGTTTTGTCTTTCCTTTCACATGTGATAAGGCTCCTGGTGGAACAGGAAAGGAATTTATTACAAGGAACTTGTTATTGGGAACAAATGACTTCCAAGCTCTAGTCTTGAGGAACCTTTGATTTCCAAGTGACAGCAACAGGCCTGGGGGGGGCACTCTTATGCCCTGGGACCCTCAAGGGGCTGCATGAAAAATAAATCAAGAATCCCCAAATGTTTTGAGGTCCACTTCCGGTTCTCAAAAATGGGTATTTTTAAAATGTTAAACAGTACAGGGAGGCCTTGGAACCTATTTAAAAGATCAATTGGAGGTGCACAGGAGCAGCAATAGATGTAGTATGATGTACAGGTCTGAGTGTTGGATTAAAACTCTGGAGACCAGGGTTCAAATCCCGACTCAGCCACTGGGCAATTCACAAACTTTCAGCCTCAGAGGAAGGCAATGGCAAGCCCCCTCTGTAAAAATCTTGCAGAGAGAACCCCATAGGTAGGTTCACCATACAATCGCCATAAGTTTTAAGTGACTTGAAGGCACATGACGACGAGAACGACAACAAGGAGCAACAATTCACCTTCTTTTGTTGGCAATAGAATGGTTAGTCTGGAGATTCTGGAGGTGTTGAGGGCCAGAAATCAACCTTCACCTATACCGGACTTACAATTATTCAGGCAGATTGGTCAAAAATCCAACTCTTTCTTATTCCTTGGATCTGCACCCACTACCACTGGAGAATGTCCATCCTTGTCTCCCATCTGGAGATGACCCATGAAACTTGGAAATCCAGAGCCAGGTCCTGAGATCTGGTAGCCCTATAGCAGACACTGGTTTAGGATTAAAACAATGTCCAGATTTTTCACTTTCCCAGACTCCAAGTCATCCTCTTATTTATCTCAGCCTCTCAGTTGCTCTGGTTTCTTTTCAGGCACGCCATTATACCAAGACAATCTTTTTGTCTCTTGGCTTTGGAGAAGATATCTTTCCGTACGCCAACTTGGTACTTACCATACTCCTTTTGTTCATGGTTATACTAGCGGTAAGATTCTCTCTACACTTCCATTTAAACATTGATCTAATAGGGTGGTCACTTTCTTCCTCCCTGAGAAAGAAGACAATTCCCGCTCAGCCATAAAACCCACTGAGTGACCTTGGGCAAGTCGCATACTCTCAGCCTCAGGGGAAGACACTGGCAAACCTCCTCTGAGCAACTCTTTGCAAGAAAAATCCATAATAGAGTTGCCCTAGGGTCACCATAAGTCAGAAATGACTTGAAGGCACACAAGAACAACAAATTTGTAATAAGAGACACCTGCCAGCCCTATAAGGGATACATTTTCTGCCCTCACATAAAAGATATCCCTTATAATAAAAGACCCTGGCAACACTGTCAGGGATGCTTTGATGTTGAGTTCCTGCATGGCAGAATGGGGTTGGACTGGATGGCCCTTGGGGGTCTCTTCCAACTCTATGATTCTATGATTCTATGAACGCAACATTGGCATTGAGAAAATTGTTTTTGCTGCAACAGACTAACCCAGCCTCCCCTTTGCTAACCATGGAGTCAAAGACAGCATCGTTGTGCGGCGTCTTTAATTCCGTTTGCTTTTTTTGTAGGGCTAAATTCAACACTTTCCCGTCCATCGCTGCCCTACCGCGGCCTCTTCCTCTCTAACGTTCCCCCCTGCTTTTTCCAACCTCCAGCTGTGCATTGTGGAGACTTTAGGGACAAGAAGTCTCCTCCTTACTGGCCTCGGGATGTGTAGCTTCTCCTGCATCCTCTTAGCCATGTCCATTGAACTTCAGGTTTGTGGCACAAATCGTCCGGTGTTTGTGGCGTCTGATACTGAGCATGAAAGGCTGGGTTCCCTCTTTGGTACGATCTTGGCCCAAATGGGCTGGTTCTGCCCGGCTTCCCTGAAGACTGAGATCCTTTGGAAGACATGAGACAGGGCCTTCTCTGCAGAGGCACGCCAATAGTAGAATACTATCCCTACGGATGCCATTATTTAAGTGCCAAGTAAAAATGTGGTCATTTACTACTAAAGCCATTGGGTCTCACTAATTCACTCCAAAATGTTTATGTACATCAACATGTTTGGTCCATATGTCTTGGGGCGGAGGCTTTAGTCATTGTGAAGGTTGGAAAAGAATACAGATTTGCAGATTTGATTATTTACGGAGTGCATTACTATGTTCTCTCTAGGAATCTCCAAGTCCTCTGGTAGGAATCCTCTGGAATTTGACTATAGAGTCACATTGGAGGATCTAGAGATTCCTTCTCTACCCATTTCTTGATCCTGCAGCATGATTCACTGGTCAAATTCCCACAAATTTTGACCATAGAGTTGTGCCAGAGATTCCTTGGGAGGTGTTCTCTCAGGTTGGGAAAAACCTAGTGGTTTCTTAATTGTGGTTTTCCCACTTTTATGGGGGTCATGAGCCCCTAACCCCAGGGGTCATGGAGGCCCCACTATATCAACTTCCACCGTGGCCAAGCAAAATGGCAGACGGCCAGAACGCACTGCCAGTTTTCTGCAACATTCACCTGGATGGGCGTGAATTTTGTGTGAGCTTGGCTCTCGGTGTTTGAGCATCTCTTGCAGGGGTTCCCAAACTTTGGTCCTCCAAATGCTTTGGACTTCAGCTCCTACAATTCTTGACTATATGGCAAGTTGGTTGGAGCTTTTGGGAGCTGAAGTCCAAAACACCTGGAAGACCGACGTTTGGGATCTATTGCGTGGGTGATCTCCGTGGCTCACTGGTCCATTGAATGCCGTGAGCCTCGAAGACTGTAGATTATGGGTTGAAAAGAAGAAATCTTTGGTGAGAGGCACCTGCAATCCTGACTTGGACCTTAACCACCTTTCTCCAACAGAAGAATATCTCATGGATCCCTCGGACCAGCTCAACTTTTCTTGCTCTCTTCCTCATTGGGCAGTCCATTGGACCTGGTAAGTGTGCCGAAGATGGAACGAGATGCTCAAGGAAAAGCAACCTATGGCTGGAATAGATCAGGTACAGCGTCGGGAGACAGAAGCGGGTGGCAAAGCTTGGGAAGGTTTTGGGGATGCTAAACTCCCAGAATCCCCCTGCAAGCATGTCAAAGAGAGCTCTGGTTTTTTTTTTTTTAGATTAGGAAGCAACATTTGCAGTTCTCAGATGGAGAGCTTGCATCGCGTACTTGTTAATCTCAGTTCAGAAACACAAGCATCAGCAGGTTCGGGGAGCTTTATTTCGAAAACCCACAGCATAGTGATATTGTCAGGACTGAAGCAGTTTCAGTTACACAGCATATTAAAAAAAGCACTTTGTGGTTCAGATGTTTTCATTCATTCACCTTCGCACCAAAAGATTCCTTTTCCCAAGACTGCCTCTCTCATCTTCTCTGTACCAACGGTTCCCAAAGAATTGGCCTCGATGCTCACAGTTTGCATTTTCTCTCCTCCGCATCGACTCATCGCCCAGCTCCGTGAAAGACGAAAATCTTTCTATCCGGCATCACCACTGCACTTGCATATCCCATCATCCAGTATACAAAACATATCCAGAATATATGTTAGGAAGCACGGCAGGAGCTAGGATCCCGGCAGCTCTAGTGTCTGACCCAAATTACAAGCCCCAGGATGCCATAGCATGAAACCATGGTAGCTAAAGTAGAATAATAGCATAATAATAACTCCATTGAGCCAGACATTATTTTCCCCTGGCATAGATAAATCAGTGAGAATGAAAATGGCATTACGTCAAGTGAGTTATTTTCCTCTTTCACCCAGATCCTTCTCTCCACATGTGCTATAGCATATCCCATCATCCAGTGTACAAAACATATCCAGAATATACAGAATGTTTTAATTGACTTTTATTATTTTACCTATTGTTTTGTATTAGATTGTACGCCTTTTGGCAGGTTTTTATTCTACTTTATGCTTGATTGTCTTTTTGTACAGTGCTGTGTACACAGACAGCGCTCTAGAAATAAACTTTAACAATAATAATAATAATAATAATAATAATATATGTTAGGAAGCACGCTAGGAGCTAAGATCCTGGCAGCTCTAGGATCTGTCCAAACTACAAGTCTTAGGATGCCATAGCATGAAACCATGGCAGTGAAAGTAGAATAATAGCATAATAATAGCCTCCCATGGGCCAAATGTTCTTTTCCACTAGCACAAATAAATTAGTAATGAAAATGGCATTAAATAAAGTGAGTCATTCTTCTTTTTCACCCAGATCCAGTTGTCAATGTCATCGTATCAGAGTTGTTCCTTCAGTCCTCTCGGTCCACAGCGTTTGTCATTACAGGAACCTTACACTGGCTGTGCAAATTTCTTATTACAGTAGTATACCTTCATATAGAGGTGAGTAGCTTCGGACGGTCAATTTATTCTCATTTGCTGCTGCCACAAAAGTTCAGAATCTGTACATTTTAAAATATTTACTTATTTACGATAGATGTCCCAGCCTACAAGGGCTCTCGTCCTGAGGCAATGAATAAATATAAACCAATTTAATCAGTATATATATATATATATACACATTTAAAAAGTAATTATAGAAGACCATTTTGAAAGAATTAAAGCAGAGCCATTGCAAACTTTAAAGGCCAGGCAGAATGGCGCCTGTGGGAAGCTCAGGCTGCATCTGCACTGCAGAAACAATCTGGTTTGACACCGCTTTAACTGCCATGGTTCAAAGGTTTTTTAAAATCACTATTAATAACAGCAATAAGAACTCTTAAGGACAGGATAGGTCACGTAAGCTCGAAGCAATTGGTTAAATGCACATGTAGGTAAATCCCATTGGTAGTGCATCATATTATGTATGTATTTTATATATTCACATAAATTTGGGAATATGGTCATTTAATATGGTCATTGGTTAAATGCACATGTAAATCCCATTGGTAGTGCATCATAGTATGCGTGTATTTTGTGTATTCACATGAATTTGGGAATATGGTCATTTAATACAGTCATTGGTTAAATGCACATGTAAATCCCATTGGTAGTGCATCATAGTAAGTATGTATTTTATATATTCACATGAATTTGGGAATATGGTCATTTAATATGGTCATTGACCACAATAAAATGATTGATTGATTGATTGATTGGTAGTGCAAGCCTAACTATAGGGTTTATGTATTGGGATAAATAATTCTGTGGATGTTTTGGGTTCAAGTCTGTCCATCTCTTCCTTTTGTCCCCGTTGTGTTTCTTCTCCCTTTAGACCAAACTTGAGCCCTACAGTTTTGTCGTCTTCTGGCCTCTGTGTGTAGCTTCCTTCATCGCTCTGAACAAGATCCTTCCGAATACGAAGAACAAGACCTTTCTGGACATTCGGCGCATAGTGGCGATCCAAGAGACTCGGAGGACCCTGATCAAATCCTTACCGATGCCATCCCATTAAAAGAAACAAAAGCGACAACTTTACAGGCCCTCTTGACTATATATATATATATATATATATATATATATATATATATATATATTTTAAAAAGCTGTGATCCCAACAAAACTTTTCTTCCTGTTGTTGTTGTCTTCGTCCTTCAAATTCTTTGGCCTTTGTTGACCTGAACGTGCAAAAGTTACCTTTGGGACTATATGGCTGCATCCGCGCTGTGGAAATAATCCAGTTTGACACCACTTTATCTGCCGTGGCTCCATGCTATGGGATTCTGGGATTTGTAGTTTGCTGTGGCACCAAAGCTCTCGGACAGAGGAGGCGAAATGTCTCACAAAGCCAGAGTTCCATAGCATTGCGCCGTGGCAGTTAAAGTGGTGTCAAAGTGGATTATTTCTGCAGTACGGATGCAGCCTATGACCATTCTAGCGGTGAGATTAAATGACCCAGAAAACTTTTTCCAAGCTGGTCCCTTGGTTCTCTGCTCTTTCTCTTTCTTGCACACACATTTCTACTCTTTCTGCCATGAATTTTGCTTATGAAATCAAAAAGTGTGCCATAGTGAAAGCTGACAACATGAAGCGTCCCCTCTTGACCGAATCCTTGGTTTTATGTTTCTGTAAGTCACTTAGAGTGTGCCTTGTTGGGAGAAAGGCGGGATAGAAATAAAATAATAAATACACAATTCACAGCAATCTTTTATCGTTGGAAAAATCCGCTGATCCATCGCCTATAAGGACTTTTGTTAAGCTCAGAGGGAACAACATAGGTGGCAACTGTCTCCATTCGACAGGGACAATCCTGAGTAATCCTCCGCTTTTCAGCTGTGTTTGAAATAATAAAACTCTTTATTTGTATCCCGCTTTTCTACTGTAATAGCAATCAGAGCGGCTTACATGTTAAAACAAAACAATACAATACATAATAGCAGTACATGATCATATATCATAGAATCATAGAATCCTAGAGTTGGAAGAGACCACAAGGGCCATCCAGTCCAACCCCCCTGCCATGCAGGAACTCCCAATCAAAACATCTTATATCTTATGTCCCAGTTTCCCACCCACCCCCTTTGTCCTCAGCTTCTTCTGGTTGCTGCAAAATGGGTTCAATGTGCAACAAGAGTTTGCACTCAGGCTGCAGAAATAATCCAGATTGCCACCAATTTAACTTGCCGTGCCTTCATGCTATGGGATTCTGGGAATTTCATCTGTGAAATATTGGAGAGTATCAGAAACGGATAGGGTGGGGAGATGCCAAAAATTCCCAGCCACCATTTGACACCTTTGCTTTCGGATGCTTCAGTATGCAGGAAGCCCTCGGTATCTGTATCCATGGATGCTCACATCCCATTATATAAAATGGCAGAGTAAAATGGCGTCCCTTATATAAACTGGCAAAATCAAGGTTTGCTTTTTGGATTTTTTAAAATTTTTATTTTAAAAAAACATTTTTCAAGCCATAGATGGTTGAAATCATGGATAGAGAATCTGTAGATACAGAGGGCCAACTGTACACATTTTCTGATTCATGCACAAAATTCTTTAAAATATTGTATGAAATGACCTCCAGGCTATGTGCATAAATAAGGTGTATATGAAACATAAGTGGATTTTGTGTTTAATTATTATTATTATTATTATTATTATTATTATTATTATTAATACCCTGCCCCTCTGTTAAAACAATCGAGGCGGCTTACAGCAATTAAAAATACATCAATACAATCTAAAAAACCCAACCCAATAATACTAATTTAGTTTATTAGTTTAGTTTAGATTTGGATCCCATCTCCAAGATATTTCATTATGTATGTATATGCAAATACAGGTATTTAAAACACAAAACACAAACACAAACACAAACTCTGAAATCCAAAACCGGTGTTTCACACAAGAGAGACTTAACCTGTATTATAAAGTGACTGCCACTATTGGTATTTTTATCTTTGCATTGAACTGAGGTCTTTAAACAGAGGCTGGATGGCCGTCTGTCGGGGATGCTTTGATTTTGAGTTCCTGCATGACAGAATGGGGTTGGACTGGATGGCCCTTAGGGGTCTCTTCCAACTCTAGGATTCTATGAAGAGGAGAAAAGAAGTGAGAGTTGGTGACTTGTTTAAGACTAGGGTTTGGGTTGCATTTATATGTTATACCTGATCTGAACCAGGATTTCCTAACTGATAGCTCAGTCCCTTCATCTAACTATACAGTGCATATATTACCCAGGTAATTAAACTGCATTAAAATTTGGGGAGACTCTTTTCCTACATCCATCCCTTCACACCCCATTAATTCAATGGTGGGGAAAAGCGAGGAGGACGCAGAATCTTGCCCTTCCCAGTAGGCTCAGGCAAAAGCAAAGAGCTGCATCCTTTCCTAGCATGTGTCTTCTCCCTCATTCATAACTTTTGCCATCTTGATCACATGTAGATGTTGCTTGGCCATGCACGTCCCAGCTTTAATCTCTGAAATGTGGGGATGTATGTCGTCTATAGGGTGCAAGGTTAGTGGATTCTTATGCCGGAGGTGATCGGAGCTGGGGATTTCCAGACAAGTAGCTCCGAAGAAGGAGGAAGGAATATCAAGAACCTAAGGTATGCGGATGACACAGTAATACTATCAGAAAGCATCATAGGCTTGGAAGAGTTACTGAGGAAGGTCAATGATGAAAGTGCAAAGGTAGGATTCATGCTGAACGTAAAGAAAACAAAAATAATGACCACAGAAGAAATACAACCGCCCTTCCGTTTTCATGGGGGATCCATTCCGGACACACACACCTTGCTAAAATGGAGATTCGAGAATATTCAAGCCTCATAGGTGCCCATGGGGGCACACCCCATTGCTTTTCATGGAGGTTGCCCCTCTGTGAATATGCAAATCCATGGGCTTTAAATCCATGAGAATGGAGGGGCGATTGTACATAATTTAACCTGGAGAATGAGGAAATTGAAATAATCAAAGAATTTCTGTACCCAGGGTCAAACCTTGACCAGAGTGGGGCCAAGAAATAATAATAAGAAGACTAGGAATGGGAAGGGCAGCTATGAAAGAACTGGAAAATAATTCCCATATCTAGGATCGAACATTGACCAAAATGGATACTGCAGTCAAGAAATAATAATAATAATAATAATAATAATAATAATAATAATTTATTTATATCCCGCCCTTTGGGAGGGCAGCTATGAAAGAACTGGAAAAGAATACCCATATCTAGGATCGAACATTGGCCAAAATGGAGACTGCAGCCAAGAAATAAGACTAGGAATGGGAAGGGCAGCTATGAAAGAACTGGGAAAGATACTGAAAGCAAAGACATACAACTGAGCACTAAAGTCATAATCGACCAAGCCATTGCATTCCCCATCATCCCCATGTACAGATGCAAGAGCTGGACAGTGAAGGAAGCAGATGGAAAGAAAGTCAATGCATTTGGGATGTGGTGCTGGAGAAGAGTGCTGAGGATCTATCTCATGGACAACCAAGAAGACCAATAGATGAGTCCTTGAATAGATCAAGCCAGAAATTGCCTTGGGAGCCAAGATGGCCAAGTTGAGGTTGTTGTATTTTGGTCACATCATGAGACGGCATGGCCCACTAGAAAAAAGAATAATGCTAGGAAAGGTAGAGGGTAGAAGAAGAATGGGAAGACCACAGGTCAGATGGATGGACTCAATGGGAGGTCACAGGCATGGGTTTGCAGGGACTGAGCAGAGCAGTGGAGGACAGAGAGTCTTGGAGGTGTTTCAGCCATAGGGTCGCTATGAGTCGGAGTCAGCAACAACAAAGCCTAGTCCCTCGATCTCTGTGCAGTGCCTCTTTCCCGCTGGTAACTAAACCACTTCTTTATTCCTTCTTCATCCAATGCATGGCGGGGGTGGGTGGGTCAGACTTGATGACCTTTAGGGTCTCTTCCAACTCTGTGATTCCATGATTCCTTCTTCATCCAATGCCCCACTTTTCTCTGAGGGTGAGACCCAAAGTAGCTTCTAACAAGGTGCAACAATATTTGGAGGAGGCTCTTCTCGGACGTCCATCTTCTCACCCATGGAGATCACGCATGGTGTCCACTCCCAACTGTCAACAAACAGGTTCTTTTCTGGAACCTTCCATCCAGCTTCTCCGATTGGCTCTCGCAAGGCCCCGAACCTTCCGACGGACATCCTTTGAGAAGAAAAAAGGAATTTTCTCCTCCTCCTCCCAGTAGGAAAGAGCTGCGGTGAGTCTCTGTGTGTCCTTTGCTCCTTCATTCCCCATAGGTCTATGGGGGAACAAGTCTGCATACAAGACTGGCCTTACCATAGAGTAGTGTTTCCCAAACTGTGGTCCTCCAGGTGTTTTGGACTCCAACTCCCAGAAGTCTTAGCCAGTTGGGCCAACCATCAGGAATTCTGGGAGCTGAAGTCCAAAACGTGTGGAGGACCAAAGCATTGCCATAGAGGGAAAGTGAAGACCAGGGTTGCCAGATAGAAAACTGAAGAGGGACCCTGTTCCTTTCATGGTTGTGCACGAGGGCATTTCCGTAGGCATTGTTGGCTACCTGGTTGCGTGACAACCAACACCAGTTCTTTTACACAACCATGAAAGGTCCCAGTTTCCAGTTTTGCAACCCTACAACCCCAGAGGCAAGCCGACGTTGAGTATCTGTGAATGGGAAGCAAGTTCATGGCTATTAAATGTCGTTACAGTTGGCCCTCCGTCTGGGGTGCTTCAAGATCCTAGCATTGGAAATTATGGAGGCCGCGAATGGGAAAATTCTGCAGGTTTGCAGATGGGAAGAGAATGGACCAACCATAATATTCAGTGGATGAATTGACTGAGTTTTATGGTTATACAGGAGGGTTGGGGGAAGTCGAGTCCACATGCACCCCCAAAGCGTACCTCCTTATTTAATTTCAGAATGACTTTTGGCTCCAAAATCACTGAAAGCACACCCGAACCTCTAACAAACACAGCAATTTGCCTTCCTCACGTCCCCATAAACTCCCCTAATTTTGATTTGGGGTCACAAACTGGCCAAAAATGGAAGCACAGGACATTCGGGTGTGCCATGGAAATACTGGCATGCCCTTTGTGGGAAGGCAATGGGGCAAAAATTGGATCTTGCCCATCTAGGCTGTTGTCCACTTCCGGCTGGACAGATCTTCTAATGATCCTGGGTGACCTGATAGAACATATTGGATTATCTGCAGTATAGTCAATTGTCTGTATTGACTATTTTGTTTTATTTAGCATTATCTTTATATGTGGGGTTTTTTTAAAAAAATTGTATTTTAAATATCGTATTCTAGTATTTTATATTGTTGGAATAGTTATATTGCAACGGTAAAGCGCCATGTGTATGGATGGCGCTATATAAATAAATGATGATGATGATGATCTTGTAACATCTTTGAGACTAACTCAAATAAAGAAGTTGTCAGCATGAGCTTTCGTAGACTTCACTCTACTTCCTCAGATGCATTTAGTGGAGTGGAAACCAGGACAGACATATATATGCCACTGGTATGTGAGAATGTCGATTCAAATTCAAAATCCTTTCTGTACATGTCTGTCCCTGGTTTCCACTCCACTAAATACATGCATCTGAGGAAGCAGACTCAAGTCTACGAAAGCTCATGCTGCCAACTTTTTTCTTTCAGTTAGTCTCTAAGGTGCTACAAGATCTCTCTACATTACTACTACTACTATTATATCCAAATGCATCTGAGGAAGTAGACTGAAGTCTAGGAAAGCTCATGCTGCCAACTTCTTTCTTTCCATTAGTCTCAAAGGTGCTACAAGTTCTCTCTACATACTGATAGTATAACATAGCCATATCTTTGAATCATAATATCATAATCATAATCAAAATCACCTCTTCCCCTACAGTTGAGTCTGATTTCCCGTTCCCTACCCAAGAAACCTAGAACGTAAGGCAAAGATGGCAGAAAGAGCAAAGAAAGACCATCGTAAATCAGTATCAGATTCCACAAGAAGCAGCGCGAGAGATCTGGCGGTCCCATCCTCAGAGCCCCATCTATCGCCAGTGGCTCCCATAGGAAGCAGTACAAGGAACGTGGTGGCCCCATCGTCCGGACATCGCCAGTCCTTAATGGGTGCCATGGGAAGCAGCACAGGAGGTCTAACAGTCCCTCCCTACGAACCCGTCCCTTTGCCAACAGCTGGCACCAGAGGCAGTCTGAGAGATCTGGCGGCGCCTTCGTCTGAACAATACCAATCAATGACGGGGGGCAAAGGGAGCACCAGGGGTCTTGTAGTGCCTTCCTTCGATCCCAACGCATCGCTCATAAGTCCCGCGGGAAGCAGTACGAGAGGACTGGTCACATCATTGGACGCCAATATCAATGAACTGGAAGTCCCATCATCAGAGCAACCCATGTCAATAGTGGTTCCCATGGGGAGCACTACAAGAGCTATGCAGAAGGCCTGGGTCGAGCCCCGCAAATCAATAGTTAGCACCAAGGGAAATCGCCTGACCGAGCCAGCATTCAGAAAATCAGAACCCCGCAAATCGATAATAAGTGCCAGGGGAGTCCCTGTAAAGGAGGCCGAAGAAGTAAAGGTGCAACGCCGCCGATGGGTAAGTTCAAGCAAGCGAGAGGTTTCTCGCAATTTAGCCGTCTGCCGTTCTGCACGGTTACAAAAACTCAACAAGTGGATCATTATACAATTTAAAACTCGGCCCAAGTGTTGGGTCCGGTGTTGGGTCGCCTATGTGCAACGTTTCAGCCTTCCCTGACACAACCGCATAGCCTTCGTAAGAAATTGAGATGTTCTACAAGATGCATTACTTATCAACATTTTTTTAAAAAAGAAAAGTTGAACTGCAGGAAAAGAGATTCCACCTCAACGTTAGGAAGAGCTTCCTGACAGTAAGACCTGTGGGACAATGGAAGATGTTCCCTCGGAGGGTGGTGGAGTCTCCTTCTTTGGAGGTTTTCAAACAGAGGCTGGATGGCCATCTGTCAGGGATGCTTTGATTGTGAGTTCCTGCATGGCAGGGGGGGTTGGACTGGATGGCCTTTGGGGTCTCTTCCAACTCTAGGATTCTATGATTGTGTATTCTTACATGGCAGAATGGGGTTGAACTGGTTGGACCTTGGGGTCTCCTCCAACTCTATACTTCTATGAGTTGCCCTCTGAGAAGTCTTTTTGGAAAATAGGCCCCCCTCAAATCCCATTTGAGAGAGGAAAGCTCGGAAGGCTGCCTCGATTCATGGTATCAAGAACCACCATTAGATCCAGACTCCCCAGGTCCAGTTCCACTAAAATATCCAGAGCCTTCTCCAATCAGGCCTGAAATAAGATTGAAAAGGTTCTGGATAATTCATCCCATCATCCATTGTCCCATCAAGGGACACCTGGAATTGGGAGGCCACCATATAATCTAGATTGGACAGTAGTTCCCCAATACTGTAGGATTCAAGGAGGGCTGCCCAGTAAGGCTCTCACACTCAATGCAGGGTTCCCAGATACCAAGACTTTGCCCTGAGTCTCCAGTGGCTCTAGTCTTGGGTCATCTCCAGGCAAGAAATGTGGCTGTAGATTCTCCCGATGCCAGCCACAGGTGCAGGCGAAACGTCAGGAATGAATTCTTCCAGAACACGCCCCCCAAAAAACCCCCACAAAAAATGATGCAAACTGTTCAGTTCGCAGCAATACAAGTAAGCTGAGGATAAAGGGCGAATGTGGGAGGAGGCGACGGGAACTGGGACATTTTAAAGGCAGCTGAAAAAAGCGGGATGGCAAAGGATTGAGCAAGACTGTCCCTGGCAGATCTTCAAAGGTGAAAGCCATGCGTGATCTGAATGTCTGACCTATTTTTTTATGCTGTGTGTTAAACTTTCATTACAAAAAACAACAACAAAACTACCTGTAAACTTATTAATGCATTCAGCAATTAGCTAAAAAAGTATTAATAGTTTTCTACTCTTCCTTCCAATAGGAGCTGACCAGGCCACTTGTCATGGTTACGGTGCTCACGTCCTTCGGATCCTCTCTCCAGTACGGTTATAACCTCTGGATCGTCAACCATCCAGCTGCGGTAAGATTGGAAGGAACCTAGCTGAGCTTCGAAAAGTTACTTTTTTTAAATGCCAAATCCCAGAATTCCCCACTGTCGCCCCTTTTTTCATGCAGGCTTAGAGCCATAATCCAGGCAAAAGACGGAGGCACAGAGGCTATGGAAGAATCTAATATGGAGACCTCTTCTTCCTCCTCCGTCTTTGTGCTTTGAGCACCAAGCAGCTTGATGGCATAATGTTCAAATCCTAAACCACAGGGGAGAAGTATGTGGCCCTCCCGGTGTTGCTCAACTGCAGGTTCCAGCAGCAATGGGGAGGAGTGCTGGGAGTTGCAGTCCAGGAACATCCTCACCTGGAATACTGGGTCCAGTTCTGGGCACCACAATCCAAGAAGGATGGGAAAGGCGACCAAAATGGTGAAAGGTCTGGAAACCATAAAGCCCTATGAGGAAGGATTTAGGGAGCTGGGTTTGTTTAGCCTGGAGAAGAGATAGTTAAGAGGGGATATGATAGTTCTGTTTAAATATTTGAAAGGATGTCCTATTGAGGAGGGAGCAAGCTTGTTTTCTGCTGCTCCAGAAACTAGGACCCAATGGATCAATGGATGCAAACTATAGGAAAAGAGGTTCCACCTAAATGTTAGGAAGAACGTCCTGATGGTAAGAACTGTTTGACAGCGGAAGACTCCTTCTTTGCAGGCTTTTAAGCTGGGACATTTTAAGAGGGGGGTAAAAAGTGGGAAGACAGAAGATTAATTGGGAATACCCCTGCCAGTTGGAGAGTATGCTGCCCGAGATGGTCACCATACTCAGCCTTATGGTAGGGCCAGTCCCCAATTGCTAAACTGGTTTCATCACCATTTGATAGTGTGGAAAAGGCTCTAACGCCACTTGCTCTTTGCTTTCCTTGCAGCTCCTTGAAAACTTTTTCAACAGCACCTACCAACTGAAGAAGAGGATCAACATGGACAAAGACTTCCTCACCGTCCTGTACAATTTAACCATTGCAATCTTCTCCTTTGGAGGCCTCATTGGGTCCCTTTTGTTTAGCCCCATGGTGGATAAATTTGGCAGGTACGGCAATAACGTGGTGATCTGGGAGACTCTGATGCGTATGTAGGGTGACAGTGGGAAGTATTGCTTAGTGGTGGACCATTTACAGCCTTTTTATGACCCCCCCCATGAGTAAAAAAAAATTTTTTTTTTCCAACACCTTTTTGCCTAAATGGAAATGCATGGGGTTATTATGGAGAAGGGCTGGCAGGATCTGGGCAAGACTGCAGTGGAGGATAGGGATTCTCGGAGATCTCTCATCCTTAGGGTCGCCATGAGTTGGAACCAACTTGAGGGCAGCTAGCAACAAACAGCAAGTGCTACACAATATACTGAATACCACTGGTGTGCAACCTATGAGAAACAGGGAATGTGCACAGCTGTCACCTCTTTGCACAATGCACAGTGTGCCAGGCACAGATATGGTACAGAAAATGTCATGCACAATGCACTTTGAGCTCCTGCATGGCAGATTGGGGTTGGACTGGATGGCCTTTGTAGTCTCTTCCAACTCTATGATTCTATGAAACATTTGCATCCCAATTTTGGGTCGGGGGGAAGCCATGTTAGCCCCAGGAAAGGCTGGAAGTGACCTCCTGATGCTCAAAAAAAGGGTCACTCTCGGGCCGGAAATGGCCCAGGGGAATAAAATGCCTGCATGCCCTAGATGGCGTTTGAAGACATTTTGGTGTATATTTTTAAAAAATGCTTGCAGTGGGTGCAGTGGGATGGGGAGATGGCCCTCCAAGGTCTTCTAGAGGGCTAATGCAGTTGACCACCCTTGGAATAGTTGCTACCGATCCACATCTCCTGATCCGTCTTGCTTTGGCACGGACCTGCTGAAAACACCGTAAGAAAAGCAGAATTAGAAGCAGAAAAAGGAGGAGTTAAGACAGGAGGAAGCAACATTGACACTGGACAGTGAAGGAAGCAGACAGAAAGAAAACCAACTCCTTTGAGAGAATGCGGTGCTGGAGAAGATTCCTTGGGATCCCACGGAGAGCCAAGAAGACCAACAAATGGGTTCTTGAACAGATCAGACCAGGGCTCTCCTTGGAAGCAAAGATGATCAAGTTGAGACTATGGTACTTTGGTCACAGCTTGAGAAGGCACAGATCACTAGAAAAACCAATAATGCTAGGAAAGGTAGAAGGTAGAAGAAAGAGAGGAAGACCACAAACCAGATGGAGAGACTCGATCAGGAGGGTTATTATGGAGAAGGGCTTGCAGGATCTGGGCAAGACTGCAGTGGAAGATAGGGATTCTTGGAGATCTCTCATTCTCAGGGTCGCCATGAGGTGGAACCAACTTGAGGCACAGATATGGTACAAAAAATCTCATGCACAATGCACTTTGACAATGCAATTCCACAACCCCTCTCCACTAAGAAGTCATTGTACATTCCTTCCTGTACACCTCTACCCAACCCTCTCTCTTTTTGTTCTCTTTTTCAGAAAGCGTACCTTGCTTTTCAATAACATCTTGTCCATAATCTGTTCCTTCCTCATGGGTCTTACCACTACGATAGGTGCCTATGAATTCACCATCTTTTCACGCATGGTCACTGGAATATGCTCAGGTGAGAAAGACTCCTGGATTTAGCGGCGTGACGTTGGCGGTTTTTAAAATCCAAAAAAATGTGAGATTTATTATGGATTAGCCAGCCAGGCTCTTCTTGCAGGCATGGCAAAAAGCAAACCATACGTACATCCAAAAGAAAACTCAGCAAATGAGATTATAAAATTAAAATAACAAGGCAGAAAAGCTAAAAAACAACAACATTACAAGTCAACATTGCGAAAGTAATCCAGCATGGCATAGTGGTCAATCTAAAATGCTTTGAGAGTTTTCTCTTTGCTCCAGAGCACAGGCATTCTTCAGTTAACAGAGGCTGCATCTCCACTGTAGAAATAATGCAGTTTGACACCACTTTAATTGCTGTTGCTCAATCCTCTCTGCCAAAGAGGGCTGGTGGCCTCACAAAACTACAGATCCCAGGATTCTGTAGCATGGAGCCATGGACGTTAAAGTGGTGTCAAACTGCATTATTTCTTCAGTGGAGATGCATCCTAAAGTATGGGCAAATGAGCTCAATGGAATAAGATGCTCTGTTTATAGAAGACAGATTTTCGGCTGATCTCATTTTGCAAAAGAAATTGTGATACACATTGGCAGGAATTCTTGGGGGATTGGAGGACGCAGCTACATCTCCTAATGGAACCACCCAAAATTCACAGTTTTAAACAACACAGTTAGCCTTAACATGGCCATTTCCATGTCGAGGGAAAGCAAGGGATACCCAGAGACACTATCAGTCATTTTCTTGCTACAGGATGCACTGCGGGAGGCATTCCAGGGACTTCCAACAGTCCTTGGGAGGTCATTGCAGATGATGTCCTTGCAAAGTGTCCAGCTGCAGGAAAAATATCTGAATACTTCTCCACTGATCCCTCTGCTTTCCAATGAAAACAGCTATATGGGAGGATGCCGCAATACTAAAAAGTTGGGTCTGAGGCTGAGAAGGTGTGATTTGCCCAAGGTCACTCAGTGAGAAGTCGAAGGCTTTCACGACCTGCATCCATAGGTTTTCGTGGGTTTTTCGGGCTGTGAGACCGTGTTCTAGAAGAATGTATTCTTGACATTTTGCCTGCATCTTTGGCTGGCATCTTCAGAGAATGCTGGCATGGAGGTGTGTGGGGTATATATATACTGTGTGACCCTTGGTTGAGAGGATTAGCATGTAAATCTGTGTAAATCTCAACCAAGGGTCACACAGAAGAAGAAGAAGGAGAGATATCCTGCCCTTCCCAGTAGGCGTGGGCAAAAGCAAGCTGCTGCAGCCTCTGCTAGCTGAACTGTTCTTCCTCCTTAATCGCCATTGCACCTCTCCATTCACCTGCCTTTCTTATAGGTGTTCTTGACCACCCTTAACTCCTCCTTTCCTTTCTCTCCAAACAGGTATATTCTCCTGTCTTGTGCCAATATACCTGGGAGAGCTGGCCCCCAAAAGCGTGAGGGGAAGTATCATGATGGTGTCCGTCATTTTTATCATTGTCGGAGTCCTGATTTCTCAAATCCTCGGCCTTCCCAAAGTCCTGGGGACCAAGAAAGGTAAACCTGGGACTGGACAGTCATCTGGCCTGAAGCAGATCCAGACCCCTGGACCCAGTTCACACCTGTCTCCTCTTGCACAGACTGGCCAATCTTGCTGAGCATCCCGGGAGGCCTGGCGTTGTTTCAGATCATCACATTGCCCTTCTTCCCGGAAAGTCCGAGGTATTTACTGATCCAGAAAAGGAAGGAAGAGAGTGCGAGGAAAGGTAAAAGGACCATATCATGATCTTAGTTGTGGTGGCGAGGTGGGATGGGAACTGTCCTTCAATGTATTGGGAAGGAGCTTGCGGGGCACGGAGAGCAATGAGGTTGGCTCACTTTCACCGTGGCACTACTTGGTTGTGGTCATTTTGTTCCAAGTCATTTGTTTTTCCCCCTTTTAAAAAATAGTTTTTATTGGTGTTTTCACATAACATAACAGATATAAAACATTGGACATGACTACACTAATACACATTCAGCTACATTCTATTGCTTACCTCTGTTTTCTTCTACATTAATCTAAAAAAAAAAAATTACCTTGAGGAATCTGTCCTTAGGACAAGAGGCTACTGTCAGGACAGAAGATGGAGAAACAGAATGGTTCCCATTTGGCAAAGGAGTCAGACAAGGCTGCATCCTATCATCCTATCTGTTCAACTTTTATGCAGAACATATTGTAAGGAAAGCAGGCTTGGACATGGAAGAAGGAGGAGTGAAAATAGGAGGAAGGAATATCAACAATCTGAGATATGCACATGACACCATAATACTAGCAGAAAACAGACCTGGAACAACTACTAAGGAAGATGAAAGAAGAAAGTGCAAAGGCAGGCTTAATGCTGAACATAAAGAAAACAAAAATAATGACCACCGAGGACCTTCACAATTTCAACCTAGACAAGGAAGAAATAGAGATAGTAAAAGAGTTCCCATACCTGGGATCAAACATGGATAGAAATGGGGACTGCAGTCAGGAAATCAGGAGAAGACTAAGAATGGGGAGAGTGGCTAGGAAAGAACTAGAAAAGATCCTAAAATGCAAAGATAGACAACTCAGCACAAAAGTCAGAATCATACAATCCATCATATTCCCTATTCCCATGGATGGATGTGAGAGCTGGACAGTCAAGAAAGAAGATAGGAAGAAAACCAATGCATTTAAGATAAAGTCGTGCTGGAGAAGATGATGAGGATCCCATGGACAGCCAAAAGGACAAACAAAGGGATCCTAGAGCAGATCAAGCCAGAGATCTCCCTAGAAGAAGTCAAGATGACCCAACTGAGGCTGTTGTACTTTGGACATCATGAGAAGGGAGGACTCTTTGGAAAAGACAATAATGCTGGGAAAGGTGGAGGCCAAAATGCTTCCTTCTTTGCTCTCCTCCCATTGGCAGGATGAAGGGGCTCCGAAAAGTTCTTGGCCTGACCAAGATGGGAATAACCTAGAGCCGGTGATGTAGATGCGAGTCCACCGACTTGAGTAATATTAGATCATCGGTTTAATATTGTAGACATTTTTTGAAAGGCGTTTGGGAAAGAGATTTAAATTTAACAAGGGAAGATATACGGTACAATTGTGGATACAAGACGCTAAGAGAAACAAACACTCTAGGATAAGAGAGCAACAGATGGAATTAATGGGGCGATGGTATAGGGCTCCTCCTCAGTTAGCACTTTTCAATAAAAACTTTTCGGCAAAGTGTTGGCATTGCGGTGGGTCCAAGGGTTTCTACATGCACATGTGGTGGGATTGTCCTTTTGTTCCAAAATTTTGGGGGTGAAGCCATAAGTGAGATCAATAAAATAATAGGCAAGGATGTTCATGTGAGCAAAGAGGATTGTATAATATTTTCAGGGTGGAAAGAAAGTCACAACTGGAACATGAACAAAGGAGGTAAGTATTTGGCCAACAACTTGCTGTTTGATATTTTTAGAGATAGAAGATTAAAATAATACTGGAGAAAGGAGGGAAGATGCTTGGGACTTGGGAAATTTTGCTTGGGAAGGTCAAAGGGAATATGGAGTACAATGAAGTAAATAATGTAATTAAATCCATATCCCACATGTTGAATGTAGGTTTCTAATTGTAAACAGTGTATTGATTCTAATCTCTATTAAACCATGGGGGAGGAGGGCACAGGTATGTGTAATATTGTTTGTGTATATATTAAAACAATTCATATTTTAAAAAAGACTCCATTGACGTATCTGAGTACAAGCAACTTCTGTACTTTGAACTCAGCTTGCAGCAATTGAAGGAAGCCAAGGACAAAGGGGGAAAGTGAAAGGAGGAGAGAGAAATTGGGACATTTTAAAAGCAGTTGGAAAAGTGGGATGGCAGAGGATTAACTGTCCCTGCCAAACCGGGACCCTTAGAGGGTATGCACCTATCCAGCATCCCAAATTTATATGTATCCATACATGTTTATGTGTGTCCATACAGTCTTGAGCTTATGGGAGGTGCAGTCCAACAATATCTGAGTGGTTGTGCCAGCTCCTTCCCCAAAATGCGAGAGTAGAGGTTGTGTGGAGGTAGGATATACCTTTGAAAACAAAATCTGAGCAAACCAACAAACTCACACCCCAAAGATAAATCCATTCCTGACCCCTTCTCTCATCTAGCTTTGCAGAAGCTGAGATGCCAGGAAGACGTAGAGGAGGAGATTGAAGAGCTTTATCAGGAGGACCAGGCAGAGAAGCCGGAGAAGGGCATGAATGGGATGAAGCTGCTCTGCTATCGGGGCCTCAGGTGGCAAATCATCTCCACCGTCGTCTTGGTGGGCGGCCAGCAGCTTTCCGGTGTCAATGCGGTAAGTAAGGGCAACTGGAAGGCAGCCGGTTGGGGATAGGGTTGCCATCTGCCCTGGTAAACCTGGGAAATCCCAGATTAAAGGGGCTAAAAATGATCCCGTTGAAGCAGTAAATCCCGGATTTTGCCTTTGTCGCAGGCGGATGGGTAAGTTAAAATGTGACAGTGGTGATGATGGGGCAGGAGGATGTGCAAGAAGAGTGGCACTGGCCTCACCCAGGTGTAGCATTGCCACCTTATTCTTCCATTTTCTCCCCTGTTTCCCTCAATGGAGCCTGAAGGAGGGAAAGGAAAGGAGGCAAGCAGAGATGGCCTCAGGTTCTGTGCCGATTGTGTGCCGATTGTGTGCCGATTGAGTGCCGATTGTGTGCCGATTGTGTGCTGATTGTGTGATGATTGTGTGACGATTGTATGATGATTGCATGACGATTGTGTGACGAATGTGTGATGATTGTATGATGATTGTGTGACGAATGTGTGATGATTGTATGATGATTGTGTGACGATTGTGTGATGATTGTGTGATGGCATGATGGAACTTCGCTTCCAAACAGCCTTGAGATTGTTCTCTGGGGCTGTTGGAAGCCCCATTCTTTTCACACCAGCTTTTGCGGGAAATAAGGGGGGAAAAAGAGCTTGGAACTGGTACCGAGGTTGAAACGTATTGGTAGGAAAAGTGCAACGATTAATGCTGTGGCTTTGCACAATCAGAATGCAAATTAACAATGTGCGTAATGATAATAATTTGCAAATGAGATGCCCAACAATGAAGGGCTGGAATACGGCGACCCTAACCAAGGAGAAGGTCCATCCTCTCTTGGATGTGAGTGAACATCAGGGATCAAAAATGCCCCCTTATGTCCCCAATGCTTTCGAAGGAGGGGGGCCCCTTTTGCCACCTTTTGGGCCATCGCAAACCCAGGAGATACCTTAATAAAAACAAAACAGGAACCGAACCAGAAAAAAACAAATTTGGGTTTCTCTGGATTGAGCCAGAAAAGCCAAACTTGGGGTTGTCTGGATTAAGGCCAAGTGGCGCCCGAGGTTTATTTCCCCTAAATATGGAATCGCCGGTTGTTTCGTCCACAAATCTGTGATATTGGATGGCATGCTTTTGTTTTCAGGCGTACTATTTTGCAGAGCGGATCTATGCAACGGTGTCTTTAAACCAATACGCGGTCCGGTATATCAATGTGATTTCTACCATTTTGATCCTTGTTGCCTCGATAGCAGTGGTAAGTACTTCTGATCTCCTTGTACCTCTTGGCTTTTCAAGTTTCTAACAATGGGGATTTATTTTATTTTATTTTATTATTTATTTAAACATACTTTTAACATAACATAGACATACACACTTGACATACGTAACGTACGTCTCATACATAAAAACATCCATTAAAAACATGTCTCTCAAACACTAACATATCATTTTGAACATAAGCTTTGCTTTCTTTGTTCCTATAACCTTTTCAATCCTATTATTTTGACTTCCTTAATCTTACCCATTATCTTAAGATTTTTTTTTTCTTTTGAAACCCTTATTTAATAGCCGTTCCCTTTTTATTTCACTTTTTCGTCATTTTTATTTCCTATCTTGCATTTTATATTGTAGTCATTTCTTTTTTCGGTTTATCTTTATTAGGTTCGCTGTGTATTGGAATTTACCATTCATAGTATCAATTTTTCCATTTTCCAATATTCTTTAAACTGTTTAAAGGGTTGCCAGTCCTTTTCTAGATCTCCTTTTGGCTTATCTTTCATTAATGCGGTTAACATATCTAATTCTGTGGCTTCTCTCATTTTATCTTCCCATTCTTTTCCTGATTGGCTTTTTTCCCTTTATTCCAGCATTTTGCATAGATAATTCTAGCAGTTGTGGCTATGTATAGAAGTTGTCTTTTATAGTTGTTTTTCCCCCCTGCATTTGTTTCAATCAAATTTGTTATATTCGAGAGGAAAAATGTTGGATCTAATGGTATTTGGATATTTAAGATTTCAGAACTTTTCTTTTGTATTGCTTTCCAAAATTCCTTAGCTTCTCTGCACTCCCGCCAGAGATGAGAAAATGTTCCAACTGTCTTTTTACATTTCCAACATTTTTCATTTCCAGAGTTATAAATTCTGTTAATTTTTTGGTACCCGCAGTCCAGCCGCAGAGGAAGGCCAAAGCCAGGAGACTCATCCAGCCGACCCATTTCTCTCTCATTTTCTCTTTTTCTTCCTCCTCTCTGCTTTTATCCTCTCTAGGGTTATATGATCGATACTGTGGGGCGACGGGTTTTGATCCTCATTGGCTTTGGCTTCTGCAGTATCCTCTGTGTCCTGCTATCCATGACCCTTGAACTTCAGGTTTGTATTGTCCAGGGGGGCCTTGCCTTACCAATAGGCAGAGTGAAGCCATGGCTTCAGGGAGCAGAGGGAGGGTGGCGGCGCACGGCAGGGCAGCACATGGTTAGTTATTTGCAAGTTGATCACCGTTCCCTTTCATAGGCAGGCAAAAACCTGTCTGTTTCAGCAAGCCTTTGGGAGCTGACCGCTCAGGTCCATGTGTTGGGTTGTTTCTGTCTCTTGTTTTTAATGCTTTTCTTTTCTAATTTTATTGCTAGTTCAGTTCTATTTCTTAACCCAAGGGTAGCCATGATATTGATTATTGTTGTTATTACTTGTTCTTGGGGTTTTCTTGGCAAAATCTCCACAGGGGTTTTGCCATGGCTTTTCTGGGGCTGAGAGAATGTGCATGCATTTTTTTTAATTTTTTATTTTTTTTAAAAAAATATTTATTTATTTATTTATTTATTTTGGGTGCTTCGGGCCCCCCCCAATTGTCTGAGGGACAGCAACCTGGCCCCCGGCTCAAAAAGGTTGCCTATCCCTGTTTTAACCTGTGCATAAAATTCACGTTTGCATGAAAATTTTTGCAGATTTTCATCCGTATCGGTTTTAACGCTTTAAGCCACCTCGAATGCGGCAGGTGTGATATCAATAAATGTCGCTCTTATTTCACGAGGATGGTCAAATTTCTTGTACGATGTGCCATTTTTTTTAGCTGTGTTCATTATTTATTTATCACACTTATAGCCCACCTTTCTCCCAAAATGGGGTCCGAGGCAGCTTGCAAGCATCGATCCGACTAAAAAGGTCGAGTTACAAAAGTCCAAAAAGGAATTAAATGGCAACATCCTTAAAAACATAGATCAAAATAGCTAAAATGCTAAACAACGCTTAACATATATCAAAACGCTCTGTGTGTTTGTGGGTTGTGTGGAAAGCACACCTCTTCACGCAATGCCACTCCATAATTAAAATTCAAAAGTCTGTCTAAATAAAAATGTTACCTGCTTTAACTTTTGTAAGTTTGCCTTGAGTCCTGGACTGGGAATAAGAAGGGATATATAGATGTTTAGCTATATAGATGGAATACATGTAACTAAATGACATCGGAGTGTGGTCAAGATGGCAAAAGTTATTAAGGAGGAGGAACACACAAGCTGCAGCAGTTTGCTTTTGTCTGAGTCTACTGGGAAGGGCAAGATTCCACATCCTTCTCTTTTTTCCCACTGCTACATTCATTGAATGCAAATTAGTTTTGTAGTTGGAACTTGGTTTGCAGCAATAGAAGCAAGCTGAGGACAAAGGGGGAAGATGGGAGGAGGAGAAAGGAAACTGGGACATTTTAAACACAGCTGAAAAGTGGGAAGGCAGAGGATTAATTGGAAGTGCCCCTGCCAAAGTGAGGCAGTTGCATTCTTTTGCATTCCATGGCTTGCCAATCCTGTTGAATCAAAGAAGTTGAAGTTATCAAAGCCTTCCATGTAGGGGCAGTGGACAGTCCCATTGATGTGTGACTGGTGCATGACTCAAAGATATAGCCGTGTTAGTCTGTAGAGTCAGTTGTAGAGAGATCTTGCAATGCTACAACTGATGCATGACTGTCCTTCTCCCAACAGAACACCATCTCATGGCTGTCTTATGTCAGTTCAGGTTTGATCTTCATTTTCCTCGTTGGACACGTCATTGGGCCAGGTAAGAGCCAGTGTGGTGCAGTGGTCTGAGTGTTGGACTAGGACACCGGGAGACCAGGGTTCGAATCCCCACTGAGCCATGGAAATGCAACGAGTGACCTTGGGCAAGTCACACACTCTCAGCCTTAGAGGAAGGCAAGGGCAAACCCCCTCTGAATAAATGATGCCAAGAAAGCCCTGCGATTTGGATCCAGGTTACCTACAGTTAGTGCACACACACACACACACACACCCGCACCTGACTTGTGCACGGCTCCATCCTACGGGATCTTGACATTTGCACTTTGGTGAGGCACAAGTGCTCTTAATCAGGGGGGCCAAAAAGCTTGTGAAACTACAAAGCCCAGGATTCCACAGGAAGGCGCTACAGAACTTGAAGCGGTGTCCAGCAGCATCACTCCTACGGATGCAATCTGATAACCTTGTGCGGTCTTAGATCACAATGGGCAACTGTGGACTTCCAGGTGTTTTTCGACTACACCTCCCATAACCCTCCACCGTTGCCTAAGTGGCTGGGGCTGATGGGAGCTGTAGGCCCATGACACCTGCCCTACCATCCCCTTCGATGCTACAGATCTCCCCAACCTCTGGTTTTGTGAGTCAGCTGAAAGCATCCAGCTCCTTGCATTCTCCCCCTTTTCTCTCTCCAACCAGGTACAATGCCCAGCGTGATAATAACCGAAATTTTCCTTCAGTCCTCCCGGTCCACTGCCTATGCGCTGAGTGGGTTTATACACTGGCTGATCAGCTTTATTACTGGGATGATTTTCTATCAGATAGAGGTGAGTGGTTTTGGTGGCAAGCAGACGGTCTGAATCCGCACTCCAAGCCCAACCTAGGTCTAATGTGCACTGTGGAAATAATGCCGTTTGATACCGCTTTAACTGCCACGGCTCCATCCCAGGGACCCCTGTGATTTGTAGTTTCTTGTGGCACCAGAGCTCTCTGACAGAGGAGGCTAAATGTCTTATGAAACTACAAATCCCACAGCTCTGTAGCATGGCGCCACGGCTGTTAAAGCGGCAGTCAAACTGCATTATTTCTCATCTCACCCACTCCACCTATTCACGCCTTTGGCAGCATGGTATAGTGGTTATTTCCAGTGGCCAGAAATCCAGACCTTTGTATAGTGGGATGCTTCCCAACATTTTGCAGGTGAAAACCAGGAAACATAGGGCCAAGCAGCCTCTGCGTATGGTCAAAAGGGTGATACTTTTTAGTGAGGAAGAACACACAGTCTAGGTAGGAGAAGGCTGCAGCAGGTTGCTTTTGTCTGAGATGACTGGGAAGAGGGCATGATGTTGATGATGATGATGATGATGATAAAATTTATTCATATCCCGCCTCTCTGTGCAACACAACCAGGGCGGCTTACACAATAAAATACACAATCCCGTAATCCTGCTCCCTCTTCTCCTTTCCTCTCCCTTCACCTGAGTTAACTGAGCGCAGGTTATCATTTTTAACTCTGAACTCAGCTTGCAGCAATTGTCAAAAGCCTCCCGCTGATGTGTTTGCAACTGCGACTTTGAATTTTGGCGGTCATTTGGATCTCCAAAATGAAATCGGAAAGCGCAGGTACAAATCGCAGGACTTCCAAGGTTGTTGCAATTTTTTTACAGTGGTGTGTTTGCAACTCTCCACATTCACTGGTGCTAGGGACACCCCCCCAAAAAAAGTGGGAAAATCACAAATTTAAAAAATAAATCCTTTTTTTTTTTAACCTGATGGAACACCTCTCTAGAATCTTTAGGTCTTCCTGCGCAACTCTATGGTCAACCTCCGCTGGACGTTGACCACAGAATCACACTGGAGGACCTACAAATGCCTAGAGAAGTGTTCTCTCTAGGAATCCATAGGTCGTCCGGCATGACTTTTTATGGTCAACGTCTGATAGAAGTTGACCATAGAGAATCACTGGAGGAGCTAGGAAATCCTGAGAGAACATATGAATCAAATCCACAAATAATCATATCCGCAAAAGTGAAGGCCACAAATGTGGCGGGCGAACTGTAGAATCATAGAATCATGGAATCCTAGAGTTGGAAGAGACCCCAAGGGCCATCCAGTCCAACCCCATTCTGCCATGCAGGAACTCCCAATTAAAGCATCCCTGACAGATGGCCAGCAAAGCCTGATCTGTAAATCCAGCAAAACCTGATCTGTGATCATAATAAAGTTGCCGGATGCTCTCACTTGGAGCTCCATCCAAACACGATGGATGAGTGTCTCTTCCGAGATCTTCAGCCATCCGGACACACATGTGATAAATAACTATGCTCTTCCATTGAACTCATATCTGTCTCTTTTCTCTCTATCTGTCTCATATCTCTCATCTCTCTCTCTCTTGTCGACTGCTATCCCTAGAACAAGATCGGCTTCTATAGCTTCCTCCTCTTCTGGCCCTTCTGCTTTGGGACCTTCTTTTATATCTTCAAGATTATCCCAGAGACCAAGAACAAGACCTTTGTGGATATCCGGAGGCTTATGTCGGTCCATGTGGCTGTGGCCAGGAAAATACAGGTCCAGAGCCTTCCGACGAACGACAAACAGAACAAACAGAGCAAAAGGAAGAAAACCACGCACAGCGGCAAAAAGAAGAAGCGGAGAAAATCGGTCGGAGAGAACCTTTGAGCATGTTGTCCTTCGGCGATCGCTTAGCTTTGGTGACATGGATGGGTTCGTTGCTTGGTCCTTCCCTCCTTCCTCTGCCCCTGAAAGACTTTTCTACAATTCCTTGGTGCATTTCTTTTTTTTAAATAAAATTAAATGGTCAAAGGCTGTGGTGTTATCGTCTCACCTGAACTCAAGAAATCTTGGAAACATTCAGGGGTAGCTGTGTTGGCCATTTAGCAAATTCAAACAAAAATCCATCAGCGATCCCTTTCTTGGCCAACCCAAATGCACAATAGACTTGTTGCAAGCTTTCGAAGCTCCATGGGATTCTTCTTCTTCATCAGGCAAGATGTGTTACAAACCAAACAGCAGAAAAACCATTGGAGATGTTGGTCAGATGCCTGCATTTTGATGTTTCTGCAAAGTCCAGGAAATTTAAAGTCCATTTGCATGGACCTCATAGGAATGGAGGCATATTGGACTGCAAGAGACGGGTCCTTGTTGAGATGCAAATGGACTTTAAATTCCCCGATCTTTGCAAATCTCCCAATAGCCACATGGCCTGCAAAAGATATCTTCCCCTTACCATCTTAACTAAGGACAGAAACATCAAAATGCAGGCATCTGACCTAACATCTCCAATTGTTTTTCTCCTGTTCGGTTTGTAACACATTTTGCCTGATGAAGTAGAAGCCCATGGAGCTTCAAAAGCTTGCAACAAGTATATATTGTGCATTTTGGTTGGTCAAGAAAGGGATCACTCAAGAAATCTTGGTTACGTTTGTGGTCTAAGACAGAGCTGGGATCATAGAGTCATAGACTCATAGAGTTGGAAGAGACCACAAGGGCCATCCAGTCCACCCCCATTCTGCCATGGGATGATGATGGTGATGATGGTGATGGCGGTGACAACAACGATGATGATGATGATGATGATGATGATGATGATGATGATTTTATTCATTTATAACCTGCCTTTCTCCTGATAATGGGACTCAACAGCATTTTAATGTAGTTTGTTGTGACACCAGAGCTCTTTGACAGCAAAGGCTAAATGTCTCAGAAAACTGCACTTTCCAGCTCCATAGCATTGAACCATGGCTGTTAAAGCGACCTCAAACTGGATTATTTCTGCAGTGCGGATGCAGCCTAGGAAAGCTTGAAAAGGTGGTGGTGGTGGTGGTAGGAACAGATGGCTCTATTGGGAAAGGCAAGACTTCACTTCCTTCTCCTCTGGAGAACAGCATGATCCCCATCCTTGTCCTCAGATGTGGTGGAGGACTCTGTCTTGTCCCTAATGTTGAAAAAGAATCCCAGTGCCAATCCAGTTGGCTACTATGAGTGGGTAAGGAGAGGGGCACCATCTTGATGTGTCTTCAGGCAGCCAAATATTTAGGGCCACCCATCCAGCTCCCATGGTCCTGTTGGGAATAGATAACTCCAAGAACTCAAGCTTGGGTTTGCTTGCTTGGCCTTCTTCCACTTCCAGCCCTTTTGTGTCTATGAAACCATGGCTCTGTGCCATGTCCAGATGCGACAACTGGACAATGAGGTAAGTGGACAAGAGGAAAATCAACTCTTGGTTCTGGAGAAGAGTGCTGAGGATCCTGAGATGGCCAAAAACACAAACAAATGGGTCCTAGAACAGATCAACCCTGAAATCTCCCTAGAAGCCAAGATGATAAAGTTGAGGCGGTTGTCCTTTGGACCCATCATGAGAAGACGGGACTCACTAGAAAAGACGATAATGCTAGGAAAAGTGGAGGGATGTAGGAAGAGAGGAAGGCCACATGCTAGATGGATGGACTCTTATTAGGAATGAGTTTGCAGGACCTAAGCTGAGCAGCGGAGGACACAAGGTCTTGGAGACGTCTCACCCATAGGGTCACCGCCATGAGTTGGGATTGACTTGAAGGTGGTTAAGAACGACAAGAAAGAGACTGTCTCTTACTTTTTAATCTTTGACCATGACACAGAGAAGATGAGATGTTCCGCAACTGAATCGCAACGAACGTAGTGCCATCTTTCCTTTCTTACAGCGATTGTTCCTTAACTTGGCTGCCAACTGTCAACAGTTTCCCGGAATCTTCTGATCTCCTTTCCTGACTGGCTCTTGCGATATAGCACTAGTCTTCCGAAGGATTTCTTTTGAGAACAAATATGGCTGCTGGGTGGATTTCTCCTCGACTCGTTGGTACAGGAAGATAGGTTTGCGCGGTCTTTGCTCCTTGGTCCCCAAATCTCTCGGGGAAACAGTATTGGGGAAGGATGGCTTATCTGTCAGCGAGACTCCAAGTTCTTCAAGTCTTTTCTGGCAAGAAGACCCTGTGATAGGTTTGTGTTTCCTCTTCGTCTTCTTCTTGGGTGTCTTCAAGTCGGTTTTGACTCAGTTCGGCCCTAAGGTGAATCCATCACAGGGGTTTCTTGGCAAGATTTGTTCAGAGGTCTTCTCTACATCTGGTAGAGAAGGCGGTTGGAAAGTAGTTCCTCTTAGACCAAAAGATCATGGCTTTCTCTTAGGTCAAAAGATCCTGACTTTCTCTTAAGATCATGACTTTCTCTTAGGACAAAAGATCCTGACTTTCTCTTAGGTCAAAAGATCTTGACTTTCTCTTAGGACAAAAGATCCTGACTTTCTCTTAGGCCAAAAGATCCTGACTTTCTCTTAGGTCAAAAGATCCTGACTTTCTCTTAGGTCAAAAGATCCTGACTTTCTCTTAGGCCAAGACAGAAGTTGGCAGCAGGAGCTTTCCTAGACTTCAAATCTAGGAAAGCTTATGCTCCCAACTTTCTTTCCATGAGTCTCAAAGGTGCTATAAGATCTCTCTACATACTATTGCATCTGAGGAAGAAGACTGAAGTCTAGGAAAGCTCCTGCTGCCAACTTCTTTCTTTCAGTGAGTCTCAAAAGTGCTACAAGATCTGTCTACATACTAGTTTGCATGGATCCTCTGGCACATGTTGTTGCTGTTGTTGTGTGCCGTCAAGTCCTTTCTTATTTATGGAGACCCTAAGGCAGGGGTAGGCAACCTTTCCCCTTTAAGAGCTGAGGGACTTCATCTCCCAGAAGCCTCAGCCATGTTGGCCAATAGTCCCATGTTGGCCAATAGCTCCTGGGATTCTGGGAGCTGAAGTCCCTCGGCCCTGAAAGGGGAAAGGTTGCCTACCCCTGCCCTAAGGCAAAGCTATCACTCTCTGGCGCATACTGCATTTTAATGGGACAAATGGGGGGAGTGTGAAGAGATAGTGCTCCCAGTACCAGCCTGTTGTGGATGATGGTTGTGCCAACAGCACATCCTCCTTGCAGATCCGGAAGCCCTGGCAGTAAATTGGGTTTTCCTATCAATAACACAGCCTCAGATGTTATTACATCTTTGCTTCCAGGCATGGTGAAAGCCAGTTTGATATATATATATATATATATATATTCCTCCCACTTTCTGATGATAAAATAACCTAAGGGGGCTTTGGATGCTCTTTGCCTTCATTTGTGGGTTTGGGATACGGTTTGCTAAACCAGCCAAATATCTTGAGCTGGCGTTACGTTTTTGTTTTGTTTAAGTGTTTAAGGAGTAACTGACGCTCCACGGTCTCAGCCATTATTTTCGATGGCTTTTCAAATATGTGTGCATGATAGTGAAATGGGACCTCCGTCTTCAGGACCAGTCTACCTCCAGGTAAGATTCCTGTTTGGAAAAGCCATTTTGGAGGACGTCGGCTCCCAGAATTCCCCAGCCACCATGGCTATTAGGATCCAACAAGGCGACTTGTTCCAAACACCGATGGTTTGTGGTCCAAGCGAGGGATGGGTTTGAATTTGTCAGTAATCTCCTGAGAAGATCCCCTTCTTCTTAGAATCATAGAATAACAGAGTTGGAAGAGACCACAAGGGCCATCCAGTCCAACCCCCTGCCATGCAGGAACTCCCAATCAAAGCATCTTCTTCTTCTTCTCTTACAGCTCAGTCCGATTTTTGATCCACAACGTCAAGAATGAAACCAAAGGGAAGGAAGTAGCAAAGATGGTTTCCGATGAAAAGGTGAGTCCAGACCGAACCGGTTCTGCCATTGGGGAAGATGGAAAAGCCAAAAAAAAAAAAAAAGAGCAGGAATCGACATTTCGACAATGCCTTTGCATTCTCATCTCCATTCATGGGATCTCAGATCTCAGAACCCCCAACCAATGTATTTAATAGATAACCACTGCATGCCATTGACTTTTGATTTTACAATGAACTACAGGAATTAATGCCTTCTAGACTCAAGACACAACCTCTCTCTCTCCCGCAGAAGCTGACGGCTTCGTTTCTCTGGATCGTGATTGTCTCTTCTTTCGGATCGGCCCAGTATGGTTACAACCTCTGGGTGATCTACTCCCCATCCGTGGTAAGACGGCCCTGCAGTGCGGACAGCTTCTTAGGGCAAGGGTCAATCCATACATTCCCGCTCTTTGCCGGATGGATGCATCCGCTACAGTTCACTCTGGATTATTTTGGTTTTGTATTTCTGGTTCTCTCCCATCATTTTACCATTGCAAAGGGACTTTGGAGACTAAGATCAGGAATAACTAATTACAAATCATTAGATATTTGTACCTAACTCCTTCAAGTAATAACAGAGGTCCTCACTTTTAGGAACTTTCCGTGAAGAGGGGGGACAAAATGAGGGCACTGTCCTCCTAAATAAGAATTATTTCACCCCTATATAAGAATTATTTCACCCCTAAATAAGAATTATTTTACCCCAAATAAGAATTATTTCACCCCATATAAGAATTATTTCACCCCTAAATAAGAATTATTTCTCCGCTATATAAGAATTATTTCACCCCATATCAGAATTATTTCACCCCAAATAAGAATTATTTCACCCCTAAATAAGAATTATTTCTCCCCTATATAAGAATTATTTCACCCCTAAATAAGAATCATTTCATCCCAAATAAGAATTATTTCACCCCTAAATAAGAATTATTTCACCCCTAAATAAGAATTATTTGTCCCCTAAATAAGAATTATTTCTCCCCTATATAAGAATTATTTCACCTCATATCAGAATTATTTCACCCCTAAATAAGAATTATTTCACCCCAAATAAGAATTATTTCACCCCTAAATAAGAATTATTTCTCCCCTATATAAGAATTATTTCACCCCTAAATAAGAATCATTTCACCCTAAATAAGAATTATTTCTCCCCATATAAGAATTATTTCACCCCTGTATACAAATTATTTCACCCCATATCAGAATTATTTCACCCCTAAATAAGAATTATTTCTCCCCTATATAAGAATTATTTCACCCCTAAATAAGAATTATTTCACCCCTCTATAAGAATTATTTCACCCCATAAAACAATTATTTCACCCCAAAATAAGAATTATTTCACCCCATATAAGAATTATTTTCCCCTATATAAGAATCATTTCATCCCAAATAAGAATTACTTCACCCCTAAATAAGAATTATTTCTCCCCTAAATAAGAATTATTTGACCCCTTTTCTTCAGTTTAATGCAATTTCTTGCATTAATGCAACTTTAAACTTTAGTTGAGCATTTGATCCAAGTGCTCAAGGGAATGCAAACACAGCAACTAAAAAAGTTGTAGGTATTTCTGATTATCAGTGTCTCATGCTCTGCAATGCTAGAAATTTGGGGAGTGAAGGAAATGTTCATTTCGGGGTGGCAAAATTTGTATTTGGGGACAATAGGCTCCTTGGGCCACTCCTAATTCGCATACTTAGGACGTTCTCACACGGGGGCAAATCTGCCGGTTAATCCACACAAATCCCAAACAGAAACTGGATTTGTGCCCCGCGTTTTCACATGACGTCGCACAGAAACTGGACAGAAAGTGGACAGAAACTGGTGTTATCCGCGATCTTTTGAAATTCGGTTGTTTGGAGAAAATGCAAATGCGCAATTAAGGTAATTTCGCATTTACCGTAATGTGAAAAGCAAATGCGAATTTGGGAGCATTTCCCTGCTGTTCCCATGGTTCCAGCGAGCATTCCTCTATCTGCGCATGTGCAAGACGCTCATTTCTAGTACGTTTACGGGCTTTTTCTCGCTTGTGTGTGGACGTTAACTGCGCTTACTGTAAATTCGCAATTAAGGTAATGACGTGTGAAAGTCATTTGCGGAATCAAGGTTTATTTTCCGTTTATTTTCGGAATGCCTCATTTCCACCTTATTATCGCTTTCTGGCCCACGTGTGATAACGTCCATAGGCAACTCAGGTTGCGTCGATCCCTCGCCGTCCCATCCCAGGCCGAGCAGAAGATTTTAGGCATGAAGGGAAATGGAAAGAAACTTTTCACAGCCTTGCATAGATATGTTGGCACCAAGCGTTTTTGAGAGGCATTCTAGCCGAGCGCTCCGTCTTTCTTTCCTAGCTGATACGAGACGTCTATCAGTTAAATCCAGAAGGCGTGGAGGTCTCCCCCCTGGACCCCCAGAGCATGCTGTTAATGATGGCCTTCTCCATGAGCATGTTCCCCATCGGAGCCACCGCTGGGTCGCTTCTGGTCGGACCCATGGTGGATAAATTTGGCAGGTACGGTAGATAATGGCAGGAAGGAAGGCGGGATATTATTATTATTATTATTATTATTATTATTATTATTATTATTAGCAAACTAATAAAGAGGAGCAGTTTGCGGGGAAAGCAATGTGAAAATTTCGTGCGCCCTTTTCGTCACGCTTAGGGGGCGAGGGAAAGAAGACAGGGGCGATGTGTCCTTGTTTTCAAAGGAACGGATGGCAAAGTCTCCAGAAAATGATGGGGAAAGGGAAGGGAATCCTGTCGTCCTTTTTCTGACCGATAACCTTTTGTTCTTTCGATGTTCCCCGCCATTGGCATCCTTCACCCGTACGTATCTTTTCAGGAAAGGGGCCTTGGTGCTAAACAGCTTTCTCTCCGTAGTTGTCTGTTTGTTCATGGTTGGTGCCAGTGTGGCTCATTCGTTCGGATTTATTATGTTTTCGCGCTTTCTCATTGGAATAACCATAGGTGAGTTTGCGTCATCGATGGGGTATTTCTGTGTCTCCCTTCCCTTGTCTTCTTAACAGACTGGTACACAGTCTGAAATCGGCCTGAAATCTACACCTGTTGAAATCCTTTCATAACCTTCGTAATATTTCTCAATCTTTAATAATCTGTAATCTAAAATCTTAATACCGATTTCATGATTTAAATCTTCTTTACCACTATCTTTTCTTCTCCCTATCACTTATATGACAATATCATTCTTATACCTTCACCTGGATTTCAATAATAGAAAGGAATCGGTTGTGAGGGAGTCATGTGTGAAGAGAGGAGTGAGATGACTAAAAAGGTTTGATTTAGAAGGTAGAAAGAAGAAGGGATGAAGGTAGGTCGAAGAAGGTGTGAGTATGTGGATAGAAGGGTTGAATGAGTAGAAGAATGGAGTATAGGAAAGAGAGACGTAAGGGGAAGGTGAGAGGAGAAGAAATTGGAAGAGAGGGGAGGTGGAAGGAAGGAGAGAAGAAGGAGGAAGAAATGAGAAGAAGAGAAAGGTATAATCGAGGGAAAAGGAGGTGTAAAAGGGTAAGATTGTAAGATGGTAAGACTGTAAGTTAGTATGTAATATTAACTATGTGTTTGAACTATTGAGTGTAGATTGTTTATTGATGTTTTATACAAGAAAGTTTAATAATAATAATAATAAAAAAGAAACCTATACCTGTTGGCGGAGTTGAGCAGGAGCGCTGGGAATCGCGTGAAGGGATGGGACAATGCACCATTGTTTTGAGATCTTCACCATTGTAGCACAGTAGTACAAAAACCATGACTAAAGACGCTGTATGGTGTGGTACAAGAGGAGGTCAATGGGGGGGGGGGATGACACCATAAGTTATCGCACCGGGTGACGCCAGCCCTAGTGACACCGCTGCATACGTACTGTGAGTAATCCCTTGATTTATTCTCTAACCAGGCATATACTCCAGTACGGTCCCATTGTACCTGGCAGAGATCTCCCCAGTGGATTCGAGGGGGATCATTGGCATGGTGCCACACGCTTTTCTAGTCTTAGGCGTCGTGGTGGCTCAGCTACTTGCTTTTCGTGAAATCATGGGGAACACTGAAGGTAAATCCGAGAGTTGCCTCTCTACGGCGATAGCAAATAAGATATGTCATCCAAGTTAAGAAGTGTATCTTCTTGGACAGGTTGGCCAATACTCATGAGCCTCTCTGGCATACTGGCCTTATTCCAGTCAGTCCTCATGCCGGCCTTTCCTGAAAGCCCCAGATATTTGCTGATTGAGAAGAAAGATGAAGAGCAAGCAAGGCAAGGTACCTGAGAATCATGGTATTGCGAAAAGTCTTATAGGTATCTCCTTGGAGAGGAATTTTTTTTAATATAATATCATTTAAATGGATATTAAGGGGATTATTTTGCTTTTAAAATATATTGATTTTCATTTTTAATTGTTCTAAAAAAAATTAATTTGGCGTTATGTTTGAAACCTGCAGTACCATCTTCAGTCACTAGGTGGTGAACTTTCCTAACCAACACATAGTTTTTGCGTGGAATGGGGGGGGGAATCTCTCGCTTGGAGTGTGTTGGGGTGCTATAGAGGTATACTATGGCAGTAAGTGTATACATGGCAGTATAGACAATCACAGTGTGAATGCTCCGGAGGTCAGAGCAAGGTGTCCATCCCTGATCACAATGTTCTGACTTCAGGATGAATTATTTGCTGGTGAATGGCATTTCAAAGAGCTGCCCGTTGTTGGAATAAAGGACTCCAGATCTTCCAGGAAGATCAGAAGCAAGCGCAGAGTTTTTTAAAATGTGTTTTAAGACCAGAGAAAGTAGAGTGAAGATTACCGGTATATATGTTTATATGGTGTTAGTTTTGTGTGTGTGTGTGTGTGGTTTGTCTTGGTTTTTGTTTCCTTGTTTTCTTGGTTTTTTCTCGTGGGGGGGAGTCCCACTATTTTGTTACTTTGTCTATAGAATGTGTGAAATAGAATATTCAATGATGTATGGTAAAGGAAAATCAATAAAAACTACTATCACAGAAATAAAATAAAATAAAATAAAATAAAATAAAATAAAATAAAATGAATTAGCACCGGCTGCGTCTGGCACCTGAATCTTTCTCCACCAGCTTCCATGCAATCCTTGGTGTGATTTCTTTGGTCCAGCCCTGAAGCAGCTGAGGAGCGCCGAGGATGTGGAGGATGAGATCGCAGAGATACGCCAGGAAGACGAATCTCAGCTGAAAGACGAAGACATGAATGCTCTCAGGCTGCTCTGCTATCAGGATTTCCGGTGGCAAGTCATCGCCATCATTATTTTGATGGCTGGACAGCAGCTCTCGGGTGTCAATTCGGTAAGCAAAGCTCCGTCTCGAATGATCATCATAGAATCCTAGATTTGGAAGAGACCCCAAAGGTCATCCAGTCCAACCCCATTCTGCCATGCAGGAACTCCCAATCAAAGCATCCCTGACAGATGGCCATCCAGCCTCTGTTTAAAGACCTCCAAAGAAGGAGACCAAAGAGATGGCCATGGGGAAAGATGGACCCTGGACCCGGTTTGACAAAACAAAGAGTCGGATGCTGTGGCGTCTCCGCTGTTATCCTAAAAAAGCCCTGTCAAACCAGCATGGCGCAGTGGTTTGAGCATTGGACTAGGACTCTGGAGACCAGGATTCAAATTCCAGCTCGGCCGTGCAAGCCCACTGGGCGGCCTTGGGCAAGTCACATTCTCTCAGCCTCAGAGTCTCTCCCCAAGAAAACCCCATAGGGTCTCAGTAATGAGTTTCCATGACTGGTGAGGATTCAAACTTTATTTAAATGATATTATTTATTTGAATAATAAAACCCTGAAATAAATTAACTTAGGCGTAGTATGCGTTGTTGATAAGTGCCTTTCAAGTTGCTTTGGACTCGTGGCGGTAACCAGGCGATCTCTTTTGTGAGGTTTTCCCGGCATGTTTTGTCCAGAGTGGCCTTGCTCTGAGGCTGAGAGAGTGTGACATGCCCAAGGGGTTTCCTTGGCTGAGTGGGGAATTCAAATCCTGGACTTCCAAGGTTTGAGCCTTAACTTCCCTTGAAATGCGTGCATTCAAGTTGTTTGTGTCTCATTTCAGGTGTACTATTATACAGAGAGAATCTACCTGGCTACTAAAGTAGCAGCTCAAAATGTCCGGTACATCAGTTTAGCTTCCTCCATCCTTATCTTGATCTCAACATTGTTTGCGGTAAGCCTTGCCTTTCGTCCCACTAGATCTCCCAAAGCCTACTCTGCTCCAAACGCTGGATTTCCCTAGATGCTGGAATAACCTGTCCAGTGAAATACAACAGCTAAACATGCTGTTTGAATTTAAAACAATATTTAATTTTTAAAAAATTATTGAAATTCTAGGGTTTGTACTTTAGTGAGATATTTAGCTTTCTCTGTCAGAGAGATCTAGGGCCACAGCAGTCTACAAATCCCAGGATCCCAAAGGACGGAACCGTGATCGTTAAAGCAGAATCAAACTGGATTAATTCTGCAGTGTGGCAGCAGCCTGTCAGCGTCTCTCTTCTTCTCTCCGTTCCTCTAGATGACTGTTGTGGACTCTAAAGGACGGAAGGTTCTGCTTCTTCTCGGTTTCGCCATCTGCGGCATCCTCTGCATTGTGCTAACCATGACTATCGAACTTCAGGTTCGTCATACGAAATCTCAAGCGGCAGGAACCTAACACCTGCTTCCATACATAAAATAATGGAAAGGGGCATCTTATCTTTGACCGGTGGGAGTAAGACCTTTTGCACCAATCCTGCACATGCCACACACTGTACATCCGTCTTTAGAAATGCGCTCTTACGCTAAGGCAGGGGTCCCAAACTACGGCCCGCGGGCCGAACCCAGCCCGTCGAGGCCTTCCTACCGGCCTGTGGCTGGTCCTGCCGCCGCCGCCACCACACCGCCACCGCCACTCACGCCCACCGCCGGACACCATTTTGTCTTCCAAAATGGCGTCCGGAGTCGTGCGCATGTGGAAGATCTGGGGACCAGCGAACCGGCCCCTGGATCAAAAAGTCCGGAGACCCCTCCGCCAAGGCAAGGCCAGGCTGCCTCCTTCCTGCTTGCCTGAAACATGACCAACTTTCTCCAACAGGAAAAAATTTCATGGCTCCCCTATGTCAACTCTGTTCTCCTCAACCTTTTCCTCATCTTGCATGCCATCGGACCCAGTAAGTATTGAGACGAAGAAACACAAGATACAGATTTTGCAGGAAAAGAGACACACGGCATAGATAAAATTGAGCCAGAATTGCAATGCATTATATTATTATTGTTATTATTATTAATCAATTCATTCCTCCACTTCCCTTAGACCCCTCTAGCTGTCCCAACTTGGCAGGAATGCCCTGGGTTAATCCTTTGCTGTCACGCTTTTTCAGCTCCTTTAAAAACGTCCACGGGTCTATTGACAGTAAATAAAGATGGATGGATGGATGGATCGATTGATTGAATGAATGAAAGCAGAGGCAGATGGGCCACTTAAAAGAGGGTTATCTGTTGGTTTGTGTTAAATAAGAAGCCATTCTGTCTGGAAAGTTAACCTCTGCCGCCGTCAACCTGTTCTTTCCATCCAGCTGCCCTTCCCAACCTGATGATAGCCGAACTGTTCCTCCAGTCATCCCGGTCCTCAGCGTTCGTGGTTGGCGGATTTGCTCATTGGATCGTACACTTTTTTACCGTGATTATATACATGCAGATACAGGTGAGCAGTTGCGGAGGCCAGTTGACAACAGGGGAACCCATGGACCAATGCGAACAAACCCAATGGCGCCATCGCCACATTCCCCAATATTACGGGAATAATTGATCAGGCTGCATTTCAACACGCAGTTGGAAATGATTTGGCACAGAGGCGCTTACTTAACATGACAGGATGCGGTTGCTCTTACCGCCGGCCCTCCGTATCTAGGGCTTCTTGGTTCAAGCTCGCAAAAAAATATTCCATATATATATATATATATATATATATATACACATTCCAAAATGCAAACCTTCTATTTAATGGGACTTGAATTTAATGGGACTTGAACATCCATGGATTTTGGTACCCACAGGGGCCTCTGGAACCAATTCTACCTATCATATAGAAAGATGTCACTTTAGCTTTGTTTGTTAATGACATCCTTATATATGAGAGGTAGGAATGAGTAGGATATATATATATATATATATATATATATATATAATATCAGGATGTCATTTTAGGTTTGTTTGTTAATGACATCCTTATATGAGAAGTAGGAATGGGTAGGATATTATATATATATATATATATATATATATATATATATAATATGTCAGGATGTCACTTTAGGTTTGTTTGTTAATGATATCCTTATATATGAGAGGTAGGAATAGGTAGGGTATTATATATATATATATATATATATATATATATATAATATCAGGATGTCACTTTAGGTTTGTTTGTTAATGACATCCTTATATATGAGAGGTAGGAATGAGTAGGATATTATACATACATACACACACACACACATATATATATATATATGTAATATATGTATGTATATGTATATATATATATATATATATGATATCAGGACGTCACTTTAAGTTTGTTAATGACATCCTTATATATGATAGGTAGGAATGGATAGGATATTATAGGTATGTGTATATATGTCATATATAAGGATGTCACTTTAGGATTGTTATTTTATATAGCTATATATAATATACCCATTCCTAGCTCTGTGTTTCTTTTCTGCTTTTCTTTCCAGCAATACGTGGAGGCCTACAGTTTCCTTGCCTGCTTCCCTATCTGCTTAGCCACTTGTATCTATATCTGCAAGAAGATCCCAGAAACCAAAGGCAGGACCTTTCTGGAGATATGGAAGCTTGTGCTAGTCTATGAGGACAAGAAAGTGGCACTTGAGGTGCAGCCAGACCAAGAGAAATCGGAGCGGGAAGAGGAGGGGAAAGCTGTGTAAAGTTTGATTTTTTTTTAATAGTTGAATAATGCCCTAATAACAGAGCCATGATCCTAAAAGAAAACTGCGTGTCGTCTTGGGTTTTGTTGGTTTGCAGGTTAGAAGGCGCTGCCTTAGAGACCTGGATGTTTTATTTCTTGCTGGCTTTAAAAAGCATGGGCATGCGAAGAAAGCCCTTTCTTGGCATACCCTCCTGTCGTCTTATTTTTGCACTGGCAAAATTATCCCGATTGATAATATATACCTTAGGATACCTTATACCTTATCCTGGGATAAAGGAAAATAAAATGTTTGGGACAGGTATTGCTTTGAGGCTTCTATAGAGGGAGATCGAGGATCAGGGAAGGATGCTGCTCCTTGGAAGTCTAATGCCAAGGGTGACATGATCCTTGTGGCTACAGCAATCCCAAAAGATTTCTAGTCCCCTAGATTGATCCTCCTGCCCTTTTGTACTACGATGCCCAACGCTCTCTGCCAGCATGACCAATGATGCTGGATGCTGGGAGCTGAAGTCCAAAACATAGAGGGATTGAGAACTACTGACTTAAAGAGAAGAAAATGCCAACCAGATTTGCTGCAAAATGCGAGTCTTGTGTTTGAATTCCCAACGTATGGAGCAGAAAGAGGCTTTGGTTGCTCCGGCCAAAGAAAGAACTCTGTGCTTTCTTAGAGGCAAGCGTTAATGACTTATTTAGATTCTGATGTCATTAAAAGGAACATAGCATTTATTTTCTGATCTGCATGTTTTGCTACAGCCAAGGGTTTATCGCCATTTGTTGCCATCCGGCCTCATCTGTCCTTTCTTCCTCACTTGGCTTCCTCCTTCAGTTACCAACCAAAGAGCACTAGAGAAGCAAGATTTCAGGCCTGGTGCCATGCCAGCTTTCCTCCACTCTTCCCTGGGTTACTTGGTCCTGTGTTCGAGAAACGCCCTAACTAACCCCACTCCCAGTTGAGTGGGGTACATTAAGGCCGTGGATCCTCCCGAATGCCTATCATATCGTGTAAGATCCCGGTCTCCAAGAAGGATCCATCAAACTGAACCCACTCTCTTCCAGTTGCCAAGTCTACCCTTGCCTTTCCAAAGCGGCAAGAAACAGAGAAAAAGAGGCCAGAGGGTTCTGTTTGCCAAAATAATAATAATAATATAATAATAATAATAATAATAATAATAATAATAATAAATAACTCCACTTTCCCCCGGAGACAGAAGGATGGCTATTCCAAGGTCCAAGAGGACAAAACCAACCTTGCGCAAAGCCAAAGTGCAGAAGATGAGAGACTTGGCACAGGCCCTTGGCTTAGCGCTCTCTTTCCATCTCAGTTCAGAGCTTCGTACCCTCAGTCTCAAGGTTGCAGTCCTCAAGCGTGGAAATGGAGACGGGTTCGGAGAGGACGCTGACCAGAAAAACGGTACGTACGTATTTGTGTGTGTGCACCTTCAAGTCGCCAATTGACCTAGGATGGTGACCTCATGAATATCATAGGGTTGTCTTAAGCGAGGAATACTGAGAAGTGGCCTTGCCAGTGCCTTCCTCTGAAATAGAGCCTCCAGCACCTGGTGTTCCTTGATTGTTCCTCATCCAAATATTAACCAAGCTTCCAAGATCAGAAGGCATCTGGTGCCTTCAGGATATTTAGGGGTCTGTTGCAGTGGTTTGAGTGCGGGACTATGACTCCTCTGGAGACCAGGGTTCGATTCCCAGATCGGCCATGAAACTCACTGGGTGACTTTAGGCAAGTCACTCGCTCTCAGCCTCATAGAATCATAGAATCCTAGAGTTGGAAGAGACCCCCAAGGGCCATCCAGTCCAACCCCATTCTGCCATGCAGGAACTCACAATCAAAGCGTCCCCTGTGACAGATGGCCATCCAGCCTCTGTTTAAAGCCTCAGGGGAAGGCCATGGCAACCCTCCTCTGAACAAATCTTGCCAAGAAAACCCTGTGATAGGTTTGTCCTAGGGTCACCATAAGTCAGAAATGGCTTGAAGGCCCACAACAGCAAAGTTGGGGTATTATTTAACCCCTTCCCCTTGGATGTGTACACAATTGCGATGAATCTACACATCATTGTGGATAGTTTAGCCGACGACGCTCTTTTCCCTGAGAAGATTTTGCAAAGGAGTTTGAATTTTTCTCGATAGCTGAGAGCTCTCTGCTCAATTTCTAGAAGAGAATAAACTATCGTCGCTTGGAGAAGACGATCGGCCACAACTTTATTGGGACACAGGCAGAAGGTGAATAAAATACGGACAAAGAAGAGAAGCGATTCAGAGCTTGTTCTGATGTTTGATGAAATGGGGAAGAAGGGGGAAGATGTGACTTTCTGGAGATGCGATGAAGATTGTCGATAGCATTACCTGCTAGCTAAAGGAAGACTCTTTCCTTCTACGCTTCTAAGTAAAAGGGGAAGAAATCACAAGGAGACCACATGTCTCCATTGCTCTTCCGTCCAAAAGAATGCCACCCTTTATTGCTATCCTCGAACCTGTTCATGCAAACCTATTCTATTAAAGGTGGCAATCGCAGGCGGCAACCGCCGGCCGCAAGGAAAGCGTGTGACCAGATGGCCCAAAGTCCATTTGCAACACACCTAAGGCTTCTGACCCAAGATCCAAATTGGGCAAACTGGACCAGGTGTGGGAATAGCATCCGTAGAAATGGTTGTTAATTATTAGATACTATCTGAGAGCTCAGCGCTTTGTAGTACGAACCTGAGCAAAGTCCTGCCCCAAAGCGATCGCAATCAGAGAATGAGGAAGACAACAAATGGGGGAAATAAGAATGGGAGGTTCAAAGAAGATGAGAAAGGATGGATGGGAAAGAATGTAGGCAGACACACACAGTTAAGCTTCCTTTCAGGTTAAGAGAACTTGGAACTTTGTCTCCTTCTTTGGAGTCTTTTAAACAGAGTCTGGATGGTCCTCTCTCAGGGATGCTTCGATTGTGAGTTCCTGCATGGCAGAATGGGGTTGGACTGGATGGCCCTTGAGGTCTCTTCTAACGCTAGGATTCTATGACTTGGGTATATATTCTGGGTATATCCATGGCCATCAGGGTGCTTTGATTGTGAGTTCCTGCAGGCAGAATGGGGTTGGACTGGATGGCCCTTGGCGTTCTCTTCCAACTCTAGGATTCTATGATTCTATGAGACTAACTGGAGAAATAATGCAGTTTGACACCCCTTTCACTGCCATGGCTCCATCCTTCAGGATCCTGGGATTTATAGTTTTGCGAGGCCCCAGCACTCTTTTGAAGAGAAGGCTAAAAACCTTGCAAAAGTACAAATTCCATAGGATGGCACTTTCCATTTTATCGCTTAAAGTGTTTGTTGTGGTGTCAAGTTGCATTAGTTCTACAGTATGGATGTAAGCATGAAAGCATCACTAAAGAATGTGGGAAGGAATTTGAAAGCGGGAAAGTTGGCAACATGTAGATCAGAGTAAGGAATGCTCTGTCCTCCTAATGTTGCTAAACTGCAAGTCCCAGCAGTCCTGGCCAGCATAGCCAGTAGGATAGATTGTTGGAAACTATAGTTGTGTTGCATAGTATTAACGGATGGCGGGGGTCATAAGAACAGCTCCACTTGCTGCCAGTTTATTTCGACACGTTCTCCGACTTTCCTGATGCGGCAGGGACAGTCTCAATGGATTCTCTCTTCTTCCACTTTCCCAAGCTCAGAGAAAGCAAGCGATAATACGTGGATTTGCTTAAACGTTTTGCTTGGCTGAACTGAAGCAACTTTTTAGTGGCAGAACAGAGTTGTAAAACAAAGGTAAAAGCATTTTGTGACACTCCAAATGTTGCTGGATTGTAACACATGCCCTCCAACATTTCATAGTCGAAAACTAGACCAAGCAACATCAGAGTGCATACTGTCCTCCTTTTACAAGGACAGTCCCAATTAATCCTCTGCCATCCCACTTTTCCAGCTGCTTTTTAAAACGTCCCAGTTTCTCTTTCCTCCTCCCGCTTTCCCCTTTTTACTTCTGGCGCTGCAAACTGAGTTCAAAGTGCAAAAGTAAGTTGCACTCAGTTTTAACTCCGCAGGAGAGAAAGGAGAGGAGAGGTGGAAACATGCCCTTTCCAGTAGGCTCAGGCAAAAGCCACTGAAGATTTGATGGCAGTCCAGGAATATTTGGAATTTGGAATATTTGGAGCCACAAGCTGTCCTCCCCTTGGTTAAGTTATTCACGTTTATTTGTGGAGTGGGTGGCACGCAGAAGTCAAGGGACTGGTGTGAAATAAGTCCTTGTCCTTGAGATAGTGGATTAATGACTTCTGATAACCCATCCTGCTTTTTCCATTAACTCCACTTTATAGCCAGTAATTGATTTTTAATTGCATCTCAGCATGAAGTGCTGCAGCCAGGAAACAAAGCTTGCAGATGGGCAGCCTCCAGGTTCAGAGGTTTCTGGTTTTTGTGCAACAGGAGTGAATCATCAGCGATGATGGCTTGGTCGTGAAGCCTGTTACATAAAACTCTGGTCACCGTGAACTCACATATTTGGCAGTACAACTACAGTGCTCCCTCCACATTTGCTGGGGTTAGGGGCGCAGGACCCCCGTGAAAGTGGAAAAACCTCAAATAACAAAAACACTATGTTTTTAGTTGAGAGAACACCCCTCTAGGTCCTCCAGTGCAGCTCTATGGTCAACATCTGCCAGACATTGACCATAGAGTTGTGTTGGAGGAGCTACAAATACCTAGTGGAGTCTTCTCTCTAGGAATCTCTAGGTCCTCCAGTGCAACTCTATGGTCAACATCTGCCAGACATTGACCATAGAATTGTGCTGGAGGAGCTACAAATGCCTAGTGGAGTCTTCTCTCTAGGAATCTCTAGGTCCTCCAGTGCAACTCTATGGTCAATATCTGCCAGACATTGACCATAGAGTCGCGTTGGAGGAGCTACAAATGCCTAGTGGAGTCTTCTCTCTAGGAATCTCTAGGTCCTCCAGTGCAACTCTATGGTCAACTTCTGCCAGACATTGACCATAGAGTTGCGTTGGAGGAGCTACAAATGCCTAGTGGAGTCTTCTCTCTAGGAATCTCTAGGTCCTCCAGTGCAACTCTATGGTCAACATCTGCCAGACATTGACCATAGAGTTGCGTTGGAGGAGCTACAAATGCCTAGTGGAGTCTTCTCTCTAGGAATCTCTAGGTCCTCCAGTGCAACTCTATGGTCAACATCTGCCAGACATTGACCATAGAATTGCACTGGAAGATCTACAAATGTCTAGTGGAATCTTCTTTCTAGGAATCTCTAGGTCCTCCAGTGCAACTCTATGGTCAATATCTGCCAGACATTGACCATAGAGTTGTGCTGGAGGAGCTACAAATGCCTAGTGGAGTCTTCTCTCTAGGAATCTCTAGGTCCTCCAGTGCAACTCTATGGTCAACATCTGCCAGACATTGACCATAAACACAGTTACAAAGGGAAGGGTTTGGTGCAGTTATCAACAAGGTCTGCAACTATATAGAGACATTTCTTCTTTTATAGCTGCACATAGAGAACAGATTATAAATAGCCTCCTGTTTGCCAGTAAGTTAGAAAGTGTCATTTTTGCTGCAGTGATAATTAATGTTGCACTGATATTGTTAAAAATGTCACAGCTGGTCATTATTACTACACTGTTGCATTATTTACTCCTTAGAAGGGTTGCAATCTTTTGTTGTAAAAGTAGTTAGTGTTTCAAATAGTATCACCTGATTGCCATTCATAACACAGGAGAAAGTTGGCAGCATGAGCTTTCCTAGACTTCATTCTACTTCCTCAGATGCAATAATATGTAGAGAGATCTTGTAGCACCTTTGAGTGTATACGGTAGTTCTTGGTTAATTTGAAAAAAGAAGTTGGCAGCAGGAGCTTTCCTAGATGTCAGCCTACTTCCTCAGATGCAATAGTATGTAAAAAGATTTGTAGCACCTTTGAGACTCATTGAAAGAGAGAAGTTGGCAGCAGGAGCTTTCCTAGACCTAAGTCTACTTCCTCAGATGCATTTGATCATCTGAGGAAGTAGACCGAAGTCTAGGAAAGCTCGTGCTGCCAACTTCTTTCTTTCAGTGAGTCTCAAAGGTGCTACAAGATCATCATCATCATTTATTCATGTAGCACCATCCACACACATGGCGCTTTACAGTTAGTCTCAAAGGTGCTACAAGATCTCTCTACATATAAAACTCATAGAAACGGAAGAGATCAGAAAGGCCATGCTGTCTAACTCCCGCTGTGCAGGAATACACAATCCATGTTTGTGCTTGTTTTTCGTTCCACACTCTTAGGGTGTCCATTTCCATAGCAAAGCCAAACAAAAACCACATCCTTGTGTGCTGAGTCTGGGAAAGGCTCAAAGCCCTGCCCTGCTGTTTATATTACAGATGCACACATAGTGTTGCTTTGAAGGAGGCAAGTGCATTCAGTCCTGTGGTTCCAAGATCCATTTGAATGAGTTTGAATCCGCTCCAAAGAGCCCTTGAGCAAACAGAAGGCCAGAGGGCTGAAAATAAAACAAATCCCTTATCAAACACGGAACAATGCTAAGGCAGAAAGTCAGGAAGGGAAGCCGGACTATTTAAATGTTTTCTGAGCCCTAGCTTTGTTTGAACACATGGGGTCCTTCCCTTCTCCAGATCCTTTCGGAGGAACCATAAAAATCAATATTGGAAAGGCAAAAGATGGCCCTTGTGGTCTCTTCTGGTTTCTCTTCAGATCGTATAAATCTTTCGTCTTTTAATTCTATGATTCTCTGCTTCCGCAGATGCAATAGTATGGAGAGAGATCTTGTAGCACTTTGCATGTATTTTGCATGCATTGCATGTATTTTGCATGTATTGCATCTGTCGGGGATGGTTTGATTTTGAGTTCCTGCATGGCAGAATGGGGTTGGACTGGATGGCCCTTGGGGGTCTCTTCCAACTCTAGGATTCTATGATTCTAGAGAGAAGATATTGGTCAAACTTTTATTTCACTTTATGGTTTTATATGAGGAAAAGGAAACACCTGGCACCCACGGGGTCTGTTTGCTTGTTTGTTGGGCCGACCTGGATTAAACCCTCCCCTCCTGTGCCCTGAAGATTGTGTGCCTTCTAGTTGTTTCCGACCCGGGGTGAACCTGAGGCTGAGAAAGTGTGACTTGCCCATGGACACCCAGTGGGGGTTCATGGGTGGCCAACCCTATGTTGTGCATCTACATGGGATGTGCCCAAGCGTCTCCCTAGGAAACTCCAGGGCAGGGAATAAATGGGTGACTCATAAATGGAGGACTTTCAGCAAATGTTGGTTCATTTCATTCACTACAATAGTTAATACTTATCGGTGTGTTGCGTATTGCCCTCATTAACTGAGAGAGAGATTACCGTACAACCAGCTGTGCTAAGCAAAAAGCAAATACAATCCAGGGTGGCGACGGAGACATTGACCAGAATCCAGCAATCCTATTGCCAGCCTCCAAGAGAACAAACCCTTCCTTCCACAACTGCATGGACTCCCCCCAAAAAAACTATCCCAGAGACGTGGAAAACCCATCGGAGAGAGATATTTGGTACCATGGTAAGGGAGAAAAGGCTCTTAGAAGAAGGCCTCTCGTTGTTCAGGAAGGGCCAAAAATCACAATGAAAAGGAGATAGGGAGATAGAGAGATGATAAATTTCTTTGCAAGAGTGGGTCCAGTCTGAGGGTCCAGCCCTCCAAGATCTCCTAGGAGGACAAATGTGGCCTCTGCCCTTCCACAGCTGCCCCTCTAGACCAGGAATTCCCAAACTCTGGTCTTCCAGATGTTTTGGACAGAACCCCAGACCATCGGCCAAGATGGCTGAGGCTCCAGGGAGCTGAAGCCCGAAACATCTGGAGGGCCAGAGTTTGGGGATCACGGCTCTAGACTATCTCCAAGGGAAGCCCAATGGAGAGAGCATCACCAATGGTCTGGTTGGAGGGTTACCATGGATGATGGTTGTCTGGTTCTCTTGGTCCTGAAACAGTGAGGTTGCCTGGACTGCCAGTCATGGCTTTGAACCGAGGAGGTCCACTTGCCCGCTTCATCATGGGGAATGCAACCCCATCCAGAAGAGGCCACCTCATTCCTGGACCTGGGAACCACCTGCCTCCAAGGCCTTTGACTCCTTTCCATCTCAGTTTATTGTCCCTCGCCCAGCCTCCAGGCCCCAGTCCAGCTCTTGCTCAGCCTTTCCTCATGCAGATGGAACGGAGAGATAGGAAAGGAGGGTCATCTCTCTCTGCGGACACCAAATCCCGGGTGATGCCTCCCATCCAGCGGCTTCCTATATTCATTGAATAGCTTGGGAGACCCAACGGAGCCATGCCTGGGATCGAAAGCACAGCAGGGACATGGAGTGGAGTTGACATCTCAAGCGTGTCTGCAAAGGGAACTGGTGGCACCTTGGAGACTAACTGTCCAAAAGAATTCAAAGATATAGCCGTGTTAGTTTGTAGAATCAGTATCTAGAGAGGTCTTGAAGTACCTTTGAGACTCACGGAAAGAAAGAGGTTGGCAGCCTGAGCTTTCCTAGACCTCAGTCTACTTCCTCAGATGTAATAGTATGGAGAGAGATCTTGTAGCACTTTGCATGTATTATGCATGTATTGCATGGAGTATGCATGCAATAGTATGTAGAGAGGTCTTGTAGCCCCTTTGAGACTCACGGAAAGAAAGAATATATTTTCTTTCTCATGCTCTAGAGCAGTGATTCCCAAACTTTGGTCTTCCAGAAGATCTGAACTTCAACTCCCAGAAGTCCCTGCCAGCATTGACAACAGTCAGGAATTCTGGGAGCTGAAGTCCAAAACATCTGGAGGACCAAGGTTTGGGAATCACTGCTCTTCTAGAGCATTTAAACAATGACCAAGCAATTCCTAATGCAAAACATGGAGACTTCTTGAGGAATAATCCATTGTTCTCTGCCACAAAGAGGCCTGTGAACTCATAGGAATGGAGGCATATTGGATTGCAAAAGAGGGATCCCTGTTGAGATGCAAATGGACTTTAAATTTCCTGCATTTTGCAAATCTCTCTATAGCCCCAGGCCCAGAAGAAAGAAGATCCTGCCTGCAAAAAAGATCCTACCTCCCCACCATATACTACCATTTTAAGGCATCTGACTAACATCTCCAATGGTTTTTCTCCTGTTTGCTTTGTAACACATCTTCCCTGATGATGATGAAGAAGAAGCCCATGGAGCTTCGAAAGCTTGCAACAAGTATAATATTGTGCATTTTGGTTGGCCAATAAAGATATCACTGATGGATTTTTGTTTCAATAAAAATGGACGGTATTCTAAAAGTTGGTTTGGAAACTTAAGACAGAAACGGCTTTCCTTTTCTTTCTTTTTTTCTCAAAGGAAAAAGATCATTTTCTTCTCCCCCGGATACCGGAAAGCCCGTGAAGCTTCGAAAGCTTGCGACAAGTATAATATTGTGCCTTTCGGTTGGCCAAGAAAGGGATCGCCGTTTGGCGGATTCTTGTTTGAATTTGCTAAATGGCCAACGCAGTAATCGAAAGTCATGCAAGCTTTTTTAAAAACAAAACCAAGTCCACTTAAGCTTAAAAATAAAAATAAAAATAAAATTAAGCCATGGCAAGCCCCTCTGAAGACACTTGCCAGGGCTGCCCTAAGTCAAAAAATGACTTGGAGGCACACAACAACAACAAAGGACAACAAAAACTTTGGTCTACTCTCTGCTTGAGGCTAGTTTACCTAAAAACATCATCCAAGATTAGGGGCCAGGAATGTCCTGGCAGTCAGTAGCCAGAGGAAAAGGAGATGCCATAGGCCTTGCAAAGCAAATGCCATAGGCATTGTCACCTTTTGGGGCATGAAGGTAATGTCTTTCCCTCCCTCCCTCTCCAAAAATACCTGGCCCCAAAGGAATTTGGCAAGAAGCAAGAGGTGGAGTTAAGAGAAAGGTATATAGGTTGGAAGGAGCCCTTGGATCCTTCCTTTGGCTCCTCACCTCCTGAGAGGCGCATTGCCAAGAAAGGGAAAAGAAGGAGGCGATCCCTAAACCTCTTCAGCCTCCACCCAAGAGAGGACCTTCCTAAGGAAAAGTAAGGACCTGAATTGCCATTTTAAGGTCTTGATGGGAGGCAAGAACAGGATAGAGGTCAGACACTGGTCCAGATGTTGCTCTACCCTTTGCAAATTGGTGCGCAAAAATTTAGCTCTCTTCTGGCTGGATTTTTTTAGATAATAATAATAATAATAATAATAATAATAATAATAATAATAATAATAATAATAATTTATATACCGCCCTTTGGTAATCCAATCAGGGCGGTTAACAACGTTAAAAATAATAGCTGGTCAGGACTTAATAATAATAATAATCAAATTTGACTGAACTTGAAGATATATAGTCTGTCGAATCAGTTTGTAGAGAGCTCTTGTGTAACCTTTGAGACTCACTGAAAGATGTTGGCAGCATGAGCCTTTGTAGACTTGAGTCTACTTCCTCAGATGTAATAGTATATAGAGAGATCTTGTATAACCTTTGAGATTCACTGAAAGAAAGAAGTTGGCAGCAGGAGCTTTCCTAGACCTCAGTCTACTTCCTCAGGTGCAATAGTATGTAGAGAGATCTTGTAGCACCTTTGCATGTATTATGCATGTATTGCAGATAGTATGCATGCAATCGTATTTAGAGAGATCTTGTAGCACTTTTGAGACTCACTGAGAGAAAGACGTTGGCAGCATGAGCTTTCCCAGACCTCAGTCTACTAAATGCATCTGAGGAAGTAGACATAAGTCTAGGAAAGCTCATGCTGCCAACTTCTTTCTTTCCATTAGTCTCAAAGGTGCTACAAGATCTCTCTACATACTATTGCATCTGAGGAAGCAGACTTAAGTCTACGAAAGCTCCTGCTGCCAACTTCTTTCTTTTAGTGAATCTCAAAGACGCTACAAGATCTCTCTACAGACTGATTCTACAGACTAACACGGCTATATCTTCAAATTGACTGAACTTGGTTTTGGTTTTAAAAGGGGAAAAATAGCTTGCAGGATTGTAAATGTCATGGTCATTCTTTAAATGCTCTAGAGAAGAGAGAGGAAAGAAAATCCTTCATAATCAATACTAATACTAATACTAATAATAATAATAATTTCAGCCAAGAATTGGGGACAGTAAGAATGCCTGTCTTGGGTGGCATGTTATTGGTAAGGAAGGAAAGCCCTTCTTGTTGAGATCTAGCAATGTGAGATGTTGGCATGTTCTGAATTCGAGTAATTTGAGATGTTGGTATGTTTGGAATTTTTCTCAGTGGAAGGAATTTCCTAAGTCTAAGGGAATCTTTCTCCTGCTACAAAGAATGAGCAGCTGATTTGCAGCAAGTTTCCAAAAATGCTTTGTGTTTCCTTTGTAGGAATATTGGGATCACCCACAAAGCATCCATGGTCCATTTCCTATGGTCCAGAAAGCCCCTGTTAACTGGGAAACCTCCAACTCTTATATTGATCTCAAAGGGGCAGGATGTTGTTGTTGTTGTTGTTATATTATTATTATTATTATTATTATTATTATTATTATTATTTTCCTGTTCTCTGCTCCAACATTCAATCCCTGGCTTCCTTGGTCCCAGATCTTGGCATGAGCTTTGATTATTACGGCAACTGCCTTCTCATAAGAAAGAAACTTGGGCTATGGATGTAGGAGCGCGGCACCCGACATAAAAGAAATGGCTGGATCCATCTGACCTTATTTGAAATGGTCACTCTGGAGACTTAAAGGATATCCATTCATTCATCTGACCCAACGTCCAGTTTCCAGCAGAGGAGGCTAGTGGAAAGTCCAGAAGTTATTGTGACCATCTTAGCCTCCTTCTATTAGGGCCCTGCTAAATTTCCCATTTGTGTCTTCAGTGGCATCCGTCTTCTGAAGGCGGAGGTCCCGTTCAGCTATGGACAGTCATGATCAATAATGTCTCTATCCTATGCCAGTGTCTCTATTCCAGCTTTAAAAGCCATCTAAGGAGCTTTGGCTTGAAGTGACTTTGGCTGCATCCGCACTGCAGAAATAATCCAGTTTGACCCCACTTCAACCGCCCTGGCTCAATGCTATGGAATCCTGAGATTTGTACTTTGTTGTGGCCCCAGAGTTCCCTGACAAAGGTTCAATTGTAGTCTCGCCAAACTACAATTCCCAGAATTCCATAGCATTGAGCCAGGGCGGGTAAAGTGGGGTCAGGCTGGATTGTTTCTACAGTGTCTTTATCCCTCTGATTTTAACTTCTGGAGACTCCCAGGGAGGGGAGGGAAACCGCTGAAACCCGATGATCTCACATGCGACGTGCGTGCATATTAACAAAAAAGAAGCGTGGCAATAATAAAGCACTGTACAACAACAGTGTGACTGTACTTTGCTGTACGGCTGCCCTCGAATGCATTGCAAGAAGAGTGATGTTTTGCATGTTTTGAAAAGCACCCACTCTAATTCCCTCCCCAAAAAACAAACCAGGGACAGTGAATCCCAGGCGGCAGAGAACTGCAAAGCAGGGAGGCTTGGTGCTTATAAAGCGCATGGGTCAGACTCTGGAGTGCATCAATGGTGTGACTTATTCCCAGACACTGCTAGGATTAATTTCTTTTCGTTATTGCTCAATCCACCCTGTTGCAAGAGGAGACAGGGTTGGCAACGGCTCTGACTTTTCAGCAGCGGGAAAGCAACTCTTTAAATGCCAGAGAGAGAGAAAAGGAAGAGCGCTTGCCCTTGAGCGCATGAAATAGCCGTATGCCACTTGAATCAGGTTTTGGATCTGAGCATTGCCCACTCAGTCACTCTTTCCAGAGGGATCTTTCTGCCACTCCCAGCAACCTGAGATCCACGTAAAGCAGAAACTCAAGATGGGATCTTCTGCATGCCAAGCGTGTGCCCATGCCAAGGAGTCTGGCTCCTAGCCCATGCCATCCTCAAACCGATTCCCCATGCAGATCTGAAGCCTTGAATGGAGAAAAGGAAACCAGAGCCAGAAGGAGGTCGGTCACGAGAGAGGCATGTGGGGCTCGGGATAGTTCAGAGGGCAAGCTTTGTACGTTATTAGGCTATAAAATATATATTGATGGGTGTTCCCACTTGCACTCAAGGCGTGTGTATGTATATATATATGTATATCTATATACACATACACTGGTATTCTTTCCATTCTGAGTGTTCTCTGTCCATCGCTGCAAATAGAACCGTTCGGATCTGAGAATTTGACACACCAGTTTTTCAAAATGAAGACACTGGAAGATCAGAAAAGCCGAGAATCTGGAGAAACCAAGCCGGGGGTGAGTGTCTGACTTAATTCTGCATATTTCTGCCTTTTGGGACTCGGTGGAATCGGGAGAGTTTTACCCAACACTGCAAAGAAAGCCATAGGTTTGCAGCCGGATCTTGGAGACATATGTTAGCTTTCGATAGTGAAGTGGCACCATTGCTATGGGTTAGAAATGTGAGTGTTTGGGAACCATCTCTGGCTTGCAAAACCTGGGTCCCAATGGCAAAAAGAGAGACTTTATAAGTTTATATTGTATATTGATGGGTGACACTGCCATCAATCTTTTGGGACAGAGTGGAATTGGGAGAGTTTTGCCCAACATTGCAAAGAAAGCCATAGATTTGCAGCCGGATCTTGGAACATATGTTAGATTTTGGTAGTGAAGTGGCACCATTGCTATGGGTTAGAAATGTGAGCATTTGGGAACCATCCCTGGCCTGCAGAACCTGGGTCCCAATGGTAAAAAGAAAGACTTTAGTATTAATATGGCCCAAAAGGGATAACTGGAAGGTTGCGTGCAAGTGAAGGAAGGAAGTTGGTGGCATTAAACAAGGGAGACGATGGAGACAATGTGCATACTCTGCAGCATACTCTCCAGCATTTCACAGCTGGAAACACGGACACATGTGGTCATGCAAGATGGCAAAAAGCGATTAAATGAGGAACAACACAAAATCTAGGTGAGGCTGCAGCAGTTTGCTTTTGCATGAGCCTACTGGGAAAGGTCTGCTTTTTCCTCTCCTCTCTTCCCTGTCCAGGTAACGGAGTACAAATGACTTTCTCATTATAAATGTATTGTGCAGCAATGAAAATAAGCTGAGGACAGAGAAACAGGACATTTTGAAGGATCTTTAAACAGTGGCATGACGGAAGGTTGATTGGGACTGTCCATGCCAAACTGGACAGTTGGAGGGTATGGATGAGCATGGAGTTCATGTTCTGGGAGATGCCCCCTTCATAGCATTGCAAGCCCCTCAAAAATGCCACTCAAATGCCAAGCATTTATTTTGTTAGCCCAGCAGCAGTATATTTTCCAGAATGTTTGAAATGCTGCTATGATTTGCATGTTGCAGATTTTTCTTGGCATTGTTGTTGTTCATTCAAAGGAGTGGTTAAAACAGCAGAGAAAGGAAACTAGGGCTTCATTTGCACTTACAATTACTGAGCGTGCCGATCTACAGGGGTGGCAAACTGGGCCGAATCTCTTGCAAAGAACTCTGGAGCAAAAAAATATATATATATTCCGGTCATGCATGGCAAAAATGTGAGGGGCTTCTCTCCTAGCTTTCCCTAAGGCTTTCTAAGGCTGCATCTACACAACAACCCTGCGAAGTAGGTCAGGCTGAGAAATAGGGAGTGAATCTTAAGGTCAACCAGGAAACCTCATGGCCCAATGTGGCTTTGAATGGCAGTCTCCCCAGTCCTAACACAACACTTAACTTTGTACACAGTGTTGCTTACTTTAAGAAGTCGAGCGCTGGATTTTTGGTACATGCTCCGAGGCACTGTTGTCAAAACCAGTGCGTCCCATTTAAAACAAAGCAATAGTGCCATGGAGCATGCACCAAAAATCCAGCGCTTTACGCCTTAAAGGAAACTCAATGCTCAGAAAGAATGATCACGCTTTCTGACCTGGGAGATTTTTTTCCCAGGGCTTTGGAGATTCAGCTGTGCCTTCCTAGGGTTTTTTTGGGGGGGAAGACATTCTGCACATGTAGGCAGCATGGCATAGTGGTTTGAATGTTGGGACTACAACTCTGGAGACCAGGAGTTCGATTTCCCACTGGGCAAGTCACACGCTCTCAGCCTCAGCGGAAGGCAATAGAAAATACTCTGTGATAAATACCTTTACATCCCCTCTGAATAAATCTGGCTAAGAAAACCCTGTGATAAGTTTGCCTTAGGGTCTCCATAAATTGGAAATGACTTGAAGGCATGCAATAACAATAACAATAACAATAATAATAATATAGGGATTTTATATATATATAAGGACTTGTTGCTGTGTGTCTTCGAGTCATTTCCAACTTATGGTGACCCTAAGGCGAACCTACCACAGGATTTTCTTGTCAAGATTTGTTCAGAGAGAGTTTGCCTTTGCCCTCCTCTGAGGCTGAGAGAGTGTGACTGATTTGCCCAAGGGTTTCCATGGCTGAGAGGGGATATCTGTCCGTCCTAGAGACGAGGATTCTTTGTTGGCTTTTCTTCCCCTCCTGCACCAAAATGACTCTCCTGGCTTTCGATGTGAACAAAATGGAGTTCCTTCAACTTGCTGCAGCCCTGCCTCAGGCAGCAGAATGTCTTAGGTCAGCCTCAGGGGGGTTCTTGTTGTTGTTCCAGATTTCTCAGCCATTTGAACAATCTCTCTTCGTGAGAGGCTCTCAAGGAAGCATCTGACCCGAGATGCCTCCCAACTGAGACGATGGACACATGCCAGCCATAAATCAGCCTTGGCTCTGCATTGGATGGGTGGGCATCAGACACCGGCATCAGTCAAAGGAATGGGTGCTATGGGAGGAGAGAAAACTAGAGAAAGCATGAAGGTCAGCTGCCATCAGCTGGTGTGCAAGCTTCTCAGTGGAAAATATGATCGATGCAGCTCTCCAAAAAAGTTTTAGCAATGTTTTCAAAAGCATCCCCTGCAGATGACGCAGCTGGCTGCAAATGGGGAATGCAGCGTAGGCTCTGTGTTGCTTTTAACTGGGCATCTTGTGACTTTAAGGGAGGATTTGGGGGGGCAAGGGACAGTCCAAACCTCATCGGACTAGATCAGGGGTTCTCAAGCCTGAGAGATCATGATGGGGGGGGGGGGGGAATGAATATTATTTGAAGTTATAGACCTAATCATATATATAGATAGATAGATAGATAGATCATGATTGGGGGGGAAATGAATATTTTTTGAAGTTATAGACCTAATCATTTATATATATATATATATATATATATATATATATATATATATTTGCAGGGGTTCTTTGAGGCATGGGCATCATTTCAAAGCGTTGGAAAAGTCTGGTTTAGATATTGGGGGTGCTATGGACAGTTCCTCAAGTCTTTGTCCTATCTGCCAAAAGTAGTTTTCCATCCCCATCGGGCACAGCCCTACTATGAGGGAGAGTGAGGCAACTGCCTCAGGTGGCCAATTCTAGGGGGCGGCAGCAGTAAAATTCTTCCATGTTTCTCCTGAATTCTCCTGCTCTTTTCTTCTGGTGTTCCCTAAACTATCCTCCTGTCGTAGATGTCCGACAGCACTGTCCCATCACCAGTATTGAAGGGTTTTTCTTCTCACTTCTATATATGTTCAGGAGAAGGGGTATTATGTTGTCCGTGCCTTAGGTAGCAAAATGTCTTGGGTCAGCCTTGATCCTCTCTTTCACACAGACAGAGACAGAGACAGAGAGATGGGGAGTTTATTTTCTCCAAAGCTAGAGAAAAAGATATAACCTGCATAATTGTCATCCATGCTGGCTGGGGCTAATGGGAGTTGCAATCCCACACATCTGGAGGACACCACATGGAGGCCATCTGCCTGACATATTAATGCCATGGTCAGGGAAGTTTTTGTGGTTGTCATTCTCCCCCCAAAAAGGTAACTTTTACAAATTTGGGGGAAGATTCACGTTTTGTTTGTTTTTTCCAAGGAAGAGTTTTTATATTACCAGCCCCTTAACAGCAAAGGCAGTCCGATAAAGAGCCAAGGTTCAACTAGGAAGCATTCCAAGTCACCGTCCGTCCTGAGACAAACCCGTACATGTGCCAGTTAACTCTTTCAGCAGCTGCAACTAACATGCACTCCTCGGCCATTTGCTGGACAGATTTTGGAGCCTTAGGCTGGAACAGGCAGGGAGGGGGGAGGTCCGTTCTGTGATATACCTGTGCGTCTAAAAGAAAATGAGCTTGCATGGGACTTTTAGAATGCACAAAACACTCCTGATAACTTGTCGTGCTGCTGTCCTTACAAACACCCTGCAAAGGTAAGTCTTACTCTTACACCTATGTTGCAGGTAGGAAGACCGAGGCTGCCATCCTGTATGGGTCAGTGCAGCATAGTAGCTCTCTGCATGTGGAACTATGCTATGCTGAGCCATTTACTACCCTCCCCCCAACCTACCAAAGAGCTGCTGCCTGAGCCATTCTGTACCTGATGGAGAGAAGGGGAATTGCAGAAGCATCTGTCTTTGTCCGCATAGCCGGATGCAAAGTGATTACATCATCTGCTGAGGTCCATCAGGATCCTCTGGAGGCCTCAGTAGTTGAGGTAATCATTTTGCATCTGACTACAGGGATACAACTAGATGCTTCTGTGATCCTCTGTTGGTCCATCAGGGTCACCTGGAGTAGATGATGGAATCATTTTACATCTGGTTACAGGAACACAGCCAGATGCATCTGTGATCCTCTATTGGTCCATCAGGGTCCTCTGGAGGTTCCAGTAGTTGATGTAATCATTTTGCATCTGACTACAGGAATGCAACTAGATGCTTCTGTGATCCTCTATTGGTCCATCAGGGTCCTCTGGAGGTCTAGTTGATGTAATCATTTTGCATCTGACTACAAGAACACAGCCAGATGCTTCTGTGATCCTCTATTGGTCCATCAGGGTGACCTGGAGTAGCTGATGTAATCATTTTATATCTGGTTACAGGAACACAGCCAGATGCATCTGTCATCCTCCATTGGTCCATCAGGGTCCTCTGGAGGTCTAGTTGATGTAATCATTTTGCATCTGACTACAGGAACACAACCAGATGCTTCTGTGATCCTCTATTGGTCCATCAGGGTACTTTGGAGGTTCCAGTAGTTGATGTAATCATTTTGCATCTGACTGCAGTAACACAGCTAGATGCTTTTGTGATCCTCTTTTGGTCCATTGTGAGCCTCTGGAGGTCTCAGTAGCTGATGTAATCATTTTGCATCCGGCTTCAGGAACACAGCCAGATGCTTCTGTGATCCTTCATTGGTCCATCAGGGGCCTCTGGCAATCTCAGTAGCTGATGTAATCATTTTGCATCTGGCTACAGGAACACAGCCAGTTGTTTCTGTGATGCTCCATGGCTCTCTGCTAGGACATCTACAGCAGCTCTACAGTAGGTCCAGGGAGCTGTGCCTTGGTCACCATAGAGTGAGGAAATGAATACCAACTTCCACAATGACTACAAATAGACATCTGCAGATGTACAGATGTATGCCGCTACACCAGTGTATGCCACTAACTTACGTCTGTGTATGTCACTAACAAATACCAGCCTGAGAAAGTGGCTTGTCCAACACCAGCCTGGCACATTTGTGACTGAGGTGAGATTGGAACAGGGGATGTCCTGACCCTGATAACCTCTTAGCTATCAACATCTCAACCAACACCCATATGCTTTTTCATGAATTCTTGAAGATTGAGACGGTTCCTGAAATAATGTTAGTAAAATGACTCTCCAATAACACCCCTCTCCACCTATTCTTGCCTACAGAGACTGACCCTTGTGCTTGCTCTGGTTACATTGATTGCTGCCTTTGGATCGTCTTTCCAGTATGGATACAACGTTTCGGTGATCAATTCTCCATATCTGGTAGGTTGAATCTATTTGCTACCATTTCCCGTCATCACCACCATTTCATTACAGCCAGCCTGAAATCTGACAATCTTAACTAGGTCCATGAAACCTGATACCTTAAATAATAATAACAACAAAAATAATATTTATTTCTTACCCATTTCTCCCCATGGATCGAGGTGGGGAACAACAACAGACCATCCGTCCGTTTAGGAACACAATACCAGTTAAAACATACATCAATTAAAAGAACAAAGAAGACACATGTTTAAAATTCATCATTTAAAATTTGCAGTTTTAAAAACCATGTGGATAGGCATGCCAGAAGAGATTAGTTTTCAATGCTGTTTTGAATTCAAACTGTGTATTCAGCTGTTGAATCTCTTCTGGCAGGTCATTCCACAGTTTAGGGGCGGCTGAATTATTTAAACTTTGCACTTTTAAAAACCATGTGGATAGGCATGCCAGAAGAGATTAGTTTTCAATGCCGTTTTGAATTCAGATAGTGTATTCAGCTGTTGAATCTCTTCTGGCAGGTCATTCCACAGTTTAGGGGCAGCTGAAGAAAAAGACCTCCGGCTGACAAGTCACCAACGCAGTCCTGGCCGACTGGAATAAATGTCCGCCAGAGGACCTGAGTGTATGGGGTGGATTATATGGGAAGAGGCGATCCTGTAGTACCATATAGGATCCATAATAACACTATAACACCACCATAATAAATGTGCTATCCTGTAATATGCCACAAGGCGCTTTGTTGGTTTTGCTACAACAGAAGAACACAGCCATTCCCTGGAAATTTCTACCAGATGAAGCCTGGCTGAGAAATGCTCACATAGAGATGCACAAAAATGGTGCTGACAAGCTTCTTCTCTGCCTGTTTTTGTCCCAGCTCATGCAAGATTTTTACAATGAAACCTACCTGGAAAGGACAGGGAAATACATGGACGACGACTTAATGACGCTCCTCTGGTCTCTGACGGTGTCATTTTTCCCCCTCGGAGGCTTCTTCGGATCACTTCTGGTGGGACCCATGGTGAACAAATTTGGCAGGTAATCAAAAATATGGTTATTTTTGTAGCTAAATAATTGTTGCGGCAGGCTTTGATCGCCTTGCATGGCATGCTTCCGGGAGGAAAAGAGAAGAGGCAAATACTGGTGAGCATCCAACAGAATCCATTGGGAGGAAAAGGGAGATGTGTCTCGAAGTGTTCAGTGGATGGTTGTTTTTATTTTTTTCTATTTTGGAAAAAGCACATTTTTTCGACCTATGTATATATTTCAATGGCCTTCTTCACAGGGTGATGTCCTACATTTTTCTGGAACATCCTACATTGTGCAGTTCCCTGTCCTCTTTTGTGGTTCTGACCCCTGGTCGCCCTGCCTTCTTTGGGAACTCCATGAAAACAATTACAAATATAAAACTGGGCAGTTCTTTAGACTGAAATGGAACTGCTCCAATGAAAAGAAGCCTAACTGACAGAATCATAGAATCATAGAATCCTGGAGTTGGAAGAGACCCCCAAGGGCCATCCAGTCCAACCCCATTCTGCCATACAGGAACTCTCCATCAAAGCATCCCCAAGAAATGTCCATCCAGCCTCTGTTTAAAGACCTCCAAAGAAGGAGACTCCACCAAAATCTCCAAGGGAGTGTGTTCCAGAAGCATGTTAGTTTTTTGTTTTAATGTTTTCATATAGCCCCTGAAGAAGGCCCTTGAAATATACACATAGGCCAAAACGTGGTCGGCTTTTTTCCAAAATTCAAAAATAAAAAGGACCATCCACTGAGCACTTGGAGACATATCTCTCAGATAAATTTTAATGTATATATATATATATATATTTGGTCTTCCTTCCCAGAAAAGGGACCTTACTGATCAACAATATCTTCTCCATCGTTCCTGCCATCCTTATGGGAAGCTCCAGGGTGGCAAAGACTTTTGAAGTGATCATTGCTTGCCGTATTGTCATCGGTATATGTGCAGGTGAGTCGAAAATGGGAACGCATGGCTCCGCGGACGTTTTGGACTCAGAAAGTCATGAATTGAATCTCTAGCATCTCCAGGAGACAGCATCCAATTCATTCATTCATTCATTCATTCAGTTTTAACATTATAATGTTTATAGCTTGCCCTGTATCTGATGATTTCAGGGTAGCTTACGGTAAAATTACTTTAAAACCGTAAATTATGTCCATAATTTTAAAAGACTACAAATATATTATTTAAAACCATCCTTTTATGTAGAATCATATGGACTGGGATTTTAACTATCCCTTTGCAGACTGCGTGAAATAGTGCAAATTGAGTCCATTTTAACTGCCCTGGCTCAGTGCTAGGGAATCATGGGAACTGTATTTTTTTCTGAGACATTGAGCCTTCTCTTTTAAGGGGTGGGAGGGTTAGGGTGCGGGATTTAGGAATGTTTTAACTGTTCTTGTTTTAATAATGTTGTACGCCGCCCCGATTGCTGAGCAGAGGGGCGGGTTATAAATAAAAAATTATTATTATTATTATTATTATTATTATTATTATTATCCGTCAGGGAGCTCTGGTGCCACAATAAACTACAGTTCCCATGATTCTCTAGCACTCAGTCAGGGCAGTTAAAGTGGACTCAATTTGCACTATTTCTGGCAGTTTGCAAAGGCCCTTTGTTTGTATGGATAGAACTACAGCTCACAGATAAGAGCACGTGCTTGGAGCATCCAAACCATCTCCAGCCGAAAAGGTTCAGCGTTCGACTAGGACTAGTGGGAGACCAGGGTTTGAATCCTGGCTCAGCCATGGAAACCCATTGCGTGATCTTGGGCAAGTCACATGCTCTCAGCCTCTGGTCAATGGCAAATCTCTTGCCAAGAAAACCCCATGATAGGTTTGCTTTAAGGTTGCCATAAGTTGGGAACGCCTTGAAGGCACACACTAACAAGAGTACTTGATAGGAATGACTGCTTCCCAAGACTCAAGAACACTGCTATCGATGAAGATACACAATAGTCTACTGGGCAAGATGGACTAATGGTCTCTCATAGAATCCTAGAGTTAGAAGAGACCCCAAGGGCCGTCCAGTCCAAACCCCTGCCATGCAGGAATACACAATCAAAGCACTCCTGATAGACATCCATCCATCCTCTGTTTAAACACCTCCAAAGGAGACTCCACTTCTCCGTGAAGCAGTGTCTTTCACTGTCAAACAACTCTTACCATCAGGAAGTTTTTCCTAATCTTTGGGTGGAACCCATCTAGATACTCATCAATTGTCTGAAATGTTGGGTAAGCGGGCGTTCTTTCGTTTTGCAGCTCCAACTTTGCGTCTGGACTAACTTTTCCATTTGTCTTGTTTCATTTTACTCTATCATCCATCCAGGTCTCTCTTCCAATGTTGTTCCCATGTATCTCGGAGAGATGTCTCCCAAAAACTTGAGGGGAGCCTCAGGGGTGGTTCCACAGCTCTTCATCACCATCGGGATCCTGGTGGCCCAGATCCTGGGCATGCGGATGATCCTGGGAAACTTGGAAGGTAAAGCACATCATGCTCAGCCACAGTTAAGCTTTTCAGACTGGTTAGGAAACTGTGGTTTGCTTGCAGAGAGAGGTTCAGCCACATCCACAAGCTGCAATTCCACAGAGTGCAACTGACATACAGTTACATATGAGCCCAACCAGTGGAACAGCGGTAGGACAACCATCTTTGCAGGCATGGCAATACCTTCTCTTTCTTGTTGCAGGATGGCCGATACTGTTGGGCCTGACAGGGGTGCCAGCCGCACTACAACTTCTACTACTCCCGTTTTTCCCTGAAAGCCCCCGATATCTGCTGATCCAAAAGGGCGACGAAGCGGGTGCCAGGAAAGGTACTGTTTCTCCCATATTATATTCCCATATTATATTCTCAGACGAAGAGCGGAGGAAAGAGATGATGCCCAACTTTGGGGTTTTTGCTCTGGTTGGATTAAACTCCTCTCCTTCTATCAAAATGGTGAGGCACCCAAATTCTGGAAGCAACGTATGACACACAATGATGCTAGTTCATTTGTTGTCATTGTTGGTGTTGTGTTCCTATAAGTCGTTTCCTATTTATGGCAACCCTAAGGCGAACCTACCCGAACGTTTTCTTCATAACGTTTGTTCAGAGCGGGTTTGCCATTCACTGCCCTCCTCTGAGGCTGAGAGAGAGTGACTTCTACATCTCTGTGGGCCTATTTGGGCTGATCAAAGGGGAAATGACCAGTAGCTTTTCTTTCTTTGTAAGGTAACTTGTTGATGTGAATAAGCGAAGGTGAAATGTTGGCCTGAAGTGTGGTTATCTCACTTAAAAGGCACATTATTATACGTAAAGTTCGGGGGGTAAAGATAAAAAGATTTTACAAGGCTTCGGACACCTGTAAACTTTAATTGTGTAGAAGAGGGAGTTTCAGCCCATATTGCTTGTTACCTGGTATAAACTCGAAATATAAGAGGAATATTGTCTTTCATCAATTAGAAAAACTTAATAGCGACGTCATATGCATACAAGAAACTAAAATTGAGAAAAAAGAAACAAAATATATTAGGAATCCAAAATTAGGGAATGCATATATCTCGGCGGCAGATAAAAAGAAAAAAGGAATTGCAATATATGTTAACTGGTTCCTTAACTTTGGTCCTCCAGGTGTTTTGGACTTCATCTCCCAGAAATCCCAGCCAGCTTGGCCAATGGTCAGGAATTCTGGGAGATGAAGTCTGAAACACCTGGAGGACCAAAGTTTGGGAACCACTGAGTCAAAGGCACAAGAACCCTCTGTCTAATTTTCCATGTAATTTTATTTACCTTTCTTAACCCTTGCAGCTCTGAAGAGGCTGCGAGGCTGGGATGATGTGGATGATGAGATCGAAGAGATGCGGCAAGAAGACCAAGCGGAGAAAGCCGAGGGACGGATGTCTGTGATCACCCTTTTCACATACCGAGGACTCCGGTGGCAACTCATCTCCATCATTGTGATGATGATGGGACAACAGCTCTCTGGTGTTAATGGGGTAAAGAACCATCCAAATCTTAAGAGTTTAAAGGACTCTGGCAAAGCATCTTGTCCAGAAGGAAACTCTGGGAGCTGTCATGTTCTCTGGAAGCCATAGGAAAAAAAAATATTTTGCTATTTCTCTTTCCTTTGAAATTAACGTGGTGGAGTCTCCTTCTTTGGAGGTCTTTAAACAGATGGTCATCTGTCGGGGATGCTTTGATTGAGAGTTCCTGCATGGCAGAATGGGGTTGGGCTGGATGGCCCTTGAGGTCTCTTCTAACTCTAGGATTCTATGACCTGGGTATATATTCTGGGTATATCCATGGCCATCTGTCAGGGATGCTTTGATTGAGAGTTCCTGCATGGCAGAATGGGGTTGGACTAGATGGCCCTTGGGGTCTCTTCCAACTCTAGCATTTTATGATTAAAGTGGTGTCAAAAGTGCTGCGGCTGGGAAGTGACTACTAAATGGTTGATTTTGATCCGGTTGCAGGTTTACTACTATGCCGACAAAATCTACAAGAGCGCTGGGGTGGAGGAGTACAACGTCCAGTTCGTCACCGTAGGGACGGGGGCTGTCAACGTCGTCATGACTTTTCTAGCGGTATTGCTATTCTTTCAAAATCATATTTATGAGCCAGGAGCAATGCTGGATGAGTCTTCCAGCGCTGCATTTCAATGGGGACCGGACCCAAAGGCGTACGGGATGGGGCCAAAAAAGTAACCTATAGGCATCATTAATGCTACAAAGCCTCTGACAATGAAGCTCTGGGTTTTTATTCTCCGCCAAACCTCTCCCTGTTCCTTCCTTCTCCGCTGTCTATCTGGACATAAATTTTTAGCAGCATCAGCATTGGGAATATGGTGAGCAAAGGTTGGAGAAATGCAGACTTCAGGTCTGCAGTCAATGGCGCAACCGAAATAATAATAATAATAATAATAATAATAATAATAATAATAATTTATTTTAATTTAATTTAATTTAATTATTTTTTATTATTATAAATGAAAGCATAATGTTTTATAATGTTATATATATAATATATATAAATTATTATTATAAATGAAAGCATAACAAATGTGGAGCCTGATGAATGAAAAAGAAAATCCTCGCTGAGTGCATTTTGGAAGAAGCCTTCAAGTGCTCTCTAGAAAGTTGAAAATGTTATCGTTTAAAAACTGCTGCAAGGCTTTCCTGACCCACTGCAAGCGCATCCTGATTTCTGTCTCAAGGTGCATCCACACTGTAGAAATGATGCACTTTGATACCACTTCAAGTAGCTCCATCCTATGGAATGCTGGGATTTGTAGATTGACAAGGCCTTTAGCCTTCTCCGCCAAAGCATCCTGGTGCCTCGTGAAACTGCAGATCCCAGGGTTCGGTTGGATGGCGCCATGGCAGTTAAAGTGGTGTCAAATGGCATTATTTCTACAATGTAGACGCACCTTTAGATTGGGGGGGGGTACATTTTAATCAAAGTGGTGTGCAGTATACAACACAACCAATACACCGAGTGGTAAAAAAAACACATATTACTAATAATGGTCACTGTTAGCAGCCGTAAAAGCAATATTATTGAGATGCCCCTGCAGTGAAGCATCAAACAGGAAAGCATTGCAGTGTCTAAAGGTAAGAAAGTAGGGAGATCCTCTGATCTCATGAAGAGAAGTGAGAAAGCGAGGGACTTCCAGAGAGACAGTGCCACCGCCAATATTGCCCTTAGCCTTTCCCCTCCATATCTTGTAGGTTTTTATCGTCGAGTCTTTGGGACGGAGGATTTTGTTGCTGGTTGGTTTCGGGATCTGCTGCGTTGCCTGCGCCGTACTGACTGCAGCTCTGAATCTCAAGGTCTGTAACTGGAAACGTTGACTAAGGGGATGTATAGATGGTCCCTTAGCAGCGGCTCCGTGCCGCCCATGGGAGCGCCTCAGTCCTGTCTGCCTTACCACTAACCTTGGAGTAGGAGCCATTGAGCTGAGGAGAGGAGTACATCATACTCAACAACTGTCCCAAACTGGCAAGGACAGACCCATTTAATCCTCTGCCATCCCACTTTTTCAGCTGCTTTTAAAATGTCCCAGTTTTTCTCTCCTCCTCCTTCTCCTTTGTCCTCGGCTTCTTTCTCTTGCTGCAAACCGAGTACAAAGTGCAAAAGTAGTTTGCACTCAAGTAACTCAGCTGAGTGGGGGGGAGAGTTTGAAGATAGATGGATGTAATCCTACCCTTCCCAGTCGACTCAGGCAAAAGCAAACTGCTGCAAGCTCTCTTCGCTTGTGCATTCCTCCCCATTCATAACTTGCCATCACAACCATTCATTTGGCCACACTTTTCCCCAGTTTTCATCCGTGAAACGTTGGAAAGTATGTGTTAATTCCTCGGTTTGGGGAAATGAGTCTGAACAATAATCGAATCTTTCCAAACAGGCGATCGCCTGGATGCCATACCTCAGTATTGCCTGCGTCATCTCCTACGTCATTGGGCATGCCGTCGGAGCAAGTAAGCAAACCCTTTCTTTGCTTAGAGAAAAATAGCTGATTCTTGCTCACTTGAATGTCTGGGAGAAGAATTTGGGGTACAAATAGCCATGGATGGGAGACTTTCCCAACTCCACAGTTGGGATGTGTGGGGAGACTTTGGTGGCTGTTGGAGGAAGAGAATACCAAAAATAGTGGCCAAAAATAGACGTATGTAGGCATAAGAATAATTTATGCCAGCGTATGCCACTAATGGGATGCAGTGGCTCAAGTGGTTAAGATGCAGTTCGAACCTAGCAGTTGGAAAGCATGCAAATGCAAGTAGATAAATGGGTACCACTTTGGTGGGAAGGTAAACAGCGTTCTGTGCAATCATGCTGGCCACAGGATCACAGAGTAGTCTCTGACAATGCTGGCTCTTTGGCGTAGTAATGGAGATGAGCACCACCCCTTATGCTCAAATACAACCTGACAACCTTGTCAATGGGGAACACCTTTATCTTTACTTTTACCTTTACCTTTGTGCCACTAACAGATTGCTAGCCTACATTTACTGTTGCACGGACTGTCAAAGAGCCTCAGATGAGCTGTTTCTGGCTTTTTGATCAATAATCCCATCCTTCTGTGCTTGTCCAGTGTGTGTGTGTGTGTTTGTGTCTGTGCATGCGCGCTTTGCTCAACCAAGGGCAAAGAGATGATTCAAAGAGACCAATTTTGCACAGAAGCATCTTCTGCAAATGGCAGAGGTCTCGATAGGAAGCCTTCTCACAGTAGTAGACAAAAAAGTGTGCAGCCCTTGCTGATTTTACGTAGGCAAGTATCCTTTGCATTCCCAAATTGGCCTCCTGCGTTTTAACTCTGGCCGAGAGCTATGGCTCAGCAGTAGTAGCTCAGCGGATGTTGTCCGCTACATCTCTTCATAACATCCTCTGCAGCCGTATTTCTCTCTTCGCAGGTGCGATTCCAAGCGTGATGATCATAGAGATGTTCCTCCAGTCATCCCGCCCCGCAGCGTTCATGGTGGGAGGGTCGGTCCACTGGCTCTGCAATTTCACCGTTGGGCTGGTCTTCAATTATATGGAGGTAAGGATTCGTGACTCCTTTCTCTCAGGGCACTCAAAGCAATTGTGGCAAGCCTGGGAACATTGGCGGAGATCCTGCATCATCTCAGCGTAGCATAAATATCTCCAATGGAGTTACACTTTACCAGCATTTTGCAATCCCTACATTGAATACCACTATAATGGAGAGTGTGAGAAACACAAAAGGCTGCAACCCAACATCCCTTCAGTATCTGCATGCAGAAATACGCTATGCCAGCCCTATGCAATTTGAACACAAATATAGGTGTACCCTGAATATGGTGATAGCCTTCTATTCCCACACATTTCTTTCTGTTAAACACATCCAGCAGTTGCAGAAGCCCAAGTCTTAATATGTTGTAGGACAGTTCTTCCCCAGGTATTTAATGAACTGCTCTGTCTTCAGGGATAACTTCATCCGCTTAAAAGTATTGCAGCGTCAGTAAAAAGCTTTTATTGTTCTTACGCGTTTTTTTCCTTCTGTCGATGTGTTTAGCAGCAGAAGGAAAGAAATGTCTGAGAGTAATAAAGCTCTTCTTTGCTGCTGCTACTACTGCAAGGTCGAGCTTAAGACATATGAACAAGATGCCAACCAAGTGTGCGATGTGAAGCAGGATGCGCCAGGAAAAGGTTTACAACCTGATGCTCCTAGTTGCACATAAGCTGACCTGTAGCCAAGCAAATTCCCCAGCTATTGTGAACTTTGGAGTGGTCCTTGTAGGATAAAACAAACGTTTGAAATGAAGAGCACAAATTTTCCTTTGCTAGTTCTTTCTCTCTCTCTTTCTTCCTCGCTCTAGAAAGGACTCGGGCCATATTGCTTCCTGATCTTCTGTGGCGTTTGCTTGGTCACCGTTATTTACATCTTCATCGTCGTCCCCGAAACCAAGAATAAGACCTTTGTGGAGATCAACCAAATCATGGCCAAGAGGAACGGCATCCAGGAGGCCGACAAAGAGGAGCTCACCGATTTCACTGCCATCTCTGTGCCTTACAGCAAGAAGGCCGAGGTGGAGAGGAACAGCACGCTTTAAGGTGGATCCTTCTTCGCCCAGGAAGGTTGTCCGACTTTTCCTTTGGTTCGGGACCAAGTGGGCTCCAGATGGTGCATGCCATTGTCAGAATTTGCCCCCACATTGTTGTGGGGTTAGGTGTAAATAAATCCATGCTGCTATGCATAATTTTTTTTTTAAGTGGCCCTTCCTGGATCTTTTCCATCCCAAAGGACAAAAAGGTGACCTCAAGTCCAAAAGGGATATTACTCCTTTGTCTACTAGTATACATTTTGCAACCTCTGAGTGCCCCGCTTATGAAAAGATACATGCCCTCCAACCATCCTGATTTGGCAGTTAATCCTCTGCTGTCCCACTTTCTCAGCTACTTTTCAAATGTCCCAGTTTCTCTTACCTCCTCCAACTTCAGGTGCTACAAAACTAGTTCAATGTCCAGAAGTAGTTAACTCAGAAGGAGGAAGAGGAAAGGAAGGGATGGTACCTTGTCCTTCCAAATCTCAGTATCTAAATTCCAGAGTCTCTCTGCCTAAAAAGCTTTGTCTTCTGACACAACTGTGACGCAGCTTGGCCATGTGTGTCCTGGATTTCAACTGTGGCATGTTGGAGGTTATGAAAGATAGTCAGCAAACCAGGAGAACTTTCGGAAGAGCAACTGTGAAGCTTATCTCCATTTCTGAAATGTTGCTCTGTCCAGAGACGATAACCAAAAGAGGAAGATGTTGATGGAGTGATGTAAGTTTAAGAAGCTGTCCCATGCCACTGAATTTTCCTGCGTATAAGACTACTTTTTTACCTGCAAGGTCTGTGGCTAAAGTGGTGGGGTCGTCTTATACGGCGGATATAAGAGGATAGAGGTGCTAAAACTATATTTTGGCTGGAAAAATGGGGGGGTCGTCTTATACGCGGGTCGTCTTATACGCCGGAAAATACGGTACTCATGGTCTTTAAGTGCGCCTTCCTTCCTCGGGTCAGCTGTACAACTGGAGCTACTATGTGCACCAGAAAATGATACCCACCACAATAAACGTCAATGCAGACCCATGTTTCTTTGCAATTCAGCCCTATTGCTTACCCAGGGACCTCAAGCAAGGCAAGCGGATGGGTCTTTTGTTTCTACACTCTTCAGACGGAAGTGTAAAACCACCCGGCTCTTGAAAAACTGGTGGAAGAATCTGGTGCATGGATTTGGGGGAAATGGCATGGTCATTTGACCCTTCGGAGCACCTTGATTTTAGAAACTTAACACACACTGCAACCCTCCAAGCAACAGTTAGGATTCAGTCCATTGCCAATGTGCCTTGAGGTGGGAAGGACATCGCTTTCGAAATATAAAAGTGGAGCCGTGGTGTTTGAATGGTTTCCCATGTCGCGTGGAAATTGGAGACATATAAGAGCTTGGGGTGAGGTTTTATCCCCTTCATCTATCATAGTTTGGAGGCCCTTCCTTTTGCATTTATTCCTGTGCCAAAGGCATTCCCTTGTTTAGGGGCCGTGTGGCAACATTTCCATTCCACGAAAGGAGTGTTGCAAATGGAAATCAATGAAACTCAATCTGTCCTGTGACTCCTGGGTGGATTTCTTACCACCCGGGACTAAAAAAAGACTTGCTAACAGGACTTCAAGTGACGTGATCAACCCAGAATAACCTTGAATATCTTGTTGGTGTGTCCAAATGTGTCGGTTTCCTGGTGGCATGAATAGCACTGCTAAGTTAAGCGAGGAACAGAGGCTGTTACAAAGCAGAGCAGAACGCCATCTTCCTCCCTTTGTGGTGCTACAGGTCACTAAGATGTAACTCTTGTGATTAAAACACTAGTGCTCACGTTTGCAGGCATATCTGCCTGTTGAAGAGCAGCCTCCGCTTCAGAGATCTATAAGATCACGTCCCTTCAAACATTCTTCTGGAGCCACCAGAAAACTTGAGATTTTTAGATTTTGGAACAGAACGAATTGCCTTCTGGATTTATCGGGACTGCAGCTTCTATCCTCCTGAGCCATTGGTAGGGCTGATGGGAGTTGCAGTCTTAACAACATCTGGAAGGAGTTGGCAGCATGAACTCCTGGAGCTTTCCACGAAAGCTCCTGCTGCCAACTTCTTTCTTTCAGTTAGTCTCAAAGGTGCTGCAAGATCTCTTTTGCACGTTGGTTTTACAGACTAACACGGCTATATCTTGGAACATCTGGAAGGCGACATATTCCCTAATCATTTTAAGTATCCGATTAACCTGGACAGGCTGAAATCCTATATTGCAATTAGAGATGTGTGAGATCGAGTTACAGGTCTGCATCTATCTGCCTTGTGTTCAGCAGTACTACGTATGCATGGTCTGCTAGTGCCACATTTGTAAATGCCCTCCCAGACCTACTTTAACAGCCAGCAGCTGCACCAAGAAATGGAGATCTATTCAGCTGCTCATCGGGGGATGCCAGGGAGCAAATAAATGTTTATTACAAATAATAATAATAATAATAATAATAATAAAGCTGGCAATGCCATCCTCTTGTGCCCTGATTTGCAGCTGAATAGACCCCCATTACACAATGTGGCTGCTGGTTGTTAAGGTTGGTTCGGATCAGGAGATATGTTGTTGGTGTTGTTAACTGCCTTTGCATCGATCTCGACCCATGGCGATCCTATGGATGAGACATTTCCAAGACCCCCTGTCCTCTACAGTGCCTGAAAATTCATATTCGTGGTCTCTTTAATAAAGTCCATCCATCTAGCATGTGGCCTTCCTCTCCTTCTACTTCCTTCCACCTTTCCTAACATTATTATTGTCTTTTCCAACAATTCATGCCTTCTCAAGATGTGTCCAAAGTACGACAGTCTAAGTCTTGTCATCTTGGCTTCTAGGGATACCTCTGGCTTGATCTGCTCTAGGACCCATTTCTTTGTCCTTTATAATGCATAGTTATAAATTCAAAACTAAGTAGGTGATATAGGATATTGGCAGTAATCTTTTTATCCATGGGTACAGAGGGCTGGAGGATGCAATTGTACAAATAAGTTGTTGCCATTCAACATCTCTGGCATTCTAGACTTGCAGAGTACCAGAAAAGTAGTAAATGGATGGATCTATTTAACTACAGCTGCGTCCGTACTTCAGATATAATCCAGGCTGATGCCACTTTAATTGCCATGGCTCTGAGCTGTAGTAGTCTGGGAATTATAGTTTGGGGAGACATTGAGCCTTCTTTGTCAGAGAGCTCTGGTGCTCCACCACACTACAGTTCCCAGGATTTTGCATGGAGCCATGACAGTGAAAGTGGTATGAAACTGGATTATTTCTGCAGTGCGGACGCAGCCGACGTGTCCTTGTCTGTGAATCAAGTGGCAATTCTAAACTATCAATTTGGGTTATAGGTTTGCATTAGCTTGCCACAATTTTTGATGCCTGTTTGGTCTTTATAACACCAGATGTATGTGTTTATTATCTGATCACTGACCCTTACCTTAATTTCCAAATGTTAATGATTGATCTTAGTTTCTAAGTGAGTGTTTTAAATTTGGACTTTTCTTTTTAAAGGGCAGCAATAAAAACAATACTTGTCCATGAAAGAGTGGAAAGAGAATGTTGTGCATATCTTGAAATGGACAAAGGTTGTGTATATGTGTGTGTGTGTGTGTGTGTGGCTTCTTTTCTTGATTTGGGTTTCCAAAAAGGAATATATTTTGTATAAAGGATCGTTGTGAATTTTTTTTTTGTAAAGTAGGAAAAATAAAAAAATAAAAATTTATAAAGCCTGAAAAGATTAAACATTTTTTGTTCACAACAGCTGTGAGCTGAGCTTTCCTTTTGGCCAGGATTCACCCGCTCTCTTTGCTCGAAATTAAACAACAACAACAGAATTTGGGTACCAAAGGTGCATCTACACTGTAGAAATAATGCAGTTCGACACCACGGTGGCTCCAATCTACAGAAACCTGGGATCTGTAGTTTTGTGAGGCACCAACACTCCTTAGCAGAGAAGGCTAAAGACCTTGCAAAACTACAAACGCCAGGATGGGGCTACAGCACTTAAAGTGATGTCAAACTGCATTATTTCTACAGTCTAGATGCACCCCTAGATGGAATTACGAACCCAGGTTTTCTTTTGAATCGAGAAGAATTTAGTGATTTGTGGCAGCTTTTAAGTCTTCCACTTTGTCCTCAGCTTACTTCCACTGCTCCGCACAGCAACCAAAAGAAGAAGAAGTGTAACATCTGGATGATATTCTTCAGCACACTTTGGCGCCATCCAGTTAACTCCAATGCATGCTAAGCAAAGTTGCTGGCCTTGCTAAATCTCAGGAACAACGAGCCAGGTTTAACCGATGAAGACTTTATTATTTAGTTATCATACGGCTGTGCTGCGTAATGTATTATTATTATAGCTATTATTATAATTATCCACATTGAAAGAAGAACTATACACTCACCGCAGGCATTATTGGTTTCACCATTAAAATTTTCAGGGTCTCACATCCTCTGAACCCTGCGCGGTCAATGCTGATTCAGTCCACTTTTCCCAGCTAGGGTTAATGTAATTTAAACCCCTAAAGAGTTTCTCCAAGAGTCCTGCTTTAAAGAAAAACTTGCACTGCCTTTTTTAAAACAAATAAACCAAACTAAGGAAATTTAGCCAACAAGGGCTTGAAGCGAGATATTGATGTCTGTGACCGAAATGCACAAGAGTTTTGTTTGGAGCATGTATGATAAATAACTCCCCAAAACAGCATGGAAAAATAACTTTTGGGGGGACTATTGAGTTCCGCAACGGCCCAGGCAACATAGCGGCTGGTTCTGGGAACTGTAGTTTTCCCTAATCTCTAGGGGGAAATCGCCTTTTCTCATGCACATAGACAGAAGGCTGTGCATCGTAAGGTTTTCATGTTTCCTAACTAGCAAGTGCAAATGACAAACGTGCACAAACAAGAAGTGACTTTTTTCACAAACGTGCCAACACACATGTAGATTTATGGCATGCATTATGTCTTTTCTTTTTTACTTCATATATGCATATCTGAAAGCCCAACCTACTCCTAAAAGATACATGGTTAGGTTAATACTAGGATTTATAATGCAGGACCATCGTGAAGCTGGGCTTGTAGAGTACTTGGTCACGGTAAAGGCTTGAGAGGCAGACAGAGGCTCCCTCCACACTGCAGAAATAATCCAGTTTGACACCAGTTTCACTGCTATGGCTCCATGCTATGGAGTTCTGGGAGTCCACAGCAAGGAGCCACGGCAGTGAAAGTGATGTCAAACTGGATTATTTCTGCAGTGTGGATGCGGCCAGAGAGATAGAACTGCAAGGGAAAAGCATAAACCAGGATCTCTAACAATGAAAGCTCCATGTTAGTCAGGCCAGCTAATCTTAACAGCTTTCTCGGTTCTCTTTCATTTTCTTATCGCCACTTTGATAATGGAGGGAGACCTTCCTGTCCTTGTTCCCTTTCAGGAAAGCAAACAGATGAAGTTGCATTAACAGACGAGGTTATATTTACATCCACACCATGAGACATCTCTTCAATAGATCAGCTTTTGCATTTGGAAATGCGGCCCCCTGAATGGCAAAATGGGGAGCTGTCAACTGCGGCGGCTATCTTCCCCTCCCTAAAATCTCATCCCAGTGCTGTCAATTGCCATTCCCCTACAAGATAACAAACCAATACATATGGAAGAACTATAGATCGCCTCACCTTATGGTGAGTTTTCCCTGTCTGTTTGTCGTCTGCGTCAATTCACCTTAAGGGTCCTGCTACAGACATGAGCGGACGAACGAGAGCATTCAGAGAGGAAAGAGAAGCAGCCTGCGACATGCATAAGGTGAATAAAAATTAATATCACAATTGTGTAACAATCGGTGTTTGCCTCCCACTTTCTCCGCCTTTCCAAGGACTCCACCTTGCCGGTTGCTCACTTGCCAAAGGGCACCATCACCTGCAACTGGTATCGGCGTCCACTACCACTCCTCCAAACAAACTCATGGGTGTTTCCCCCCAAGCGATGATGTCCCCCTTCCGATCCTCTGGTTTGCAAAGGATGAGCTCCTGGATTTCCTTGGGCTCGAGAAGGTGGCCCCAGAGGTTGACGTGGCTCAGCCAGCCGGAAAACGCATTGGCAAAGACGTTCAGCATGGCGTTCTTGTACTTGCCGAGGATGGGCATCCCGTCGCCCTGGATCACGTACCTCCTTTGGATGTGCTTGGTCTTGCCCATCTCTCCGTCGATCCATATATTGATCGCGCCGGAGTTGGAGGCCCACGTGACGCAAAAGTGGGCCCACTCTTCCGACTTGCGGTGGAGGTCGAATTGCACAAAGTGCCCTCCGATCCACACCCCGACTTCCACCCCCACCGTGACCACCAACTCATTGTCCCTCTCCGGGGTGGAATAGAAGAAGACGGTTTGCTTCCCTTGGTTCACGTTCTGGCTCCTGAAGCAGAGGGTGAAGGCTTGGAGGGCCATCGGCCGCAAGGGACGGACCTCGACGTGGCTTTCCACGTTGTCGGAATGGAAATAAAAAGCCTGGAAGGTTCCTGGCTTGCGACCTGGAACAACAATCACAACCATGAACAGACAGCTCTTGAAAAGACACTTTCCAACCCAAATCATTTAGGCTACAACATGCAATATGGTCTTCTTCTTCTTCCCATGGAATTATAAACCTTTCCCAACTTTTAGGTCAGCCTTGACCCAAGAGAGGTTCTTCCAGATGTTGGATTACACCACCCATCAGCCCCAGCCAAAACAACCATTAATCAGAGCTAGATCCTCTGGCTGGTTTAGGATGACATCTTTTATGGACAGAGCAACATAATACTGCACTGTTGTTTGTTGCTCTTGTGCCTTCAAGTCATTCCCGATTTATGAAGACTCTAAGGTCAACCTGTCATGGGGTTTTCTTGGCAACATTTGTTCAGAGGAGGTTTGCCCTTGCCTTCCCCTGAGGCTGAGAGTGTGTGACTTGCCCAAAGTGGGTTTCATGGCTGAGCAAGGATTCGAATCCTGGACTCGAGAGTTGTAATCCAACACTCCAACACTTACACTACACTGGCTTGTAAAGATGCTACTATATGTCTATTCCCTCCTTCTCTTTTTCCTATTTATGCTGCAACAGACAGCTTTGTCTTTGAAGATCATCATCATCATCATCATCATCATCATCATTCATACATAGCCCATCCTTTCCTCAGACTCAAAGTAGCGCAAGGCACATCCAGGACTAAAGGTGTGTACTATGACTAGCACCCTGTGATATATTCATGCACCATTATTATCCACTATAGCGCAATGGACATATTCTACTGACAGCGGTGGAAGCAAAGTTGTGCACACAATGACACTGCTCCTTGTGATTGCAGACAAGTGTGCATTTCTCATCGCACAACAGCACCCAGTCATATTGCCATGTGTTACTTGATGCTGCTATTCTGCATGGGGGTTGTGTAGTGCTGGTGTAGGGTACCTCTGCATTCATGCATTTCTCCAATGCTGAGGGATGTGGGATTGCAATATAAGTCTGAAAACTAATAGAAGAGCCTTGATCTAGAAGAGGAGAACCTTTGGCCTGTCAAACATGGAGAGGGTCTGTATATAGAGAGATCTTATAGCACCTTTGAGATTTGCTGAAAGAAAGAAGTTGGCAGCATGAGCTTTCCTAGATTTAAGTCTACTTCCTCAGATGCAATAGTATGGAGAGAGATCTTGTAGCCCCTTTGAGACTCACGGAAAGAAAGAAGTTGGCAGCATGAGCTTTCTAGGCTTAAGTCTTCCTCATATAGATGCATATAGAACTATATGCTATATAGGAACTATATATATGCTATATAGGAACTATATGCATCTGAGGAAGTAGGCTGAAGTCTAGGAAAGCTCATGCTGCCAACTTATTTCTTTCCGTGAGTCTCAAAGGTGCAACAAGATCTCTCTACATACTGATTCTACAGACTAACACGGCTATATCTTTGAATTCTAGCACTACGGAGATGTCTGGAAAGGAGGATATTCCCTATGTAGTGTCAGACTTTCCAATTGGGACGGCAAGGCAAAGTGTATGGAAACTGCTCTCTTATATATTTTAGCTCATGCTAAAATATAAAACCAGACTTAAAGCTGCTGGTTGGAGATAAGAGTGCGATTTCCATGCCGCCAACTTGCCTCCCCAATCTTATCTCTAAACTGGAGATGAAGAGCAGGATCCCATGCCATCCCAGTCACCCTCCCAACTGGAAAGATGAACAGGAATCCCACTTTTAACACCAAAAGCGATTGAGGCATAGTCTCCATCAGAGTTCACTGCCCTCCCCATGATCCTGGATTTTGGCTTTGGAATTGGATCAGCTACTCAGATCCAGTTAGCCTCCCAAAAAGCTGGGATCCATCGTAGCCTCTGAAGTATTGTACGGCGGACGTCTTGGATTTGAGCGCAGAGGTTTCTTTGGTTAACCAAAGCCGCGGCTACGGCTCATTCTTACCAGGTTTCTCCAGGGCATCCATAATGTACTTCTTCATTTCGTGGAGATGGGCCTGTATTTCATCAAGTTTTTGAGAGAAGGTCTCCGAGTGACACATTTCTATACCTGGGCAAGAGTTAACATTAATCAGGTGCATCCTTCTCTCCGTTTATAATCATACAAACAAAATGACAATTTCATTTTCGAGGGCCAGAATTCTTATATCCTTCCTTTGGCCTCCTCCCCAGTAACTATGTATGGAAATTGCACGCTTGTGTATTTAGCTCACGCTCAACTATAAAACCAGACTTAAAGGTGCTGACTGGAGATAAAGAGTGCAGACTGGAGACAAGCGTATGGATACTATGCTGGATCAAGAGCTTGGAAAAGTTACTTTGTTTGCTCACAAATCCCAGAATCACTAATGCTGGCTGGGAGATACTGGGAGTTTCCAAACTCTAGACTGGATCAGAGCCATGTTGATGGAGGCTGCTGGGACTGAATTTCGGCAATTTCACCAATTCCTAGCCTTGACCCTGTCTCTCCTGCCTTTGCTCTCTGCGGCATGGGGCTCTGGAAACGTTGCATGCTTCTTGGATAAATGCAGTTCCTTGAAGCTCTCCAGTCTCTTTCCTCTCAGGGCCCTTCTTTCCACGACTACAATCCTTTCATGCCTCTTTTTGAAAACTTTCCAGTTTTCCATGGCCTTCTGTTATCGTCATTCTGAGGATCCAAATAGCTCTTGCCTTTGACCGACTTCTCTAAAGGTCACCCTCACGGCTGTGGGGAAAAGAAAACTAGGGCTAACTGTTCATTTTTAGGGTTGCCAGATCGCAAGGTCTTGGCCCCAAGTCTTTGGTTCTTGGGGGTCATCTCCAGGCGGGAGAGGAAGGTCTGACTTCTCCAGTTTTGGGGGGCTCTGCTCCCGGCGAGAAGAAAGGATTGTATGCAAGTCCCCATCTCAGCTATAGCTCTTCCACATTGCAGAAACAAAGCAGTGTGACACCACTTTAACTGCCTGGGATATAATATCAGGATGCCGCCCGATTTAAATTTTAAACCAAATCAGGAAAGGCGATTTATTTAAGTATGTGATATGCTCCTAAGTTGGCAAGGAAAAGCATCAGTGGAATTCCCCAGCAATGGAGACTATCACACGGGGGAGAAATCAGGGGATTAAAAAGGCATTTTCCCAGGAAAGTCGCGCGATCGCATCAAAGATTTTCACACACATCGCGATGTAAGAGGACTTATCCTGGGAAGAACCAGAAATGCTCCAGCAACAAACCATTGACGGGGAAATCCCATCAATGGTTTGTTGCTGGAGCATTCCTGGTTCTTCCCGGGATAAGTCCTCTTACATCGCGACGTCGTCTGAAACTCTTTGCCGCGATTGCACGACTTTCCTGGGAAAATGCCTTTTTAATTCGCCATCTGATAGTCTCCAAAGTCTGAATGTGTTGCTAAGCTGGGGAGGGGAGGGGGAAGGATAATTCATCAGGTAACAGCAGCAGCGAGGTTTTTTTTAGATAAAAAAGGTAACCTCAAGGGGTTTCATCCAGTTCAGCAGGAGTGGAAGTGAAACTTGGGGCCGATGCAGACGGACCCTAAGGGACGGCTCTGTGCCGGGAGTGCTGGATCAGGGCTGCGGCAACCGCATGCTGTGGCCCCGATCTGGCTTTTTGCTGCTCCCAAAAGAGTGGGCAAATGCCGCTCCTTTTTGGGGCAGCAAAAAGCCACCCTTAGAGCCACTGCCGCGGCTCTTTTGTGCCCCTTTGGCGCAGTGTGTGTGCACGTTGCGCCAATGGGGCGCTCCGACGGCGCGCACCATGCGGTTGGGTGCGCGGCGGCGTCGGGGCGGCCGGTGTGTGGCCACCCTGTCCCAACTCCACCCGCAGGCTGGCCCTTTAGGCCGGTCTGCATCGGCCCTAAGTTTAGAGAAATAAAGTTGGTTCATCCTCTGAGCCTACTTTCGTATGCCCTCCAACCCTCAGGTCCTGTGCCAGGAATCTGAGCCTTTGGCCGGCATTAATGGACAAGCCCTCGATTCTGCCAGGTCTTCCTGAGACACACACTGAGACATACACAGAGGTCAGTCTAGTATCTCTCAGGTGTCCGGTTTCAAATCAAAGGTACCATTCTTTTGCTTCTTGTTACCTGCGGTTGGCTTGGATTTGAAGGATGCCAAGACCTCCCTGCCATTGAGAGGCTGGACATGGCGGTAGTCGTTCCTCAAAGTATTGTTCTCCCAATCCAGCAAGGCATTCTCCAGCAGCCTAATCTAAAAGCAAGCAAACTGCTATTTTTTAAAAAAAGAATAGGAATATATTTTACACACACACACATACACGCAAGCACATCACAATGGCTGGGGTTGTGGTGCATACCCTCCATCTGTCCTGATTTGACAAGGATCGTCCGGATTAATCCTCTGATTTTTTTTCTCTATATATATTTCCAAAAGCGGTTTCCCATCTTTCTTAAAATTCTCTATTGGATTCCTTCTTGTCAACGGAGTTAATTTATCCATTTTCATGTGTTGATAGAATGTATTTAACCACATATTTCTATCTGGTGTTTCTTTTGACTTCCACTTAGCTGCATACACTACTCTTCCAGCTAAAGTGGTGTCAAACTGCATTAATTCAACAGTGCGGATGTCGCTCGACGAGGGAAATCAAGGATTAAATCTACGGTAGGTATAATAATAATAATAATAATTTGTACCCTGCCCCTCTGAGAACAATCGGGGTGGCTAACAATGTTAAAATACAGAGATACAATTATACACCCCAATACCCACCCACCCCTTTAAAAAGTATCAAATCAATGGTACATTAAAAGGTCATAATTAAACATAAATAATAATAGAATGTATAATTCCTATACTATAACCTATCAGCCATTTATCATAGATCTCTAATCTAATTCTAATCTAGTCCAGATTTGGTCTTCTCTTCTAATTGCCAATAGTCTATCAATAATTTCCAATCATTTTTGAAGGTGTCATATCCTCGGAGCTGTCAGGGAAAAGTGGCTTAGAGCAGTCTAGCAGAGAATACTAGTTGCCTCCACCAAACTACAAATCCCAGGATTCATGGCGCCATGAAAGTTATAGTAACATTAAGGTGCAATAATTCTACAGTGTGAATGCTTGCCCTTTGAAAGTAGGTCAGGCTCAAGGAAAGCGACTGACCCAAGGTCCACCAGTGAATTTCAGTGGCTTGGTGGGAATTCGAACCCAGGTCCTCATTCAGCATACTAACCAATCCACCACACCAGATGGAAAAAAAGGAAGGCATTTTCCTAAGAAAAAAGAAAGCTGGGGTGCGAGGACAGAAAGTCAAAGGAAAACTTTCTTACCTGTGTATAGGAGAGTTTGATAGGTGAGTCAAAGAGAGTCCAAAGGACATTTTCTGTGCATGGAGGTGTAGTCAAGGAGCCCTGGTACCTGTAGAAATTGGAAAGGTTTTCTGGCAACATGGACATGATGTCGAGTGTGTCGAGTGTGGTTGACTGCCCTGGAAAAAACGACAGAGGCAGAGAGACATTTAACACCCCGGAAATATGGGATTTTCCAAAGCACACGAAATATATTTCATCTTCTTTCTAAGTGCCTGCAACAACCTAGACTAGTAATATTATTTCCACATTGCAGACAGTGAAGGTGACTTGATGACAAAGGAGACGCCAGCGAAGGTTTTCGAAGGCGAGGGCTGCATCCGCACTGCAGAAATAATCCAGCTTTGACAAACCTCTGAAATTGTGGCTTCTTTTTAATTCATGACTTTGATTTATCTATCTATCTATCTATCTATCTATCTATCTATTAAATTTTGTTGAAAAGACGTATTTACAAACATAAACTCTTACAAGCATCCACACTGCAGAAATAATCCAGCTTTGACACACCACTGAAATTGTGACTTCGTTTTAATTCATGACTTTTTATCTATCTATCTATCTATCTATCTAATTTTGTTGAAAAGACGTATTTACAAACATAAACTCTTACAAGCATCCGCACTGCAGAAATAATCCAGCTTTGACACACCACTGAAATTGTGACTTCTTTTTAATTCATGACTTTGATTTATCTATCTATCTATCTATCTATCTATCTATTAAATTTTGTTGAAAAGACATATTTACAAACATAAACTCTTACAAGCATCCGCACTGCAGAAATAATCCAGCTTTGACACTCCATTGAAATTGTGACTTCTTTTTAATTCATGACTTCTATCTATCTATCTATCTATCTATTAAATTTTGTTGAAAAGATATATTTACAAATATAAACTCTTATAAACAGAAATAATCCAGCTTTGACACCACTGAAATTGTGACTTCTTTTTAATTCATGACTTTTATCTATCTATCTATCTATCTATGAAATTTTGTTGAAAAGACGTATTTACAAACATAAACTCTTACAAGCAGAAATAATCCAGCTTTGACACACCACTGAAATTGTGACTTCTTTTTAATTCATGACTTTTATTTATTTATTTATCGATCTATTAAATTTTGTTGAAAAGACATATTTTTACAAACATAAACTCTTACAAACATAAACCAAACGGCCTTGAGGACCTATTTTCCATAGGATCCCTAAATCAACTTCCTAACGTAAACGTATTTACCTTCTTGAGCTAGAATTTATTGAATCCATCAATTTCTCAATCTAGAATGTCCCATTAATCTCTATAATTCCCAAATTCTGTCCTACATAACCTACTATAAAAGGAGGGTCAAATACTTTCACCTTTCATCCGTTTCCCAATTTCTTGTTGTTTTTATGATATTTTTATTTATATGATGTTTTCATTGAATGTTTGATTTAATATCTTTTTAAGGGGGGTGGGTGTGAATTTTATACGATGTAGTTTTTTAATCATTTGTAAGCCGCCTCGATTGGTTTCAGAGGAGCGGGGTATTAAATAAAAATTTATTATATTATTATATAGATGTTTAAACATTTCCATTCCTCCTCCACATCCTCCTCTGCTTTCTCATTCATCAAAGCAGTCAGTATATCCAATTCCATAGCTTCTCGCATTTTATTTGTTCGCATCATCTGTCTGTTTAATTGTTTTAATTATTTTTTAAAAAATTCTTGAGATTTTATGTTAAATTTTAATATGTGTAGTTTAATACCTTTTTAATGAGGGTAGGTAGGGTCCTGGGATTTGGTTTGTATTTGCTGTCATTTTAATTGTTGTAACAGAGTGGCGGGGTATAAATAAATATTATTAATATTATTATTATTATTATTATTATTATTATTATCATCATTCTACTCTTCTTCTGATGGTGTTTTTGCTTGTTTCCAGAGTTTAGCATATATAACTCTCGTAACCATAACTGTATATATATATATATATATATATATATAATATAGTGTGTTAATTCATGACTTTTAAATGAATCGATCCATATAAAAGAAACCGGACGTGGGAGAGATGCCACAAACCCACCTGCAAACTTGATTTTGGCCAAGTGAGCAATGAAATCACTATAGTAGGTATTTTCTAAATTGCTCTCCTACGAAAAAGAGAAAGAATATCGCATTTAACTAGAAATCAGGGGACAGGACCAATTCTTATTCATAAACGCTCTTCCTTCACCCCGTTGTCCAGTTAGTTTTACTCTTTCATTTCGCCCCCAAAAAGAAAAACTACAATAGACACATTTCTACCTGTAGCTTGATAATATTTCAGCTTTTTGTTTCATAAGAAATCATAGAATCATAAAGTTGGAAGAGACCACAAGGGGCATCTAGTCCAACCTCCTGCCATGCAGGAACTCACAATCAAAGCACCCCTGGTCCTCCATCCCACCCTCAGAGATTGGAAAATTGCATTTCAGAAAAATAAATACAAGGACACACTAAAGCCACAATAACTGAACAGTGGCAGGTTGCTCTCTGGAGACTACTTCACTTGTGGTTGTCGTTGTTGCCTTCAACTTTGGTGTGTGCCTTCAAGTCATCTCCGACTTCTGGCAAACCTCTCATGGGGTCTTCTTGGCAAGATTGGTTCAGAGGAGGTTTGCCATTGCCCTCCTCTGAGGCTGAGAGAGTGTGACTTGCCCAAGGTCACCCACCCAGTGGGTTTCATGGCCGAGCTGGGAATCGAACCCAGGTCTCCAGAGTCGTCGTCCAACAATCAAACCACTACACCATACTTGTCGTTGTGTGCCTTTAAGTCTTGGCCACCCGAAGGGGGGGCCTCCTCTTTGTTCAGAGGCGGTTTGCCCTGAGGCTGAGAGAGCGTGACTCGCCCAAGGTCACCCAGTGGGTTTCAAGGCCGAGCTGGGAATCGAACCCAAATTAAACTTTTCCAAATTCTGCATCTTCTCATTCGGACCAGAGCTTCAAAGGTTTACTTTCGGGGAATGAAAACCCCGGAATTAACCACAACTGGCCATACTGGGGATGCTGGGAGATGAAACCACCTTTCCAAGGTACCATTACAGTCAGAAGGATGTTACAACAGCGAAGGAATAGAGACCGCTGAGGTTGACCATCCTGACTCAAAGCAGAGACTTACCACATATAGAAAAGCCAGTACGGCCAATCCATTGGGTTTATCCTTTGCTTCTTCAAAACTGGAGTAAGCAGCTGAATTGTAAAGGACAATATGAAGCTGGAAGGAAGGAAGAAGGAATTATTAAAAAATTGGGGAAATGGAAGATCAATGGTAGAGACCCCTCTTTCGCAGAGGCAGTCCCAGTATCTCAACTGGAAAGGGAAACAGAAATGTCCCTTCACTCCCCAAACCCCTGGATGGCTCAACCATTTTGATTCCCAAATTTTGGTCTTTTGGACTTCAGCTCCCAGAAGCCCCAGCCGACTTGGCCAACAGTCAGGAGTTCTGGGAGCTGAAGTGAAAAACATCTGGAAGGCCAAGGTTTGGGAATCGTTGGGCTAGATCGGTGGTTCCCAAACGTTGTTTCTCCAGATGTTTGGGACTTCAGTTCCCAGAATTCCTGACCGTTGACCAAGCTGGCTGGGAGCTGAAGTGAAAACATCTGGAAGATCTGGAAGGGCAAATTCTGGGAACCACTGGAGATGAACAAAGATGAACTGGCTTGGTGTAAAGTAGTTATTATTATTATTATTATTATTATTATTATTCCCCGCCCCTCTGAGAGCAATTGGGGAGGCTAACAATAATTTCCCTTGCTGACCTCCTGAAACCCTCTATAAGTATGCAGTGATGGGATGATGTTCTCATATGGATGGCTTCATTGGTTGTTAATTGTATTCTTTCAGTGGGTTTCCATGGCTGAGAGGGGACTCGAATCCTGCTCTCTAGAGTCATAGTCCAGCACTCCAACCACTACACCACATAGACATAGAATCATAGAATCCTAGAGTTGGAAGAGACCCCCAAGGGCCATCCAGTCCAACCCCATTCTGCCATGCAGGAACTCCCAATCAAAGCATCCCTGACAGATGGCCATCCAGCTTCTGTTTAAAGACCTCCAAAGAAGGAGACTCCACCACACTCTGAGCGACCATCTTCCACTGTTGAACAGCTCTCAATGTCAGGAAGCATACTCTCCAACATTTCACAGATGAAAATTGGGATATGCTTGGCCAAGCAATATATCGGACAAAGGGGGAAAGTGGAGGAGCAGGAGACAGAAACTGGGACATTTTAAAAGCAGCTGAAAAAGTGGGATGACAGAGGATTAATTGATCCTATGATTCTGCCAAATCGGATCCGTTGGAGAGTATGAGATGGGTTGGTAGAGTATCCTTACCCCAACGTAATGCTACAAGAGCACAAACTGGACTTTCTTGACCCCTCTGCTTCCTCTCTTTCCCTTCTTATTAAAAGAGGAATGTCCTGTTCTGTTCTGGTTCTGCACAGAAATGGGAAAAGTCTTCCACTCTCTCTTCCACCCCATGGATTTTTCCAAAGGTAGAGGGGCGTCTACGGGTGGCCTACCTCCGCAATGTAACGCATCCCATCCACGGTGTGTTCGGAGCCGCTGGCCTCAAGGTCCATGCCTCCCCAGTGAAGGTGGAACTGGACGGCCGTGAAGACGGTGGGAAGCCCTTTGGTGATGGTCAAGCCTGGAGGCAGGCTGATTTGAACTGGAAGGCAGAATAGGAGGAACAGACAGAAAATGCAACTGCAAGAACCCCGTCCTTTGAGAAAGACTCTGCTCCCAAAAGAGTGTCAGGATATTTTTTGGGGGAAAAAACAAAGACAAACCATTTAAAAAAACAAACAAACCCACACATTTACACATATGACACACATCCAAAAATAAAATAACATAACCGTTACATATCGAAATCTCACACACATACAAAAAAGAAATAATATTAAAAACAACTTCCTTACTTGATCTGTCTTGTTATTCAGCTCGTGTTCAATAAACTTCGTTTATAAAAAAAAAATTAGTCTAACATCCTACATACTATCCTGCGCTTCTATTATTTATTATATGATATCCATCGTTATAATTCCTGTACTATAACCTATCAGCCATTTATCGTAGTTCTCTAATCTATTTCTAATCTAGTCCAACTCTATAGCAAATTTGGTCTCCTCTTCTAATTGCCAATAGTCTATCAATAATTTCCAATCATTTTTGAAGGTGTCATATCCTCTTCCCTTTATCCCTTTATCAGACCCGTTAATTTATCATAGAATTATAGAGTTGGAAGAGACCACAAGGACCACAAGGACCTCCTCCTGCCATGCAGGAACTCCCAATTAAGGCATCCCCGACATTTCCCTGAGGTCATATATGTTCCTATACCGGTCTTTAGTGTTAGGGATTTCTTTGGTTTTCCATTTTGCAGCATAGCTGATCCTTGCCGTCGTGATTAGGTAAAAGGCCAGCTTCCCATAGTTTTTTTTTTCCGATCTTCTGTTATCTTCCCCAACAAATACATTTGTGGAGCTAAATTCACTCTGCTCCCAAAAGAGTGTCAGAATATTTTTTTAAAGGGAAGGAGAGTATGTCCAGAGTCCCAGAGTCCGGACACTGAGAAGGGGACATTTTGCACCCATCCGCTCCAATAAACTATATTCCTGAGGTCTGGATGCAGCTTTTTCTGGCCAAGTGAAATCTTCAAACTCTTTTCAAAGGCAGCTTCATTGTGAAGATCAATGAGAAAGGAGTGAGCCATGCACACCCTCTTGAGTTCATCGGCAGAATGGCAGGATAGACATCGAAGAAACAAATCCATACTTGTTTTCCATAGCAGGATGCACAAAGGAAAGGAATGGGGCCGAGGGCAGTCACTGTCTTAGGAGATTGCAGAAAACCCAACAAGAGATTCTTGCTGTGGGATTTTTATGTTCTGTTTAGATTGTATTAATATATCTGAATGGAAATTTTAATGTTGTAAGCCGCCCCGATTGCTCTGCACAGGGGCGGGATATAAATTATTATTATTATTATTATTATTATTATTATTATTATCGTTAAGTCGTTTCTAGCAGCCTGGTTGAAATGTACTTTATCCCATCACTCTACGGACTTTATCACACGGGGGCCAGTTTCGTCTTTAAAAAGATAACAAAGCGCAAATAAACCATCCCGAAAATAAAGCGAAAACAGAGCTTGATCACGCAAATGAATTTCACACGTAATTAGAATAAATGCGAAATAACGCGAAAAGCGATAAAAAGGCGTTTTTTACATTTCATACTGAAGTGAAAGAAATCCGTAAATGTACTAGAAATGCACATGCGCAGAAAGAGAAAGCAGAGAGGCTCATGTCCGCCTGACATGTTTGTCGCCCAAGCAAAACAGGAAAGTAAAAGGGTTATTGTGTGAATAAACCGAATTTGACTTTCACACTAGAGTAAATGCGCAATTACAGTAAAATCGAAAACGCATTTTCGCTAAAATCCCGAAAGTCAAAAGATCTAAGATAACACCACTTTCTGACCACTTTAACAGCAGTTTTTGTGTGACGTCGTGTGAAATCATTGCGCGTAATTACGCGTTTTTTTCAGGATTTGTATGGGATAAACTATAGATTTTCCCTGCGTGACAAAGTCCTATGTAAGTGAGAAGAAACGATCCCTTCATTTTTTCTCGATCTGAGAACAACCCCTTTGTTCAAGAATGTCTGTTTTCATTTCGAAACGGGAGCACATGTTATATATAGGTGGGTGTTTCCGAATTATGAGCTGCGAACAGCTGCAGTTGGGACTGGCATGACGCTTAAAGACATCGCCTAGGTCCATGACTTCATGGGCAAGCTCTATGACATCATAGCATCCCTGTGACCTCATAGCATCTCCGTGACATCATAGCATCTCAGGAAGAGGCAAGAGTGGTGCGTTGAGCCGAATGCAATTGCAAACGCTAAGGTCAAGAAAAGGCCTAGGACATTGCAAAGGCTGGCGCCTCTGAACCGTGTGAAGGTTTTATAGAGACGTAAGAGAAATAACTTTTCCTTTTGAGGGAAATAACAGCAGTGTGTGACTCTTTTATTACCAGCTTGCAAATGCAGCCATTATTTCAAGAGCTGGAGATCCAGAAAAGGAGGGAGAAAGACCATGTCGCTATGAAGCACCCGGCCAAGTTGTGCAAAGGACGTGCCGTTCCTTTTTGCAAGGAGTCCCTGAAGATCTCCCATTCCTTTTCTTGGTTTTGAACCAAACAGGAGATGGACATTTATTTCTTCCTAAAACTCCCTGTTGAGCAGATTCACCGGGGAGGGAGGAACATATTCTTTGCAGGTCATAACTTTCAGGAATAAAACAAAACACAACAAAAACCACACCAAGCCCAAACAGGCTAAAACAGGCATATCCCCAGCCTGGAGGAATACACAGTTATTTCCAAACAATTTCATTGTGTGATTACGCAAGGAGCGATTGTTTCATAACTTGAAGCTGTTTCTTGTTTGCTCTTTCCACTGATAACTCTGAAGTCCGCAAAACAAAGAGGAAAGAGGGGTTTTGAGGCAGGGAAGGGGGAAACCCTAAAGCAGGGCTAGGCAACCTTTCCCCTTTAAGGGCCGAGGGACTTCAGCTCCCAGAATCCCAGGAGCTATTGGCCAACATAGGACTATTGGCCAACATGGCTGAGGCTTCTGGGAGCTGAAGTCCCTCGGCCCTTAAAGGGGAAAGGTTGCCTACCCCTGCCCTAAAGAAATATTGAATTGTAAAGGGAATATTGAATTGCAATGGGAATATTGAATTGCAATGGGAATATTGAAAGGGTGAGGTGGGTTGAAGCTCCAGCTGTGATGAAGGAACATATACCAAAGGGATGGAGAAAAGGCAGAGGATCTGCAGGCAGATGTGATTTGCAGTAGCTTTGCAAATTTAGATTCCTGGGTCCCAATTGTCTCAAAAAGAGCGACAACTCAGGAATTAGTTTCTTCTTCTTCTCCATAATAAGGTTGCTGACCAAGAAGGCTTGGGAGGAAACCAGGAGCAGTGTTTTGTGCGTGTATATGAGAGACCGAAAGTGGAAATATCTGAGAAGTTGGATGCGATGGTTATGAATTGCTGTCCGGTAAGATTTAACTACCGCCAACACATCACAGAGAGGTTGCTAGAAATTATTTCTGAGAATATGTAGTGTGTAAGGAGTGAGTGTGACCGATACCGAAAGTCATTTGTGCTGTGCTTTGACAGCTCATGAACCACATTTGAAAAGGAGGAAACCCAAAGCAGGTTAGGATCACGATGCTAACTAGAGAAAACTGTGGCTCCTTCAAGTCTTTGTTGGAAGAGTCATGATGGGATCTGTAGTCCAATACATTGGCAGGGCACCAGGTTGGGGCAAGTTGCATGAGATGTTTGGAGGAATGCTTTGCGAAGCCCACAAAGCCAGGAATATGTGTTGTGTGTAAACATGCATGTCTATATTTGTATCAACAAGTAGACCATGGGATGCTGACTTATACCAGGTCAGACTTGTTCACCTAATTTAGTTCAGCTTTGGCAACTCTCTTTAAAGGCAGTTTTCCAGCACCTTCCATGCTGGCACATGGGTTTACACCATTCTGGTATGGTGGTTTGAATGTTGGACCATGGTTGCATCTGCACTGCAGAAATAATCCCACCTCCTCCATAAAAACCACCCTGATATCAATTATATATCAAATGCCTGCTTAAATAAAAATGTCTCGGCTTGCCGATGAAAAGCAAGCAGGGAGGTTGTTTATTCTTATAATTCTTATTCTTGTTCTTATTCTTATGAACGTATATCCCAACTTTCCCCCCCAATATAGGGACTCAAGGTGACCTCCTTCACCACTGTCCTCTCAGCTGGAAGGATATCCTTTCCTCCAAATCCTTTACAAACATCCTAGGAGATCTCCGGCTATTAGGGGACCATCTCCTAATACATTGAGGAACCATTAAGCCAAGCATCCTGAGCCATTCATCAGCCAACTGGCTAGAAAGGGGGGAAAAGGACCCTTCACCATGATTTTTTAAAAGGGAAGGGAATGCAAAGGGATCAGAAAAGGCTGCATCCTTTCAACTTGTATGGAGAATATATTATAAGGAAAGCAGGCTTGGACATGGAAGAAGGAGGAGTGAAAATAGGAGGAAGGAATATCCACAATCTAAGATATGCAGATGACACCATAATAGAAAACCTCACAGACCTGCAACAACTAATAAGTAGGATCCAAGAAGAAAGTGCAAATGTTGAACATGAAGAAAACAAAAAATAATGACCACAGAGAACTTACACACATCCAAACCAGACAATGAATAAATAGAAATAGTAAAAGAGTTCTCATATCCGGGATCAAACATTGATAGAAATGGGGACTGCAGTCATGAAATCAGAAGAAGGCTTAGAATGGGGAGGGTGGCTATGAAAGAACTAGAAAAGACCCTAAAATGCAAAGATAGACAACTCAGCACAAAAGTCAGAATCGTACAAGCCATTGTATTCCCTATTCCCATGGATGGATGTGAGAGATGGACAGTCAAGAAAAAAGATAAGAGGAAAATCAATTCATTTGAGAGAATGTGGGGCTGGAGAAGAGTGCTGAGGATCCCATGGACAGCCAAAAGGACAAAGAAATGGGTCCTAGAGCAGATCAAGCCAAAGAGATCCCTAGAAGCCAAGATGACAAGACCTAGACTGTCGTACTTCGGACACATCATCAGAAGGCATGAATTGCTGGAAAAGACAATAATAATGCTAGGAAAGTTGGAGAGAAGAAGGAAGGTCATATGCCAGATGGATGGACTCTATTATTAAAGAGGTCCCGATGGGTATTTATTAAGGGCTTGCAGGATTTAAGCAAAGCGGTGGAGGACAAAGGGTCTTCTTGGCGGTGTCTCATCCATAGGGTCACCATGAGTCAAGATCGACTCAAGGGCAGTGAACAACAAAGTGCACAAGCCTAGGTCTTTGGGGACTTTTCCTTTCACTTATCAATGTGGGATGCCAGCAAGGCAAAAGCTGGGGCAAGGAGGGGGGGAGATACTGGAGGGTTCAGACAAAATGTCTCCTAATTGCATTGCATTGGTTGAGAGAGAGAGCGAGCACCTGCTTGGTTCTTATTATACACTGCAATGTTTCTGCCCAACCTCTCATTAAGAGGATTTTTTGCACAGAGGTATGTATTCTCAGCCATACTCTCTGCCAATTTGTGGTGTTTCTTTCTAATGAGTTCATGCTTTTTGTAGTTGGCTTCCTCCACTCCAGCTCTCCCAATCCGGTCCTCTTGCGCACGGCTTTGTTTCCCCCCTCTGATCCCATTAATATTGTCATTATGGCCAGTTACCCCAAACCCATATCCATCGGGCAGATTGGCACGGCTGGGGCCAAGGGCCTTGGCTATAAACCTCAGCGATCGCCTTCATCCGCAAAGAGAAACTTGCTTCTCTCGACAGATGCAGTGGCATCAATGAAATCAAACAGGAACGGAAGAAAAGGTAGACTAAAAACTCAGGAAAGGAACTTTTTTTAGACCACGAGTTCCATATTGCATCCCCCACCTATTTACCTGAATGTCCGTTGTTGGTCATAGGGAAGCTGCCTTGCAGAGGTCCTTCAAAGCCGTTGAATTCCAGTAACTCCAGCTCCATACTGTACTGGACATCCTTTTTCCGAATGTCAATGGGAGATTGGCGCAGGCCCAGGCAGTCGGCAAAGTGCTTTCCCCAGTGCGTTTCATCCAGTTTTCCTTTGGTGATGTGGAAAAGAGAGAAGGAACGGAGAAAGAAAAGACAGGGAAAGCAATTCAGGTCCAGTTTTGGCCACTGTTAGCTCCTTCCCACCAGCAATTTAGTTATTTGTTTGATTATTGTGAAATCTCAATATGAGTCGCAATAGGACTTTCCCTATTTATAGGATTCTTCTCCAAACCAAATAATAATAATAATAATAATAATAATAATAATAATTTATATCCCACCTCTCTGTAAAATACAATCGGGGCGGCTTACATAATAAAACGAACAATCCCCTTATATTATACTTTTTAAAAGCAACTATTTGCTGTTAGCAGCCCCAATCCAACAATTATTCCCAGCAAGAATAGTTGTTGTTGTGGGCCTTCAAGTCGTTTCCGACTTATGGCAACCCTATCATGGGGTTTTCTTGACAAGATTTATTCAGAGGAGGTTTGCCACTGCCATCCCCTGAGGTTGAGAGAGTGTGACCTGCCCAAGGTCACCCAGTGGGTTTCCATGGCCGAGCAGGGACTCGAACCCTGGTCTCCAGAGCCATAGTCCAGCACTCAAACTACTACTCCATGCCCATGAAAACTCGGCACTCAAGCCCAAGTCTTGAGATCTGGTGATCCTAGTGTTTTTGGAAGATTGGGAGGCATATAGAAGGATCCTGCTTTTCTTCTGTTCTTGTGGAAACTATTTTTCCTTTGCAGAGGCTGCTGCCAAAAAGCTAATGCAACTGTTTTGCTCCCCAGCTCTTTGACCGCTCTTTGCATTGGGGAAAAAAGGTGACTTGTCCACTGGGTCGATAACTCTCGCTGCTAATGGCGATGGGAACTGGCAAAGAATGAGAAGAGATCTCTGTATCGATTGCACACCAAGCCGAAAGAGAGAAAGAGACAACCTTGAGATCTCTACCTGGCCCTAAAGTACTAAATACATCAAAGAGAGAAAGAGAAAAAGAGAAGTATTTGAAAGGCTGGCGTAGGGTTTGAATGATTTGGACACTAAGGAACAGAGAGAAGATGGAGCATTTATTTATAGAATAACCCTACCATGCTTCCAACAAATAGTTGTCATCAGCTTACACACATTGCAAATTGTTTAGAGACTTTGGGGGGTTGCAGACTGTCAAAAATAGTGTATTCAGTCCACTTTTAGGGTTAGGGTTAGTGCTAGGGAATCATGGGAATTGTTATTTTTCTGAGACATTGAACCTTCTTTGTCAGAGAACCCTAGTGCCACAATAAAATGCAGTCCCCATGATTCCCTAACCTTAACCCTAACCCTAAAAGTGGACTGAATTCACACTATTTCTGACAGTCTGCAACCCCCCTTTTGATTCGCTATGAAACAGTGTAGAAATGTAAATACTATTGCTGTTGTTTTTTGTGGGTTTTTTGGGCTGTGTGGCCATGTTACAGAAGAGTTTCTTTCTGACGTTTCGCCAGCATCTGTGGCTGGCATCTTCAGAGAATGCTGGCATGGAAGAGAGTGGGTCTATATATACCGTGAGACCCTGGGTAGGGAGGAGTGATTCCCATGTAAATTGTGTATTGTTCTGTTGTTGATGGCAAGGGTTCAGGGTGGGAGGATATGCAAACAAGGATATTGTCTGCTATTGTCTGCTGGGAAAGCCTCCTCCCTACCCAGGGACCACCATATATATATATATATATATATATATATATATATATATATATATATATATATCTTGAGCAGCTTAACCAAGCCCAGAGATTTCAAAGAACAGCATCTGGATAACCTTGGGCAAGTCACACTCTCTCAGCCTCAGAGGATGGCCATGACAAACCCCCACTGAAAAAGCTCGCCAAGAAAACCCTGCCATAGATTCGCCGTAGGGTCGCCATAAGTCAGGCAAGACTTGAAGCCACACAACAACAACAACAACAACAGATTTTCTTATGAGGAGCAATGGCCACATTTTGCCCTGCTTCGGTAGCTACAACCCTGGTCTACAGGCCAATGTAGGCAGATCAACAACGGTAACGCTTTGTTTTGCTCAGCTGATGATTCTTGTTGTGTCTGCTGGGGTACAATTAAGGATGACAGTCCATCCACCAAAATACGGATGGTTCCCCCTTGAAATTATCCTGTGTGTCTCCCTCCATCCGGCTGAATTCAGTCGGCATGAATGTCTCATTTCGGACACAGTGGCTTTGCTTAATTGCTTTTAACCACTCCACCTCCATAGAAATAATAGGTGTGACTACAGTCGGCCCTCCACCTTTGCGGCTTTGACTTTTGCAGATTTGATTACTTGCGGTTTTGATTACTATGTCCTCTCTAGGAATCTCTAGGTCCTCCAGCGCAACTCTGCCAGAAGTTGACCATAGAACTGTGCTGGGAAACCTAGATGTTCCTAAAGAAAACACTTCTCTGGGCATTTGTAGGTCCTCCAGCACAATTTGATGGTCAACTTCTGGTAGATGTTGACCACAGAGTTGCACTGGAGGACCTGGAGATCCCTAGAGAGGTATTCTCTTAGGTAAAAAGAATAGTGGCAATTTTTTTTTTATTTGTGGTTTTTCCACATTCATGGGGGTCCTTCATTCCCTAACCCCAGCAAATGTGGAGGGACCACTGTATATCACCCCCAAATAAATAAGACTGTTGGGGAATATCGTATTGAATATTGAAGGTAAAATAGGCACTGCAAAATCACACCCCAGCATATTAGCAATACTATTATTTTATTAGTATGCAGATTATTATTTTATTAGTATGTAGAGAGATCTTGTAGCATGTTACAAAGAAGTTGGCAGCATGAGCTTTCCTAGACTTCAGTCTACTTCCACTACATGCATCTGAGGAAGTAGACTGAAGCCTATGGACTGCCAACTTCTTTCTTTCAGTTACTCTCAAAGGTGCTACAAGATCTCTCCACATACCGATTCTACAGACTAACGCAGCTACTATTTTATTATTATTTTGTTTACTTACATCCCACCTTTCTCCCAGTACAGGGACACAAGGTGGAGTGGAGTGGAACTACTATTAGTGCATCATTAGATTACTATAATAAAAGTCGGATATCTCTTTTATTATTAGTGCCTGGAGTGGTTACAGGTAAGAGAAGGAAAGATGCTAGGGATCTTCTTGCATAGTGGAGGAAGCAATGAGATCTGGCATGAAGTGAAAAGTGAACAGCTAAACTGATGGAAAACTAGGGCTGCCTCGTTCTTTTTCTTTCACATTTAAGTCCAAGCCTGTCTTTTTAACTCCACTGACAGTTCTGCAGGGCTCTTAACAAGGGAAGAGTTCAATATTTAAAAGCAAGAAATATTTTTTGTCCCTTCTCCCCTGACCCATCATCAATCCTTACCTTTGTAGGTCCACTCTATGACATGAGAAGACCCCAGATGGAGCAGAAGGAGCAGATGGAGCGCCCAGCTGCTAGTCCTCATGACTCTCGGGTATCCGAAATCAAATCCGAGTTGGGGAATCATCTTGTTTTCTTCTCTCCGTCCCGGAAAGAGTAAATACCAATTTACTCTAAATCCAGCCCTCCAATTCCCCTTCCCGGCCAAAACAATAACAAATATCAACCTGCTGGGTTCTTCTTGTTTTTCTCACTCTGGGGCTGCCAGATGAGAAACTCTCTTGATCTCTCAAGGACCCACTTGGGAGAAGCCAGTGGGCATTTTAATGGAAAGGCAAAATACGAAGCCCTAACCAGAAAGAGGCTGCAAGGTCAATGGTACGGAGGCTACGTTACGGGTTATATATTTTCACGGCTCGCTTTCCATTCTCTGGAGAGCTGACGTGGGCTGACCTTCGCTGTACGGCTGCATCCTGGAAGCATGAATAGTTAATGTTTCTCGGAAGGCATTGCACCAGAGCTATGGTCCAAAATGACCTGGTGCAATCATTTTACTGAGTAGGACCAGCCCTACCATTAGGCAGAGTGAAGCCATTGCCTCAGGAGTCAAATGGTGGAGGGCAGCAATGGACTCTTAATTTTGGGACCGCTGACCGGTCCCTCTGTTGGGCGACTTGGCCTCTCCCATTCCCTTAACTGGCCTGTGGCCTTCAGATCAGGTCCTCTGGAGGACATTTACTCCAGTCATCCCAGGACTAGGTTGGCAACTGTCAGCTAGCCAGAGGACTTTCTCTTCAGCCGCCCCGAGATTTTGGAATGACCTGCCGGAAGAGATTCGACAACTGAATACCCTGTCTGGATTCAAAACAGCATTAAAGACCAGTCTCTTCCAGCAGGTTTACCCAGATGATTTTTAAACAGTGGATTTTAAATGATAAATTTTAATGTGGATTGTGAAGTCTAAGGCTTTCATGGACGGCATCTATTGGGTTTTTGTGGGTTTTTCGTGCTGTGAGGCCATGTTCTAGAAGAAGGTATTCCTGACGTTTTGCCTGCATCTGTGGCTGGCATCTTCAGAGAATGCTGGCATGGAGGTGTGTGAGGTATATATACTGTGTGACCCTTGGTTGAGAGGATTACCATGTAAATCTGTGTAAATGGGGTAGCAAGATGGCAGATATTTAGACAACCCTAAGTAGTTCCCAATTGAGCTTCATGACCACTTGACTTTCTATCAATTGTTCTTATAACACAATGGTTTCAAAACTTTGGTCCTCCAGATGCTTTGGACCACAGCTCCCAGAATCCCTGCTTGTTGGCCAAGCTGGCTGGGACTTCTGGGAATTGAAGTTCAAAACATCTGGAGGACCACCGTTTGGGGACCACCGTTTTAACACATTCCTCTTTTTTCTGTTGCTGTGAAAGATGAACTCAGTGAGTTTTGTACCAAGCACGAAGGGTTATATCAGGAGCCCTACTGACAGTTCATTTTATATAGTATATATGTGCAAATAAACAGAGAGAAAAGAGCCGACGTGGTGTAGCGGTTTGAGTGTTGGGCTATGATTCGGAGACCAGGGTTCGAATCCCGGGCTCGGACATGTAAACCCACTGGGTGACCTCGGCCAAGTCACATTCTCTCAGCCTCAAGGATGGCAATGCCAAACCCTCTCTGAAGAAACCTGCCAAGAAAACCCCATGATAGGGTTGCCATAAGTCGGAATCAGAAATGACTTGAAGGCATACAGCGGCAGCACCAGGAAACAAGGAGAGGATGGCATTTCTTGACAGGGTTTGCTGGACCCTTAAGCCTAGTTCCTCAGAAGGAGAAACCAACATGTGAGGAAAGGGTGATCCCTGTCTGTTAAAAAGAGGCCTGAGTTATAATAGGTAGGCGCCTTCAAATTGCCTCGGACTTATGGAGACCCTATCATGGGGATTTGTGGCAACATTTGTTCCGAGGGAGCTTGCCTTTGCCTTCCCCCGAGGCTGAGAAAGTGTGACTTGCCCAAGGTCACCCAGCGGGCTTCCGTGGCTGAGCAGGGATTCAAATCATGGTCTCCAGAGTTGTAGTCCAGTGCTCAGACCATTCCGTCAAACTGGTTCCCTCCTTACGAAATCTCTTACCAGGCTTGGTTTGTATACTAGACTGGGCCCATGAGAAGAGACATTAGCATGGCAAAATCTCTTCCCCACAATTTTTGCCGCAGCGATTGTCATTATTGTTTGTGTTCTTGTCACTGAAGTTTTTAAGCCTATTTTAACCATTTTTATTGTTTAATACTATCTTAAGAGGTGGGTGGGTTATGGGATTTGTATTTTATTTTTACTGTATTTTAATGTTGGATGCTGCCCCAATTGCATCTGCAGAGGGGCAGGATAAAAATACATTTTATTATTATTATTATTATTATTATTATTATTATTATTATTATTATTATTTAAAATCCGGGGATTCAGAGAATGGAATGCTTCAGCGTGGTGCAGAAAAGTAAGCTGCTTCTTTCTTGCTGCACTTTGGTGTCCTTTCGGCATGCAATGAAGTTTTAGGACTCTGGGAGACGAGGGTTCAAATCCCTGCTCCATGATGGAAACCAACTAGATGACTTTGAGCAGGTTTACAATCTAAGAGGAAGGCAATGGCAAAACTACGTTGAATACATCTTGCCAAGGATCGGTCCATTCAAGGAGGACCATCATCAGAAGCAACCTGAAGACACACGACTCAAATGAAACGGATGCAGATAAGACTAGGAGGAATCAGGGTTCAAATTCACTGCTGTAATAATAATAATAATAATAATAATAATAATAATACATAAGCACCCTCTTTCCCTCCTCTGTCTGCAATACAGTCCACAGTTTAATGAGGCTTTTCCTATGTCATTCAACTAGATACCAACCATCATCCTTGGCTACTGTCTATGCTGCCCAGGATGGATGGGAGTTAAGGTATTTTAGCATCCCGAGGACTGTATGCAAAATGCCTGGAACAAAATATACCATTTAAATACTGCATATTATTTAGATTCCCATGGTTTCTTTACCTTCAGATAACAGGGGATTCAGAATTGACTGTTGCAAACGTCTTCATCAATAGTTTAGGTATATACTGCCACAAAACTATATATATAGTTTTATATATATATATATATATATATATATATATATATATATATAATATGTATATAATATACATATATATAAAGAGGAGTTTGGCACAAAGGGGACGTCAGAAGATAAGGGACCCCTTGAAACTCAGTACGGAACATAAAATGTGTGTTGAATTATAACATATACTCTGTGTGTGTGTGTGTGTGTGTGTATATATATATATATTATACATATATATATCATATATATATATATATATATATATATATATATATATATATATATATAATTTAACTCACCAGATTGGCATGTGTTAGGCGAAAACTGTGTCGGCCCCAGAAATCCCGGTGTCTTGTCCGCCTCATTCTCTCATCTCTTCCTGATCAGCATGAACATTCTCTATGGTTTACATGCATTTCTGTTTGTGACATCATAAGAGGCAGTGAAGTCTTATTCTTAAACTATTTCTTCTCGTTTCCACATCTAACAGATTACGTTTACCTACAAAACTCTCCGACACTTTGCTGCACCTTTCCCTTTTCCCAGAGCTTGGACGTAACTGTTTCAAACAGCTTGGCTGTTGTTGTGTGCCTTCTATCCCGGGGTTTTCTTGGCAAGATTTGTGCAGAATCATAGAATCATAGAATTATAGAGTTAGAAGAGACCCCAAGGGCCATCCAGTCCAACCCCATTCTGCCATGCAGGAACTCCCAATTAAAGCATCCCCGACAGATGGCCACCCAGCCTCTGCTTAAAGGAAGTTTGCCCTTGCCTTCCCCTGAGGCTGAGAGAGTGTGACTTGCTCAAGGTCACCTAGTGGGTTTCTATGGCTGAGTCAGGATTCGAACCCTGGTCTCCAGATTTGTGGTCCAACACTCAAACCATTACGCCACGCTGGCTCTCATTTTGTACATCCTTAATTATGCTATAAATCTATTTGAAAACGGATTGTAACCACCGCACATATTTGCAACAGAATCGGTGTTTAATATATATATATATATATATATATATATATATATGCAATGTGTGTGTGTGTGTGTATGTGTGTGTATATATATATATATATATATATATATATATATATATATTAGATTTTGCTATATATATTTAAAGTTAAGCTTCTGTTTACAATATTGCAAGCCGCCTTGGGTCCTTTGGCAGGAGAAGGGTGGGATAGGAATTGAATGAATGAATGAATGAATGACAAATAAATAACAAATAAAAATCGGATGCACTACTTCCAGGCTTCCTCTGAGGATCCGCTGAGCCAGAGGAACAAGATTCTAGATCTGATGGACTTTTGCTCTGACCCAGCAGAGCTCTTGTGTTTTTACAAGCTATTGTAAACTATCACGATCAGATTAAAGGAGGGTAAGGTAGAGGAGGACTATATAACTGCAGCATCAAAGGCGGTCGGATCAGTTGTTGGGAAACATGAGCAAGACGGTGCTGTTGCTCTCATGTGCGGCTTGTGGGCTTCCCAAAGGCAACTGGTGCAAACAGCATGCTTGGTACGATAGGCCTTTGGCTTGATCCCGCTGGGCATGTCTTGGGGTCAGTCCCATTTATGTTTTTTGGCAAATCTGTGAATCGATCCAAAATAAATTCACCATTCCCACTACGTATTAAGTCGGCTTATCTCTCCGTGGCATTTAAATCCAATTGGAAGTTCCCACTCGCCACCGTTCCGGATCAAAATGGAGGCGCCTCCGTTTCCTGACCGGGGACTGCGCGATCCAAATCGATCCAATAGCGTATGGTGGACCAAACCTGAAAACAAAAGGGATGCAAAATTGACATCCTCACGTATATATATGCCTGTCCCTGGCCTCCACTCCAGTAAATGCATCTGAGGGAGTAGATTGAAATCTATGAAAGCTCATGCTGCCAACTTCTTTCTTTCAGTGAGTCTCAAAGGACCTACAAGATCTCTCTACATTACTACTACGACTACTATTACTACTATTATATCCAAATGCATCTGAGGAAGTAGATTGAAGTCTAGGAAAGCTCATGCTGCCAACTTCTTTCAGTGAGTCTCAAAAGTGCTACAAGGTCTCTCTACATACTATTGCATGCATACTACATACAATACATGCATAATACATGCAAAAGTGCTACAAGATCTCTTTACATACTGTTGCATCTGAAGAAGTAGACTGAAGTCTAGGAAAGCTCTGTTGCCAACGTCTTTATTTCAGTTGGTCTCAAAGGTGCTACAAGATCTCTCTCTACATAATGATTCTACAGACTAACACGGCTATGTCTTTGAATTCTGAAACAAATTCTGTTATACATGATCTCAGCAGCTAGAATATCACTAGCCCAAGTTCGGAAAAGATAAGACTTGCCGACAGTAGATGAATGGCTTATGAAATTGAGAGAAATAAATTTGAATGAAACATAAGAAGGATAATCAAAAGTCATATAAAAAGAGTTAAAAGCTAATAGTAGCTAGTGTTGAAAGGCAGGTAAATAAATATATAAACCTATATATTTGCATACAGCCATTAGATAACATATATAGTTAATAAAAAGCCGCTTGTATACTATATACTCAAATGAAATGAAGAGAGATAAACTCTCATTTGTGACTTCAAGAGTTTTTTTCCTCTTAACTTTAAGGGGGATCAGATTTACAAATTACGAAAGTGATGAAAGGATTTATGCTGTTATTCTCAGACAGAAAATGTACTAAAAAGAGTCCTTGAAAATGAATGATCCAAAGGAAAGCAACAGAAATTATCAGATATGATAGAAATGGACAGATTAACTACTTTCCTGAATCATCAAGATACAGAAAAGATTGAAGAAGAATGGTCTCTCCTAAGAGAGTTTTGCAAAAAAAAGGGTGGCAATAAAAAAGCAAGCATGATGGGGAATAAGATAGGATTAATTGCATATAGAAAAGAAGAAGAAATAATAATAAATTATAAACAACACTTAACGCTTATAATACTTAAATAACACTTCTAATAAATAACAATAATAATAATAAATAGCACGTAACGTTTGAATCAATACTGAGGGAATTAATTAACAAAACTAATGGGAAGAAAAAGACAGAAATGGAGTAATATCTCAATCAAATTATCATCCGAGGCCGTATGTCAATGTAAACGATGTTTTGTGATTTTAGCGAATAAATAATAAAAAATATTTTTAAAAAAAATGATTGTCAGAGGAACGAGGGGAGGGCTGCGTAAAGCTGTCATTATTGAAATGAGAGTATAATAACTTCAGAGAAGGTATAATACTGAGTATAATAGCTGCAGAGAGTATAATAACTGCAGAGCTTGCAAAAATATGTTATATAGACAATAGTGCAAATTGAGTCCACTTTAAGGGTTAGGGTTAGGGAATCATGGGAACTGTAGTTTATTGTGCCACCAGAGTTCTCTGACAGAGAAGGCTCCATGTCTCAGAAAAAAAAAAAATCCCATAATTCCCTAGCACTAACCCTAACCCTAAAAGTGGACTCAATTTGCACTATTTCTGGCAGTCTGCAACCCCCTTTTCTTTGCAAAATAAAATCTCTATTTAAAAAAAGAAAAGGGTTGCCAATAATAATAATAATAATAATAATCTCTCTGCATTTAGCAAAAGGGGGATTTTCCCACCTTTTGGAAATAAATAAACAAATAAATAAACAAAATCTAAAATTTAAAAATAATTAATGAATGAATTCAAAGGTCTTTTTTTCTCTCTTCCCCAGCTTCTGCAAAAAGAAAAGCGGCCTAGGCACGTAGCGCACGCGCCCGAAGGCCGAGCTGGCCCGAGGCCCGTCCTGACCAATCAGGAAAATGGAATGGCCCGGGCCAGCCAATGAGAAGCCGAGTTGGGGTCCCTCATCTGCATAGACAGGACTATAGCTCAGCGCGAGCCCAGGGGAGCTTCCCCAGTTGCAGAGACTCTTTGCAAGCCTCTTGCTCCTTTTTTGGCAACACAATCGTAAGTACAATGTAACTTTTGTACAATGTAACTTGTAGCTGCGAGGCTAAGCGTCCTCAGGTAAGTAAGTGCATGTGTCTGTAGGCTTATTTCCTTTGTATCTCCTCCTTAAAGGCTAAGAAACCTTGTTGCAAGGGGAGGAAAGGCTGTGTTTGCAAAAATGTTGCAACTTCAGTATTTAAGGAAGGAAGAGAGGAAATGCTTTTGTTTTTGTGTGTTTTGTGTTAGTTGCGTTGCCAGCATTTTGTGGGGCACGTCCCTTTGCCTGGGCCACTCCTTTCCCCACGAAAGGCTTTTGAAAAGCATGGAGGAAACAAAGAAGTATTTGTTGCATCCTTTCCAAAATTTTCTTCTCCTCCTCCAGTCCCTTCGAGGTGAAGGAAGATGGCCCTTTAGGTAAGGCATAGTAGGCCCTTTCCATCAAAACTGGGCCAAAGGCAGGGGAAAAAATGGTGAATATATTTTTTTAGATTGGGAAATATAAATAAAAATTATTATTATTATTATTATTATTATTATTATTATTATTATTTTTTATTGTGATTTTAGGTTGTAGGGCATCCTCAGGTGAACCTATCATAAGGTTTTCTTGGCAGGGTTTCTTCAGAAGGGGGTTGTTGTTGCCTTCCTCTGAGGCTGAGAGAGTGGGCCTTTGTCCAAGGTCACCGGTGGGTTTCCTGGGCTGAGTGGGAATTGGAACCCAGGTCTCCCCAAGTCCTAGTCCAACACTCAAATACTACTCTCTATATAGCAGCAGCTCCATTATCTGTTACTAGGTTTTCCTGGCAAGATTTCCTTTTGCCATTGTCAGCCTCTGAGGCTGAGAGAGCGGGCCTTTGTCCAAGGTCACAGGTGGCTGAGTGAGGATTCGAACTCAGATCTCCCAAGTCCTATTCCAACTCTCAAATACGATTGTATAACAGCTCATTACTTGTTACTGGTTTTTTTGGGGCAAGATGTCTTGCCATTGTCTTCCCCTGAGGCTGAGAGAGTGGGCCTTTGTCCAAGGTCACAGGTGAGTTTTTGTCCTGATTAATTTGATTTGGTACTTTGGTACTTAGAAAACTGTATCCCACAGTTTCCATGGCGGAGTGGAGATTTGAACCCAGGTCTTTCATAGTCCTGATCTCCCAACCCTGAAACACAGGGGCTCATTACTTATTACTGTGACTCCCTGGCGCGGGGTCTTACCATTGCCTTCCTCTGAGGCTGAGAGGGTGTGACTTTCCCAAGGTCATCCTTGGGCAGGGATTCCAACTCCTGGGGCTGAAACCACTACACCACTCTGCCTCATTACAAGTGTTGCTCTAAGGTCCTCCAAAAAAAAAAAAAACCCCAATAATGAATGGAGGGACTTGAAATGTTGGAAGAAAGCTGAGGATGCACCAGTTTTTTAGCTTTCTTTTCTCCTCCATCCTTTCCCCAAAAGTGATTCAGGGAAGGAGAGAAGGTAGGATATGGGATGCTAGGGTTTAAAGCAGGGTTAGGCAACCTTTCTCCTTTAAGGGCCGAGGGACTTCAGCTCCCAGAAGCCTCAGCCATGTTGGCCAATAGTCCCATGTTGGCCAATAGCTCCTGGGATTCTGGGAGCTGAAGTCCCTCGGCCCTTAAAGGGGAAAGGTGGCCTACCCCTGGTTTAAAGGGATGCTGGATATTGGGTGGCCCTGGCGGTCCTCCTTCTTTGGAGCCACCCTTGGAAGCTGCCAGGCCCAGATGATGGTCCTTGGAGGCGAAGCTGCTTTTTGCAAACCAGGAAGCTCTAGTTTGCCTTCAGGCCTTGCTAAAAGGTGAGTGAGGTGGGGCAGCCGAAGTAGGGCAAGGCCTGGGTTTTGTAAGGGATCCACGGGGCCCTCCTTTTCTTTGACTCCCTGAATGGCTTTTTATTCCTGCTTCCATGAATGTAACTAATAGCCAGGCGGAGGATGAAACCTGTGTGAAGTGTTCAAACCTTACACACGTTGCATAAAAATTATTATTATTATTATTATTATTATTATTCACCTAGCTTTGTTCTTGTGTGCCTTCAAGTTGACTAATGGTGACCCTAAAGCAGCCCTTTCCTGAGGTTTTCTTGGCAAGATTTATTCAGAGGAGGTTCGCCATGGCCTTCCCTTGAGGCTGAGAGAGTGTGATTGGGCACAGGTCCAGTGCTCAAACCGCTATGCCACACTGGCTGTCCGTATACACACACACATTGTGTGCCTTCAAGTTGTTTCGGATTTATGGCGACCCAAAGGCAATCCTATCACAGGGTTTTCTGGGGCTGAGAGTGTGTGACCTGCTCAAGGTCACCCAGTGGGTTTCCATGGCCAAGCAGGAATCAGGCCCTGATCTCCAGAGTCATAGTCTGTTCAAACCACTCCACTATGCTGTCTCTCTCACGAATATATGCAATATTCTATCTATCTATCTTATCTATCTATCTATCTATATCTTGCTGAATAGGAAGAATCGAACCCTGATCTCCAGGGCCATAGTCTGTTCAAACCACTCCACTATGCTCTCTCCTTCTCTCTCTCTCATACAAATATATGCAATAATATATATATATATATATATATATATATATATATGTGTATGTGCGTGTGTGTGTTCAGATATATATATATATACATATATATATATATATATATATATATATATATATGAACACACACACGCACATACACACACACACACACACACACATATATATATATATATATATATTGCTGAACAGGAAGAATCGAACCCTGATCTCCAGAGTCATAGTCTGTTCAGACCACTACACTATGCTCTCTTTCTCTCTCTCATACATATATATGCAATTATATATATATATATATATATATATATAATGCTGAACAGGAAGAATTGAACTCGTAGTCTGTTCAAACCACTCCACTATGCTGTCTCTCTCTTCACACACACAATGCAATGCAATGTAATATATATATACATACATATATGTGTGTGTGTATGTATGTATGTATATAAAATGCATGATATCTTTCTGAACAGGCCGGAAAAGGAGTGTCTTAATATGTTACCAAGCCCTTCCTTCCTTTTTGCACATAGCCCTTGGATTCCTTCTTAGGGCCTCGGAATGAACAGCCTGGCGATCTGGTAACCCACAAAGGACTAAAATAGGGCCCTGTGGAAACGAAAGATGAGAGAGAGCGAGAGAGAGGAGGAGAGCCCATGCCTATAGCTAGCAGCTGGGGCAGCAAAAGCAGGTGTCCTGCCTCTAGTCTGGTCCCTTGAATGGCGGTGGGCCCTTTTTGCAAAGCCAAGGCATTGCTTTGCAAAGGCAGCAGTTGGTGGGCCACCTGGAAGGCGGCCGCCATGTGCCAAACCACAGGAAGGGAGTTTTCTTTTTTCCGTCCAAGCCCTGATTCACACTAGGCCTAAGCGCTCCTCCTCTTGCAAATGCACTGAGTAATATCTAGCTACGCTGAGTAGGAAGGAGGCTCTGCGTCACGCAGCTATGGCCACCAAACAGTTTGTCCTCGATTCTGAAGATCTGGGTTTTTTTTTTTCCTCCTAGGTAAGGGGACCATTTCTTGGGATTTTCTTCCAAGTGCAAAAGTGATTTGATTAAAAATAGTATTATTCCTCCCCCTTTTTTTCTTAATAGATGGGACCGTGTGTTGGATCATTGCAGAAAAGCAAAAATAAAAACCCCACAAAGTCTCCTTCTGTCTTCAGGGCTTGCGTTTGCTGTAATGCTTTCCTGCAATGATTTTGTTAACTCTTCTTCGCGCTGCCAAATAAAGCTGGATCCTTCAGGGAGAGTCTTGTCTAATGATTTGCCATCGCTCTGGCAGAGTATACTTTGGCACTTTTGACCCCTTCCCCTTCAAATATTGCGACAACAGTATTTGAGAACAAAACCCCTGTTCCCAAATATTTAATGTTAAGTTTCTTCCAGGGGCTAGCCAGGTTAGCTTTTTGTGCTTGCTGTGTTCGCAAAGCCTAGCTCAATTCATAGAATCCTAGAGTTGGAAGAGACCCCCAAGGGCCATCCAGTCCAACCCCATGCTGCCATGCAGGAACTCAAAATCAAAGCATCCCTGACAGATGGCCAATTGTATCCTGGAAAGACACATCTGGAAAGTTGGAGGGTTGGACTAGATTTCCAGGAGACCAAGGTTTAAATCTCCTTTCCGTCAGTGGAAACCCACTGGGTGGCTATGGGCAAGTCACATTATTTTGGCCCCAGAAAAAGGCAATGGCAAACCTCTGAATAAATCTGGAGAGCCAGCATGGTGTAGTGCAGTGGTCCCCAAACTTTGGTCCTCCAGATGTTTTGGACTTCAGCTCTCAGAAGCTCCAACCAGCTTGGAATTCTGGGACCTGAAATCCAAAACATCTGGAGGACCAAAGTTTGGGGACCCCCTGCAGGAGTCTTTCTAAGGGGGGTTGCAGACTGCCAGAAATAGTGCAAATTGAGTCCAATTTTAGGGTTAGGGAATCATGGGAACTGTATTTTATTGTGGCACCAGAGCTCTCTGACAGAGAAGGCTCAATGTCTCAGAAAAAAAAAAAACAATTCCCATGATTCCCTAGCCCTAACCCTAACCCTAAAAGTGGACTCAATTTGCACTATTTCTGGCAGTCTGCAACCCCCCTAAGTCACAGCAACAAAGGAATGGATTTTTGAAAATTGTAGCAAGCTGCTGCTTTAAGAGCAAGCTAGAGATCTGCCCAAGGTCCTTTCTTCTTGATTCCCTGCAAATGTGGAGAATTTGCACCCTCATCTCCTGAGCCACAAAAACTGGAAACTTGGGGCCCAGGCCCTGAATCCTGGCAACGCTAGTTAGAAATCCAAAGCTTCCGGATGGTGTCGGGTCCAGGAAATTGGTTTAACGGTATTTTCAGAAGAGCAGAATCGTTGTTGCGGAGAAAGTAAAGCTTATTTGTTGGGTGTAGGCTATGTTGGGAGAGGGAGGAGGAGAGAAAGGAAGCCATCCTCATTCCAGGCATTTTTTATTTTGAAAAGAAAAGCTGAGGATGCTTTGGTGAACATGCAGCGCTGAGTCACAGGGCAAGATGAGGCATCGTGGTGCAAGCAGGAAATTGCAAAAGTACAGACGGAGAGGCAGGCGGCTTCCATTTTGTTCAGATTCTGAGTCAGCCTACCATGTGCTTCTCTTCTGCCCCATCCATTTTCTCATCCTCCAGCAAAAACCTCTTGGTGCCTTCCAGATCTCTTGGTTTGCAGGTCCCATCATCCCCAGTGGCACCTTGCGACAACAGTAGGGAACAGCTCCCACTTCCCAAATATTTAGTGTTACATTTCCTCCATTCAGCTACCTAGGTTAGCTTTTTGTGCTTGCTGTGTGGATGTATGCATGTATCCTGTCGAGTTACAGGGACCCCATGCATTTAATCGGGTTTCTTAGGAATACTCGGAAGTGGTTTTGCCTGTTCCTTCCTCTGAAATATAACCTACAGCATCTGGTATTCCTTGGCAGTCTCCCATCCAAGTCCTAACTAGGGCTGACCCTGCATAGCTTCCAAGATCAGATGGGATCTGGTGCCTTTAGGGTGGTTTGAGTGTTGGACTATGACTCTGGAGACCAGAGTTCGATTCCCAGCTCCTTCATGAAACCCATTGGGTGACCTTGGGCAAGTCACATGCTCTCAGCCTCAGGGGAAGGCAATGGTGAACCTCCTGAACAAATCTTGCCAAGAAAGCCCATGATGGGTTTGCCTTGGGGTTGCCATATGTCAGAAACACAACAACAGCAGTGTTGGCCATGTAGCAAAGTATAACAACACCCCAAATCCACAAAAGTGTGAAACCTTTACTGGGCTCACCAAAATGCACAATACACATGTTGCAAGTGAAGCTTCGGGAGCTTGCAACATGTATTTTGTGCATTTTGGTGGGCCCAGTAAAGGTTTCACACTTTTGTGGATGTTGGATATTATTGAAGTATTCTTCCAGCAGGGTGTAGTAGTTTGGGATTGGACTAGGACTCATAGGGGATGATGGGAATTGCCAGCTGACAAAACCAGAGAATTTGAAGGCTTTCAAGGCCGGCATCCATAGTTTTTTGTGGGTTTTTTGGGCTGCGTGGCCCTGTTCTAGAAGAGTTTCTTTCTGAAGTTTTGCCAGCATCTGTGGCTGGCATTTTCAGAGAAACATAACCGGAGGATGTTAGGTGGAGGAAACATCCTGCAAACAGTGCTAAACTGAGCTTGTTTATTTTTTTAAAACAAAAAAGTTTGCAAAAAAAAAAAAGTTGCCAAAGAAATTGCATGGTAGGTTCAGGTGATGGTTGTGGGAAAGAATCCCCCCTGCAGGGAAAACAAAAGATGTAACTGGGAGATGGATTGATAAGAAGAGGGTTAAAAGAGAAATTGGCCGGCTCTTGCAGCAGCTGCAGTCCTGCCAACGCTTGCCAAGGCAATGGAGGAAGAGGAGGAGGAGCTCCTGGGAAGGTCGCAACTCAAGGGCATCTATGGACCGGCAGTAATGCAATGCAATGCAATGCAATGCGGCCTCCGCTGCATAGTCTGGTCAGGCAGCTGGGTTGGCATGCAGTGAGTATTGTCCGAGGGAGGAAAAATTATGAAGTTGCTGTTGGGCTGGAGCTTTTTCTCTTTGCAAAAATCTGGGTTCTTACCTGTAACCAGTGGCGGGGCGTGGAGAAGGAACTGCAAGGCAAAATGTAAGGCACCCTTGAGCGCGACCGGCTTAGCATTACAGTAAACGCCTATTTTAAGTCCATCTGGATTTCCTGTAAACGGGGAATAGGTGGCGTGCAAGTGAGCGCATGACCTAAACTGCCTTTCGATAGCTTAAACGTAGGCTGAATCCTCACTCATTGTTTTGAATACCACCTCAAGCTTTTCCCATTGTTTTGGGGGCTGAAATGAACTAATGATTTGGCACAGGATGGCTCCCTTTCCTCCCCTACAGAACTATAAATCCCCAGATTCTTTGCAGGAATTGGAGGAGGTAATGCCGATTCTCGTACTCCTCAGTCCTTGTATATGTTTTTAAGCCGAACATCTGTCTTCTCCTCTCCCTGTGCCCTTCCTTCTCCAGGCAAACAAAATGTCCATTCTCAAGATCCACGCTCGTGAAATCTTTGACTCCCGTGGGAATCCCACCGTTGAGGTAGACCTGTATACCAGCAAAGGTGAGCCGCCTTGGAAGGTTTGTCTTCATGGACTTGCCCATGGGATCTCTAGAGCTTGTTTCTATCAATGGCAAAGTGGTGGGATGCTGTGGTTGTGCCATATTACTTTATATCCCGCCTTTTGCCCAGCAGTGGGACTCGAGGAGGCCTACAACGTATTAAAAAAGAATACAGATTAAAAACCGCACAAGAACATCAGTTAACAAATACGAATGAAAGTTAATCCACAGAGTCAGAATCTTTAAAATTCAGAGATTATATATATATATATATATATATATATATATATATTTAAATACAGTGGGCCTTTGTTATCCGCTGGGGTTTGGTTCCAGGACCTTTTGTGGATACCAAAATCCATGGATGCTCAAGTCCCATTAAATGCAGTGGCGTAGTAAAATGGTGTCCCTTATATCAAATGGCAAAATCAAGGTTTGCTATTAGGAATTTATATATATATTTTTGAACATCTTCACGCTGTAGGTGCTTGAATCCATGGATACGGAGGATTGACTCTGATATCCCAGCATAAATCAGGTCTTAATGGTGACCCAGGACTCAAAAAAAGAAGGGAGGCCTCCCCATGCCTTTTTCTTATGAGTGTTATCTATCGATAACTGATTTGCAGAGCAAGGCTTTGGTGCTATGGATTGGAAAGGCTGCGTGAGAACATAGGGAGTGGGTGGGTGTTACGTACAGTAAGTAGCAAATTGAAGCTCAGTAGATAAAAATAAACCTGCCCAGCTGCTACTGTAGTCCTCCTTGAGATGGATTGCAGCCATTTGCGTCTGAATTTTTGGTGGCTGGGCATTGCAACCTGATCTGCTGGAATTAGCCGAGAAGGCATGGCCCTTACAGTTTGGAAGGGAGGCTGTTGTAATCCAGCCAAGGAATGAAAAAATAGTCTCTTTCAGGTCTGGGACTTGATTTTCCCTCTCTCCTTAAGGCTGCCTAGGTTAATTTTGTGGAAGGAGGGCAAAAAACAGGAACAGATGCTACTGGACTGCAACTTCCATCAGCCCTAGGCAGCACAGGCAATGTAATTAAGCAAGATGGTTGCAGTTCAGGAACGTCTAGGAGAGCCAAAAGATTCCCCATCCATGTTCTACCCCCTTACTCTGCTGTATAGCTACACCTGGACCCTGGTTAAGTGAGCTCTTGGATTACCAATCCCAGTTGCCATGTGGCTTCCGGGATTCTGGCAATCGTAGTGTGGTGTAGTGGTTTGAGCGTCGGACTGTGACTGGAGATTTGGGTTTATTTCCAACCTCAAGCATAAAAACCCACTGGGTGACCTTGGGCAAATCACACTCTCTCAGCCTCAGAGGATGACAGTGGCAAAACCCCTCTGAGGAAAACCCCATGATAGGTTTGCTTTAGGGTCTCCAGAAGTTGGGAACAATTTGACGGGATGCAACAACAGCGACAAAATTAGAAGCCGGGCAACCACCAGACAAGGATGAACGCAAGATCATCTTGCCTCTGGGATGTCACTGCTTTCTGTTCTACCAAAAATACTGCAAGCCACCAAAATTCCCTACAGCCAGAGAACCCAAGATACATGATCAAAAAACCAAACTGAAGGGTTCTGCCAAAAAATATAACCAGGATAAATTAATCCCACTTCCAATTACAAAAAGGCAATAATATGAAGAAACAAAGGAATAACTAAACCCTAGAGCAGAAAAGCCAATACAATTTCGGAAAGGGTAAAAATACCCCAATGAAAAGTATGCAAATGCAAAAAGCAAATATTATAATGATAATAAAAATTTCAAAGCCCAAGGCCAAAAAACCCCAAAAAACGCCAAACCCTGAAGTAGATAAGTCAGTAAAATTTCTAAAAGGGTAACAATACCCCACTGAAAAGTGTGGAAACACAGAAAATAAAATAATATAATAATAGTAAATAGTAAAACCTCAAGGCCAGACGCATTTCGACTACAGCCTTCCTCAGTGGCCTGCAAGCATTCAATATATGCTATATATATAATATAACAACTCCTCAGCTCACACAATGGGACTCTGCTCAATTCCAAAGCAATAATGTTCTTCTCCTGCTTTCAGAGTCTCTTATATAACCAGCTGAACTGGTAATGGAAACAATCCTGCCAAGACTCAAGAAAAGATCCTAGGGAAAACTTAGGGTGTGGAAGGACAATGAAAAACTCAAACCAACCCACTTACACCCACATCTTTACCCATCAAGGATTCAGATTTACCAACCATGTATTCGTTTGAATTCCAATATTGGTAGTTGTTTTATGTACTTAGTATTAGATATCCCATCAGTGCACCAGAATTTAAATGAAGTTCTTCTCCTGTTCACAGAATCTTTTCTAGAACCAGTGGCAACCATCCTGCCAAGACTTAAGAAATGAACTTAGGGAAAACTTAGGGTGTGGAAGGACAGTAAAAAATTCAAACTAGCACGAAGCATGACCACTAGCAGTGGCAGTTTTAACACCTGAGGATCCAGGCTTGGAAAATGCTGATCGTATTGACAGTGACAGCCGTCCAGCCAAAGCTTGTGGCTTTTTTCCTCCCCCATTGGGGTTCAGCATGTTTTCCTTGAACTAGAGCACGCGAAATATGTTGGACTACAGCTCCCATCATGGTACTTTCCTGAAGAGAATTTCTTGGCTATCAAATCCCTTACATTTATATTATGCTGCCTCTCTGCCCAATAGACCATTTGCCATTAATAGATTTTGTAAACTGTGCTAAGTTTAATTCTTTCTTAAGGGAGGAGGGGGGGTAAGAGATATTATCATGTTTTGTTATTAGGTATTGTATTGGTTTGTGAAGTCGAAGTCTTTCATGGCCGGCATCCATCGTTTTTTGTGGGTTTTTGGGGCTGTGTGGCCATGTTCTAGAAGAGTTTCTGACGTTTCGCCAGCATCTGTGGCTGGCATCTTCAGAGAATTGTATTGGTTTGTTTTAACATGTAAGCCGCCTTGATTGCTATTATAGTAGAAAAGCGGGACACAAATAAAAGTTTTATTATTATTTATTATGGTACCCAGTAAAGACTGGTGCACACCTTGGTTTATATAATGGGTCAGAGCGAGGATCTGGGGGAACTTTCTAAATGAATGAGTCACTGTCCATCTTTTTGGCTTGGCCTCCGTCCATCCACTTTTAAGCCTCCTTTCAAAGCAAGCTTTGTCTGCCCCAATTAGAATTCCTTTCCACATCCTTTGTCTGCCTCCTTCCATACAATCTCGCACCCGGCCCTGATGTTTCAAATAATTCAGCCGCAGTCTCTCTGGTTCAGCAGGAAGCATCAAATAATCTTTCTTCCTTTCCGGAGACCTCCGTCCCGCGTGGCCTAATGATAGCATTTCTGAAGTTGAACCTTTGGGTCCTGTCTTAATTTGGATCCGTGAAATGACTGCGTAGCAATTCTGCCAAATTGGGGTTGCCCCCTTTTTTAACAAAAAAAAGAGGCGCTCTTCTCAGATTTGGCTGTCCATTTAGTTCTTTGTCCCTTTCTGCTCCACGTCTTGCAGAATCGGAGACCCCCATTGTGCAAAAAAGCCGGAGTTGGCCTGGGCCACAGTGCGGAGATGAACATTCACAATAGCGGTTTCAGGCTAATAGGAAGGCCAGCGTCTTCCCTCCGAATAAATGGTGCCTTCCTAATGAGTCTTCCCCCTAAACAGGAAAGGGCAGAAGCTGGCCTCTTGCCATTCTGGCTTGTAAAATAGAAATTTGGAAAATTGACTAGCTTACGTCGGTATTGTTCCCCAACCTTCTCTTTACAAGGATTCTTAAACCTTGAATAATTGAAAATATTGAATAATATCAGCCAGCGTGACATAGTGGTTTAAGTGTTGGACCACAACTTTGGAGAGCAGGGTTCGAATCCCAGCTCGACCATGTAACCTTGGGCAAATCACATGCTCTCAGCCTCAGAGGAAGGCAATGGTAAACTTTCCCTGAAGAAATCTTGCCGACAAAACCCCATGATAGGTTCACCTTAGGGTTGTCGTAAGTCAGAAATGATTTGAAAGCACACAATACACACAGACAAGGGCTGAGCCAGTGTGGAGTTGTAGCTTGAATGTTGAACTATCTCTGGGAGACTAGGGTTCAAATTACTGGCCAGCCACAGAAATCCAACAGATAACCTTGGGCAAGTCGGCTTATGGCAAACCCCCTCCGAACAAATTCATGCCAAGAAACCTTGCAACAAGGATACTGTGCATTTTGGTTGGCCGTTAAAGGTATCACTGACGGATTTTTGTTTGTAACCTGGTGTTCTTAATAGAATTGTTTATTTAATTTTCTTAAAATTTGCATCAAATAGGTTTCAGCAGTCCTTTAACTTGTAAGCCTCCTCAATCCTGTACTAGGAGAAAGGTGGGATATTCGTTGAATAAACAGATAAATATTTTGCAAGACTCAGAATCATGCTAACCTGGGTTCTGCTCAGTCGGTGCTCTTTTCCTTTGGAAAAAAAATATCCTGGTGATGATGTGATGATGATGATTAACATCATTATTATTATTATTATTATTATTATTATTATTATTATTTAGGTCTCTTCAGGGCTGCAGTTCCAAGTGGGGCTTCTACTGGAATCTATGAAGCCCTGGAACTTCGCGACAATGACAAGACCCGCTTTTTGGGGAAAGGTAAAGACCTTCCTGTCAGGGCAATGGGACCACTCTCTCTTCTTGGCATCTGGCTGTTGGCTTGGTCTACAAAATCTCCCCCCTCTGCTTTCTCATCCCTTGGCTCCTGTCTGTGAATATTTGCCCCAAAGTAGGAAATTCCTGCAGGGCAGAGAGGATATTGTGTATTCTTCATCTGAAGAAGGGCAGCAGTGTTATCGGAGACAATGGCAGCAAGTGCCTCTTAATGCAACGGTGTATTTGCATGGGAATCTGCTTCCACTTTCTGTCCAAATGTAAAGGATCTGATGGTTTCCCAGATAAGTGATTCTCCCTTTGGTGTTGGCCAGGAAAACAGCCCTTGGGATCAATAGGAATCAAGGGTCATAAAATCAAGGGTTGCTTTCCCCAAGAGTGCTCTCTACCCAGCCCTAGTCTAGGTAGTCTTTTAATTCCCATTGTGGCTTTTTCAATGTTTTGTATTTGGAGCTTTTTAAATGTTGAATTTGTGCATGTTACACTCTCTTTATTAATTTTTTAAAAAAGCTATATAATGCTGCCAAAAAGGAGAGTGTTGCGGACACCCCAATCCTCTTATCCTGTGCTTTCATTGGGCTGCTTGCATGTAATGTGTTTTCTTCTGAACCGCATGCAAGATATAGGGTGGTAAATTTGGACAAAATACAGTTTATGGGGATTATGCAGCTGATGACCCTCGCTTTTGTATCCCATGAAGCCACCTGCCAATCCTCTCAAACCCTCGGTTTTTTTTAATGCAATTTTCAGGTGTGTTTTGTCCAAAAGTCACAGAGACGTCCCCAAGCATGCAAAAACACGACCAGTCCCAGACTTTAGCAGAACTACCAAATACCTCTGGTTTCATCCAAGTCCATCTCAAAATGGATGCAATGCCACTTCCAATTGCCAATTTGTGGACTTGTATGGAAATTTTTGGGAGTGCATGTATAGTTTACTGGAATTATGGCGGCATGCGTATATAGTCTACATGGATTATAGCGGCAGTCTGGCTCCTGGCTGCCATGCATTTGCCCACCATTTCTTTAGGGCAGTGGTTCCAGATGTAGAATCATAGAGTTGGAAGAGACCCCCAAGGGCCATCCAGTCCAGTCCCCTTCCATGCAGGAAGACACAATCAAAGCACTACTGATGGATGGCCATCCAGCTTCTGCTTAAAAACCTCCAAAGAAGGAGACCCTGCCACACTTTAAGCCAGGGTATTCCAGTGTTGAGCAGCTATTACTGCCTGTTATTGTCAGGAAGTTCTTCCTAATGTTTAGATGGAATCTCTTGCCCTGTAATTTGAATCCATTGCTCTGTGTCCTAGTCTCTGGAGCAGCAGAAAACAAGCTTGGCCCATCCTCAATATGACAACCTTATATTAAGATCAGATTAGAGAGTTGGGTCAAACTAACAAAATGATTTTGAACAAGGAGAAAGATTTAGAAAAAAACACTTAGAAAAAAAATGAAAATCTCAGATGTAGGATGAGTGATACCTGGCTTGACAACAATACATACGCAAGAGATCTGGGAGTCATAGTAGACCACAAACTGAACACGAGTCAACACTGCGAGGCAGCTGCTGAAAAAGCCAGGATGATCCTAGCCTGAATGAATAGGAATTGTTGTTTTGTACTTCAGCTCCCATGATTCCTGACTGTCTGGGGATTCTGGGATCTGAATTCCAAAACAAATGAAGGCCCAAAGGTTGGGAACCGCTGTGTTTGGGAATGCCTGGGGTACCCAAGCATGGTGACCATACTGATGCATAAGAATGGAGCTAAGGATTTGTACCCAAAGTTGTCTGGATCCTGGGCAAGGAGAAACTCCCAAATTCTGTAACCCATGTAAAGTACCCAAACCGTGGTAAGGAAACTTAGAAGACAGAAAAAGAAAGCAGTGAATGAAGCACCTCTGAACTTGGGTTTGGCGTTCATTGTGTTGCAAAACACACACTGTGGTTTGAGTTTCCTGAACCACACTTTGGGCAGACCATAGCTTGGTGTGATGCTGGAACTGAGGCATTAATAGTTGATGTCCGTACCCTTGTGCTTTCCCTTTCTTTTTCAATTCTTCAGCCTCGTGCCAGAAGGGTCCTCTGAACCATTTCCTTGCATCTTATCCCCCTGCACCCTTTTCCTTGCATGACCTGCTTCTGTGTTCTCTTGCGGGCGTTCATCTCTCTCTCCCCTTTTTTCCCTCTTCTCTCTTTCTTCTCTCTTCCCACGGCCACTTGGTTCCGATCAGGTGTCTCCCGAGCCGTTAAATATGTTAACGAATTCCTGGCGCCAGCGTTGTGTACTCAGGTAACTTGGGGTGCAGTCCATTGCTCCCGATGGGCATTTTACTCCTGTGTGCATGGTCTTTGGAACTAACCTTTTGGCAGGCATTCGTAGATGATAATGGCTCTCGTGCCCTTCCCACGGCCAAGGTTGATCCACCACTAGCTTAATAAAAATAAAATCTATGAAAACATCCTTGCGTATGGCATTCTCTTGTCTCGAGGGCAAGGTGGTTGGGGTTGCAAATTGCGGTTCCATGCCATCCTCTATTAATGCCTGCTTTGGCCTTTTGTGAGTTGGATCAGTGATTGATTTGCTTGTTCGTTCCAGGTGTCTCAAAAGCTGTTGAGCACATCAATAAAACAATTGCCCCTGCACTGGTTAACAAGGTAGGAGCATTCCTTATTTTACTAACCCTTTAGTGCAAGCTTAGCGCTCCCTTATCTACCTTTTAAAAAATGGCTTCATTTTGGGTCAGGTTTGTCTGTGTGTGTGTGCTCTAAATTTTTTTTGAAAGGAAGCCAGTGCCATGTCAAAAATCATACAAAAGTCTTCATTCTTGGGTCAGATGCATGAACACGAACTGCAAAAAACGTGTGTGTTTCTCTGTGCATCTTGGAGGAATGATGTAAAAAATAATGCCGGTAAATGGAAAACTGCTCTCCGTCTTGGTCATTTCTAATCTCCTTTTCTTACATTTTAGCTAAACACTGTTATGAATGAATATAAATAGACAGTGTAACTCCCCTCTCCCCCCTCCTCAAAATAGTAAAAAAAAAAAAAAAGAAGAAGTCCATAATAACGTAAAAGAAAATATAGTCTGCTTTGGAACGGTAACAGTTTATCCATACAGCAGATATATTGGCAGCTTTTAAAAATTAACTATTAAAATCTGATAAAAAATTAATAATAAAGGTAATACAGTCGTCTCTCCTAGTTTGCGGATTTCCCGTTCACGGTCTTGAATTTCCGCGGATGGGAAGCCCAGAGGGACAAAGTGGGGTGGAGCCGCACATGGGAGTGTGCAGCTATTATATCCAATGGGGCTTGGTGGTTGGGGTTGTAAATTGCAGTTCCATGCGATCCTCTATTAAGCCCGTACTATGTCTTATTTTCGGGGTATGGCTTATATTGCGCAAATGCTTAGAAATCCTGCTACGGCAGGGGCAGGCAACGTTTCCCCTTTAAGAGCCGAGGGACTTCAGCTCCCAGAATCCCAGGAGGAATTGGCCAATATGGGACTATTGGCCAACATGGCTGAGGCTTTGGGAGCTGAAGTCCCTCGGCCCTTAAAGGGGAAAGGTGGCCTACCCCTGTGCTACGGCTTATTTTATGGATATGTCTTATTTTCGGGGAAACACGGTACTACTAGCCCATTCCTGAGGTTATGGCCTAATGGTAGAACTTGCGCTGTGAGTTTGCCTTCTTGGATCGCTTTGCTGCCTTCTCTCTCTCCATGTGGATTCTCCTTTTTTTGCTGCAGAACATCAGTGTTGTGGAACAAGAAAAGATTGACAAGCTGCTGCTGGAAATGGATGGGTCTGAGAATAAATGTAAGTAAACCATCAGTTAAATACACCTTTCCGTTGACAGGTGATGCCATGGAATGGGTTATATAAAAACAAAAAAAACCTCCGCTCCATTCGCTCCTTTTGCTGCTTGAGTAAAGCCAAAAGCTGCTCTTGTAAGAAGTCACCTTCTTGCATTTGAGGAAGTAGACCCAAGTCTACAAAAGCTTACGCTATCATGTCTTTCGCTCACTTTCAAAAGCTGTTTTGCCTACAGTTCTTTGTATTGGTTTTTCTTTTTAATGGGTATGCATTTCGTGTTAGTTTAATTATAATTTTAATTCCAAGACATAGCTGTATTAGTCTGGAAAATCAATATGCAAAGGGATCTTGTAGCACCTTTGAGACTGACTGAAGCTAAAAAGCTGGGAGCTTGTGTTTGCGTAGACTTGAGTCTACTTCCTCAGATGTATGGAGTGGAGAGTCTAGGACCAATTTCTTTCTTTCAGTTAGTCTCAAAAGTACTACAGAAATCCCATAATAATAATAATAATAATAATAATAATAATAATAATAATAATAATAATAAATTTTATTTATACCCCGCCCCTCTGAGAGCAATCGGGGCGGCTAACAATATTAAAATACACAGTACAGTCAATCCCCATAAGTATCCCCCCTTAAAAAGTATTAAATCAAACAAGATTAAAATTATACCAATTAAATTTAAAATTTACAAACAACAAAACAGACATAATGCATATTAATGCTTGTATGATGTCAAAGTTTGGGGTGCATCTGTTTTAACTTTTGTAAGCTGCCTTGTCCCAGACTTGGAAAAAGTCAGGTAATCATCATCAATAAACAACAATGACAATAATAAAGATAGAAATGAAAAACCAGCAATGACGTTAGGGAAGGGGTTGATCATATATTACAAGGAGAGGAAAATGTGGCAAGTTTGAGGCTGCAGTTGGAGCCAAGGAAAGACATTGGCAAGTAAGTTGTGTTTTTACCCTCCCATATATATTATATATATTTTTATTGTCTCCCAGCCAAGTTTGGAGCGAATGCAATCCTGGGAGTCTCCTTGGCCGTATGCAAGGCTGGTGCTGCTGAGAAAGGGGTCCCTTTGTACCGACACATTGCTGACCTTGCTGGAAACCAGGACGTCATTCTGCCAGTCCCAGTAAGTTTTCCTTTGCTGAGCTGTACAGGAGGGGAGATGGTGTCTGTACATGCCCCAGAGCACATTTGTAGAAGGCTACCTGTCACTGACGTCCAGCTGTGGCTGGTACATTCTGGTAATGGGCCACCATTCTCAGAAACACCCTAGTATGACACTCTAGGGCAATGCAATTTTAGGCTGCATCAATAGAAGTATAGTGTCTAGACCAGGGGTAGGCAACCTTTCCCCTTTAAGGGCCGAGGGACTTCAGCTCCCAGAATCCCAGGAGCTATTGGCCAACATGGGACTATTGGCCAACATGGCTGAGGCTTCTGGGAGCTGAAGTCCCTCGGCCCTTAAAGGGGAAAGGTTGCCTACCCCTGGTCTAGATCAAGAGAAGCCATAGTGCCACTCTATTCTGCTTTGGTAAGGCCCCACCTGGAATAATCCTGTGTCCATTTCTGGGCACCACAATTCAAAAAGGATGTTAAGAAACTGGAGTGTGTCCAGAGGAGGACGACTAAAATGGTGAAGGGTCTAGAAGCCCTATTAGGAATGACTTAGGGAACTGGGTATGTTTAGCCTGGAGAAGAGAAGGTTAAGAGGTGATATGATAGCCTTGTTTAAATATTGGAAGGGATGCCATATTGAGGAGGGAGCAAACTTGTTTTCTGCTGCTCCAGAGAATAGGACCCGGAACAATGGATGCAAGCTACAAGAAAAGAGATCCCATCTCAACATTAGGAGGAACTTCTTGACAATAAGGGCTGTTCAACAGTGGAACATATTCCATCAGAGAATGGTGGAGTCTCCTTTTTTGGAGGTCTTTAAACAGAGGCTGGATGGCCGTCTGTTGGGGATGCTTTGGGAGTTCCTGCACGGCAGAATGGGGTTGGACTGGATGGCCCTTGGGGTCTCTTCTAACTCTATGATTCTATGATTTTTGAGACTAGTGGCTCCTAACTGTTTGTCCTCCAGTGGTTTTTGCCTGCCAGAAAGACGCTCCAGCTGCACAAAGCCAACTCTGTACTCAACGCTGAACCTGGATGCCCAGGTTTCAGCAGTGGCCAGGGGTGTGCTATCTGACCTGGCGTTGGTGACACATGCTTTGTATGACATCTCTTTGGACTCCCTATGTCCTCACTCACCGAAGGAGCCGGCAATAGTGGTAGGACTGAGAGAAAGCCTTCCCTTGAAGTTCTCCCAGGTTCACATGGGGAGATGTGGTCTTTCAAATAGTCTGGACCTGAGTCATAGATCATAACCGGCACTTTGAATTGTGCTCAGAAACGAAACATTAGCCATTGAAGCTGATTTAATAAGGGGATTATATGCTCCTTATAACAGGTCCCAGATAGCCACTCACAAGGTTGTGAGTTCAATACCAGCCAGGGCTCAGGCTGGACTCAGGCTTGCATCCTTCCGTAGGTTGCTAAAATAAATACCCAGCTTGTTGTAAATTAGTTTACAGTTGTAAACCACTTAGAGACTGCATGAAGCGGTATATAAATGAAGCTGCTATTGCTATTGCTATTCTGGAACTACCGATGGGAGTTGCAGCCCAACACTATCTGACTTCCATTCCTATTCCAAACCTTGAGGTTTAGAAATGCAACTTTTTTCAAGTTTATGGAGGCCTCCATAGAACACTTAACTTGTTTGTGTGTGAATTTTGTTTTCCTTTACACTCCTCGTCCCCCCTTTTTATTTGTGCAGGAATTTATATATTTGTTCTTTATTTTTTCAAATAGGTAATTTGCTCTGGAGGGTTCTTTCTAGTTAGTTAGTTAGTTAGTTAGGGCCTTTGCAGACTGCCAGAAATAGTGCAAATTGAGTCCACTTTTAGGGTTAGGGTTAGTGCTAGAGAATCATGGGAATTGTTTTGTTTTTTTCTGAGACATTGAGCCTTCTCTGTCAGAGAGCTCTGGTGCCACAATAAAATACAGTTCCCATGATTCCCTAACCCTTAAAGTGGACTCAATTTGCACTATTTCTGGCAGTCTGCAAAGGCCCTTAGTTAGCTGTAGTGTGGAGTATCCATACAGTAATCCATACAGTAGACCAGGGATAGGCAACCTTTCCCCTTTAAGGGCCGAGGGACTTCAGCTCCCAGAATCCCAGGAGCTATTGGCCAACATGGGACTGTTGGCCAACATGGCTGAGGCTTCTGGGAGCTGAAGTCCCTCGGCCCTTAAAGGGGAAAGGTTGCCTACCCCTGCAGTAGACCCAGAGTGCATATTAAGCATGCTATTCAAGCTGTCCAGTGGGAAGTCCCAGCAAACCTTACCATCAGAGTTCGTGATGAAGGGTGCTGGGAGTTGCAGTCCCAATTGCATCCGTGGGGCTGCATGATTCCTGCCCTTGCTATACATTGGTTGAAGTGAATAAGCACCTAGTAGGGTTACCTTCTTCTCTTTGGTCTTGCTTCCTCCAAGGCTTTCAATGTGATCAATGGTGGGTCCCATGCCGGGAACAAGTTGGCCATGCAGGAGTTCATGATCCTCCCCATTGGTGCTGAGAACTTCAAGGAAGCCATGCGCATTGGTGCTGAGGTGTACCACAACCTGAAGAATGTCATCAAGGAGAAGTACGGGAAGGATGCGACCAATGTGGGTGATGAGGGCGGCTTTGCACCGAACATCTTGGAGAACAAAGAAGGTAAAAAGATAAGAGTCTGATAAGTTTACCTTAAACCTTAATTGCTGAGCAGATTTTGCGTATCCACAGATTCCTTATCCGCGGATTCAACCATCCCCAGCTTGAAGATATTTTAAAAATATAAACTCCCAAAAGCAAACCTTGATTTTGCCATTTTATATATAAGGGACACCGTTTTACTATACTATAGTATTTAATCGGACTTGAGCATCCGTGGATTTTGGTATTCAACGGAGGTCCTGGAAGCAAACCTCAATGGATACCAAGGACCCATTGTGGAGACCAGGGTTCAAATCCTCACTTGGGTGTAGAAACCCACTATGTGACCATGGGTAAGTCACATTCTCTCAGCCTCATAGAAAGGCAATGGCAAACTGCCTCTGAAAAGAATCTTGCAAAGAAAACACTGTGATAGTCACCTTAGGGTTGCCATAAATTGGAAACGACTTGAACAGAAATAGCAATTCACATTTACAGAATATAGGCCAAGCTATAGTTTAATATCAAACTCATCATTATTTATATAGCTCTAGCAGCGTACATCGTGCTTTACAGGTAAAAGAACAACAGAAAAAGCCAGCCTTGCCAAAGTGTAGAGTCTAAAATATACATGCACACACAGGGAAGGAAGGAATAATAATTCAAATATAAAAATGCAATACAATTGTAAAACAAACTATCCAGACAGAAATACAAAAAGGCTCATTGCAGTAGAGTGCCATACAAATGCAAAATGTTACAATACAAACTGATGAATACATATAATCAAAATATACAAGTTTATAAAACAATATTAAACCAAAATTCCAAATGCTTTGGAAAAGAGGAAAGTTTAGATTTAAGGAGGGAAGGAATAATAATACAAATATAAAAATCCAATACAATTGTAAAACAAACTGTCCAGACAGAAACACAAAAAGCCTCGTGCAGTATACAAATACAATATAATACAATACAAACTGATGAATACATATAACCAAAATATACAAGATTATAAAACAATATTAAATTAAAATTCCAAATGCTTTAGAAAACAAGAAAGTTTAGATTTATGGAGGGAAGGAATAATAATACAAATATAAAAATCCAATACAATTGTAAAACAAACTGTCCAGGCACAAACTCACAAAGCCTCATGCAATATACAAATACAATATATTAATACATATAATCAAAATATACAAGATTATAAAACAATATTAAACTAAAATTCCAAATGCTTTGGAAAACAAGAAAGTTTAGATTTAAGGAGGGAAGGAATAATAATACAAATATAAAAATCCAATACAATTGTAAAACAAACTGTCCAGGCACAAACTCGCAAAGCCTCATGCAATATACAAATACAATATATGAATACATATAATCAAAATATACAAGTTTATAAAACAATATTAAATTAAAATTCCAAATGCATTGGAAAACAAACTTTAGATTAAGGAGGGAAGGCCACAGATGTCCAGGGAGGCAGTTCTAGGAGTATGGAGTGAAAAAGGTTGAAGCCAAGCGAACGAAGAGGAAATGTTGTGGAAAATCCTTATTTTGCAGCATGTATAAGTGCTATGTTGGTAGTTTGCACATTGGCTCACCCCTTGCATGCTAGCCTTAGAAACAGGGAAGGAATTTATATGTTGCATTGCTGCTTCCCCATCCCAAAATCCCCTAGGAATCTTGCCCAGCATGTCCTTCTGGTTTTTGAAATGGTTCAAGGTAACCTCTGAGTCTGCCTCTGCAACCTTGAGGACTAGAAACCTGATAGTCTTTCAGAGTGCTTTAGTATCTTTTGCACCTTTGCACTGTGATGATAGTTCAGGACTATGAGACTATTCCAGAGGAAAGGCAGAAGGATCTCATGGCCATTTCTTTTTTGGGCCGATTGAGAGACCTTGTTGCTTCCTGCAAAAAATGTTCAGTACAGGGTAAGAATACTTAAAACACTGTTTACTGGAATCCTTGTCGGCTTTTAGTCTCTTGGGTTGATTTCTTGCTTGCAGTTCTCTAACATCCTAAGGAAGCAGGTTTGGAAAATGTGGTAACCTTGTTTTCTAGCATCTCAACAGCACTGCTGAGGCAGCATGAACCCTCTGGGAGCCAGGCTCTCCAGCAATGCAGAAAACTTGCTGAGAGTTACTGATCCATTTTATTTTTACTACCTGGCTGGGCTGTTGCTCTAAGTTACTTACTGTGCATTTGTAAACCAGCTGCCAAATTCCTGCTGGGTCAGCTTTATGGATTTAGTAGTAGTATTAACTCATCAAATTCTAAATCAGGGGTGGTATCACGCAGCCCTCCAGATATTGTTGGATGGCAAGTCCCAGCAGCCCCATTTTAGCATAGCCAGTGGTAAGGACTGCTGGCAGTTGCAGTCCATCCACATTTGGAGAGATAAATAATTACTAACCTAGAATATATGAGACATCTTTCTGTATACAAAGGCCTTCTTTCACCAGATAACCTGTGATCACCATTGCTTTCTTGGTTGTGACATCTCTTCCAAATGTTGATTTTAATTTGCATTGATTTAATAATGCAGTTTTACTGTTGTAAGCCGCCCCGATTGTTCGAAGATGGGTGGGATATTATTATTATTATTATTATTATTATTATTATTATTATTATTATTAAATGTCCATCTGGCAGCAACCAGAAAAAATGCCTTTTATAGGTGGTGGCTCCCACTCTGGAGCTCCTTTCCTAAGGAATAAAAGCATGTGCCGACTTTGATTGCAAGTAATTTTTTTGTTGATGGCTACTGGATTAGATTGTACTTTTGAAGTTGAAAAGAAGACTTTTGTTTTTATAACTTATTCCGTTATTCCCCCTAGCTCTGGAACTGCTGAAGACTGCCATCAGTAAGGCTGGGTACACTGACAAGATTGTCATTGGGATGGATGTGGCGGCTTCCGAATTCTATCGCGATGGGAAATATGACCTGGACTTCAAGTCCCCCGACGACCCTAGCAGATACATCAGTCCTGACCAGCTGGCTGATCTCTACAAGGGTTTTGTGAAGAACTACCCAGGTGCGTAGAAAAGATGTATATGTGAAGTGGCATCATGTGCTAAAGAGGTCTCCATTGGATGCCCTTGGAAGATAAAAACTACTCCTGTCTTCCCACATTCTGGGACCCACCCCCTGCGAAAACAGAAAATTGTAAATATTCGCCCCATTGAATGGTGGCAGGCATACCATGGGTATAAGCCCCATTTTGTCCCCCTCCATTTGCCATCCGCAAACGGACGAGGGATGCGGACAAGAAGAAGTCTGCAGAAATGGAGGGGCGACTAATCGTGTAGGCAAAGAAGGCTGAGTAGACCTCACCATAATGATTTGTGTTCTGTGAAAACACCGGTTGGGTTTGTTTTCTGTAAAATGGGGATAACTGACCTACTTGCCGGTGGTGGTGAGGCAATGAAGTCCATACAACATCTCAAAAGTGTTTCGTGACTAGCCATAGTTGGCAAAGTGCCTGCTTGCCTGAAAACCGGTAGTGACTGCCATCTTATCTTGATTCTCAGTGGTTTCCATTGAGGATCCCTTTGACCAAGACGACTGGGCTGCCTGGAAGAAGTTCACGGCCAGCGCAGGCATCCAGGTGGTGGGTGATGACCTGACGGTGACCAACCCCAAGCGGATCGCTAAAGCCGTGGAGGAGAAATCCTGCAACTGCCTGCTGCTCAAAGTGAACCAGATTGGCTCAGTGACAGAGTCGCTCCAGGCGTAAGTCTCTCTTCTTGTTTTTGGGGGGCAGAGAACATGAAACAGATGGTTGCCTGTGTTGTATGTTAGAAGCTTTAGCCCTCTCTATTGAGTCCTCTCTGTTAATGGTTAAGGGAGTAATGGAGCTCCACAGCATTTGGACAGTCGCAGGGTCCTTGCTTCTGGTTTGGAGCATCAACTGAGACTGCAGGAATGGGGAACCTTTAGCGGGAAGGTCTGGATTTCAGTTTCCATAGCCAAGTAACATTGGCTGTGCTAGGTGAGGAAGATGGGAATTGTAGACCAAAGCGTAGAGAGGAGTAAAGGTTCCTTATTCAGCATTATAGCTCTGTGGTTATTAGAGTACCTGTTTCCTAAAGAGGGTGCAGTTGTGGAACAGCAATTGGGAATGTGTAGCTAGATGTGGCCCCTGAACCTTAATTTTTTTGGCTGCTGGATTCCCCCTGAAAGTCCTGCCAAATATCCTCCCCATGTTTAATTGATTTTTGTTGGTTCTGAAAAGTGCATGCAAACCACACAGATGCAACTTTTGGTTCCACACTTCCCCACCCCACCCCACCCCAATCTGGGGGGCGGCTTCAGATGTTGAAATGACAACTGGATGATCCCCTTCCCTCTGTCATCTCAATTTTTAAAAAAGAAGGATCAGGTAGTACATTGTGGAAAAGATATACCATAGAGAGCTTCTGTCGATAGAAAACACCCATTAGCATGGCTCAGTAGTCTACCCATGTACTAAGTCAGCTTCTTGTGGTCTCTTGCCCTGTCTTCTGTGAATTTGTCTGCATTTCCTTGCAAACGCATTTTAAGCTAGTAATGACCAACACAGGATTATGTATTTATAAACAAGTCTTTAAAATGCCTCTCTGTGAGACAAGAGAAGGTGCGACTCACACCAAAAGTGTGCCCTGATTATATGTCTGGAAATCCTAAATTCCCCATGTCTGTTCTTGCTTCAGCTGCAAGCTTGCTCAGTCAAACGGCTGGGGCGTGATGGTGAGCCATCGCTCTGGAGAGACTGAAGATACCTTCATTGCCGACCTGGTGGTTGGGCTCTGCACTGGACAGGTGGGTAACCCAATCCATGATAGACTCATCCCTCCACATTCACTGGGGTTAGGGGCACAGGGCCCCCCGTGAATATGGAAAAACTGTAAATAACAAAAATGCTATTTTTTTAGCTGAGAGAACACCTCCTTAGGAATCTCTAGGTCCTCCAGTGCAACTCTGTGGTCAATATCTGCCAGGCGTTGACCACAGAATTGCGCTGGAGGAGCTGCAAATGCCTAGTGGAGTCTTCTCTCTAGGAATCTCTAAGTCCTTCAGGGCAACTTTTGGTTAAAGTTGACCATAGAGTTGCACTGAAGGAGCTACAAATACCTAGTGGAGTCTTCTCTCTAGGAATCTTTAGGTCCTTCAGTGTGACATTTGGTTAAAGTTGACCATAGAGTTGTGCTGGAGGACCTAGATATTCCTAGAGAGAACATACTAATAAAATCCGTGAATAATCAAATCCTCAAAAGTCAAAGCTGCAAATGTGGAGGGACAAGTGTATATTGCAAAGCAACATATACTCGGCCCTCTGTATCCATGGATTCTGCATTCACAGTTTCAATCAACCGCACTTTGAAAATATTTATGCACAAAAAAATCCAAAAGGCAAACCTTGATTTTGCTGTTTTATATAAGGAGCACAATCTTACTATCCCATTGTGTATAACTGGATGTGAGCATCACAGATTTTTATATCCATGGGGGTCCTGGAATCCAACTGTAATCCAGCAAATACTGAGGGCCAACTGTACTGTTCTGATGTAATGGTAAGGATAAAATCATATCAGATAAAATAGATTACATGTGGTTATACATTAAAAATAACTTTCAGAGACATGGCCATGTTAGTATGGAATATCCAGTGTGCAAAAGGATCTTGTAGTACCTTTGAGACTGTATGAAAGAAACTGTGAAAGCATGAGCTTTCATAGATTTTGTCTACTTCCCCATTCAAAATAGGTACATATATGTTTCCTGAAGGATAAATAAAGAGGTGTATCCACACTACACCATTATAGCAGTCTGATACTGCTTCAATGGCTGTCTTAAGATCTCTGTTAAATTAAATATGCACAATGGCCACATTTACAAATCAGTCAAACTAGCCATTCCCAGAATTGTCTGAAAGAGAAAATTCTGTGCTGCTTTCTCACATCCAGTAGTTAAAAGAAAGCAACGTGAATTGCAAAGCCTGAAGATCAGATCCCTTAGGTCTGCTTCTGCATAAGGCCAGCTCTTTACTTAACTAATTGTTAAGTAATTGTTAAATATTATCCCCAGCTCCCCTCATGTTTCTCACTCAGTGTCTTTTCTCTTTCCAGATCAAGACTGGGGCTCCCTGCCGATCTGAACGTCTAGCTAAATATAACCAACTTTTGAGGTAAGGGTTTAGTTGAGGAAATAGGACTGAATTGGCTGTGGGCCCCTTATGGGCATTTGAGATAAACCTATAAAATAGCCTGCCCCTCTGCAGATCTGTTCAGCATGGTCAGAAAGCTGAATATACAAGAGCCTTGGTCGTGTATCTATCTTCTTCTGTTTATCCAAAGTATATCCAAAGGTGAACACCAGAGACATGATGCTGGGCTCTTAATGCTGGGCCTAATAAATAAATGCCTATAAGCCACAAAATGTGGCATGGAATATCTAACATCTGCCAGATGCTAGATACTATGTTGTTGCTGTGGACACATCCAGCATGGTCAGAAAGCTGAATATACAAGAGCCTTGGTTGTGTATCTTCTTCTGTTTATCCAAAGTATATCCAAAGGTGAACACCAGAGACATGATGCTGGGCTCTTAATGCTGGGGCTAATAAATAAATGTCTGTAAGTGGAACCTGCCACACAATGTGGCATGGAATATCTAACATCTGCCATATGCTAGATACTATGCTAGATACTTCGTTCTGTTTCCTGCCCCCTAAATCACCCATACCCTGAGATAAATAGCCTTTATAGTGTTGAACTTCTTGCTCTCTTGGGAGTTTGTAACTAGAACTACATTCGGAGGAACTTCTGACAGTGAGAGCTGTTCGACAGTGGAAGATGTTCCCTTGGAGAGTGGTGGATTCTCCTTTGGAGGTCTTGAAACAGAGGCCGGATGGCCTTCTGTCACAGGGGATGCTTTGATTGAGAGTTCCTGCATGGCAGAATGGGGTTGGACTGGATGGCCCTTGGGGTCTCTTCCAACTCTAGGATTCTGTGATTTTCAGGTGCTGAAAGGCTGCTTATTTTGCTGCAGCACATCTCCACCCTGGTCTTAAAAGTGGGCAAAGAACAATAAAATTGAGTGCACTTTCCTGGGGGTAACTCTCATCACTTACGGTTGTCTTCTCTTCTGCCTAACCCACTCTGAACTTTAGGATCGAAGAGGAACTGGGTAGCAAGGCCCGCTTTGCTGGCAGGAACTTCAGGAACCCTCGTGTCAACTAAACGGCTCTGGGGCAGAAGAGGCTCATTCCTTCCCCTCTCACCGATCCCTTGCCCTGGTTATGGTTGAAAGCACTAGTCCCCCCATTTAGAAGAAATACAACCCCCCCTTACTTAGTACCTGTGTGTACTAGGAAAGAAGGGCAGGTGATGGAACCAGACAAGCTTTGCAGGTCCTCTCAATTCTAGGCGACTACAATTCATCATCTAGTGTCTGTTTCCTTTCTCCCTTTCCTTCATACACATCCCCAGCTTTGATCTGTTGCTTCCAAAAGGGCTTCTGTCTTCTCTCCCTGGACCGTCGCAAGCCATATCTCACCACCCTTGTCTTATACGGAGGGAAACCTCTTCAAGAAGCGAAGAAGGCGAAAGGATTTCCCAGTCTTGCTGGCGTCGTAAAAGCTTGTTCCCATTTTGAAGGAGAGGGTGGGATGCTCCGTACGGAAGGTAAGGGGAGGACATCTCTCTCCTCCTCTTCCATCCCTCTCAACCATCCCAAGGGGGGAAAAGAAACCCTTTTATTTCCAGTACTACTTCTGTGGAAGCTGCATAACTTGCAATGCAGCCCTGGGGTACCTGCAAACAGAAAGGATCGTAGTTTTCATGTGAGTTAAATAAAATGAAGAGAAACACCAGCATGGTCTTGGAGTTGTTAATGGGAAAGGTTGCACTTTTGGGGCCAGGATCGGAGGGAAATGGTTTAGTTTTTTGCTGCAATAACAGCAAGAGGTGCTTAAAAGGCACATGAGGGGTCCAGAGAACCGCAGCTGGCAAACTATTTTGCTGCCTGGTGCAGAGCTGCACATAGCAAACTTTTCCCTAAATAATGGGTGACAGTCTTCAAGATGTCGATTCCTTTTGGGTTTGTCCAGATCACTATGCCCTCTCCTTGCAAAGCTTAAACCATCCTTACGTGGTTTTTCCAGCTTTTCTACTGTTTTCTCCCCATGCTGAAAGGCTAACATACCTATTAATTTATGGTATTTCTGTACTACCCGCATGGTAGTAATGATTTGTGCCTTGGCCTGGAACTCGGGGGGGGGGGGGAATGGAATGGAAGCCCACTTGATGGCCTTCGGTAAGTTATATACTCTCTTTCGTTCTCAGAGAAAGGCCCTGGCAAGACCCCTGTTGTGAAATCTTTCCAAAACGCATTTGTGATAGGGTTGCCTTTGGGCCACCATAAGTTGGAAAGGACTTGAAGGCACCCAACAACAACAGTGTATTGCCACTCGGGGCCCCAGGGCTGAGATAATGTGCGGCAGATAAAAGCACCGAATACTTAGATAAAGAACAAAACACTTTAAAAAAGTAATTTAAAACTGGATAGTTAAAACATTATGTAGAACAGGATCATTTGGGTGGATACTGATGCCATCACTGTCTTAAGTTGTCCTAGGGGGTGGGTTATTTATTGGCAGTAAAAAAATTTAAAGTAAAATAAGTATTTTGGAATTTTAGCCTTTGGTCTTGCCTAGCATTGAAATACGGCCAATATTGGATTAGTTCCTGGGGGTAAAAGAGGTTTCCCACATGTAACCTATGCCTTAGGCCACAGTTCCCAAGTTAACCAGGCTGTTTTAGTTCCTAAGGGAGAGAAAAACCCAGATACTTCTTCATCTCCCTGTCTCTTAAAAAATATTTAAAATTACAATGGTGATAAAGCACTTTGATCAGTCTGTGTTGCGCCAAAAAATCTGCTGTGCGAGGCGGGTTGCCGCCCTCAGTAAAGTAGGACAGGCCCTAAAAAGGTGTCTCTGCTTCTCATCAAGACAAAGAGTTGGCCTTCACAAGTCATCAAAAGTGACAATAGCGAAGTAATAATAACAATAATATATTTTATTTATATCCCACTCCTATGTCACGCAATCGAGGCGGCTCACAAGTACAATAACATCCAGCTCATGCTGCCAACTTCTTTCTTTCAGCCAGGCTCAAAGGTGCTACAAGATCTCTACATACTTCTTCAGAAGGGGTTTGCTGTTGCCTCTCTCTGAGGCTGAGAGAGTGTGACTTGCCCAAGCTTACCCAGTGGGTTTCCATGGCTGAAGCGGAGATTTGAACCCTGGTCTCCAAGTCATAGTCCAAAGCTCATATCACTACAACACGCTGGCTCTCTGAAGGCACATTTGGTTGTTGCTGTGTGCCTTCAAGTCATTTCCAAATGATGGCGATCCTAAGACCTGATCATGGGGTTTTCTGGACAAGATTGGTTCAGAGGAAGTTTGCCATTGCCTTTCTCTGAGGCTGAGAGAGTGAGTGTGAGGCTGAGAGAGTGGCCAAACTGGGAATCGAACTCTGGTCTCCAGAGTCATAGTCCAACACTCAACACACACAGAGTTATAAGCACACTTTAGGTATCAAAGAAAAGGGCCAGGCACAGACCAAGGGAATGCCAACATAGCAAATAGAAAGAGTGTAGATGTGAATGATTTTCAGTGTTTCATCCCCTGCAAAGCTAGACATTTGAGAAGTGAAGGAAAATTCATTTGGGGAGGGGGCACATTTTTCATTTTTTGAGGGGGTCAATGTCCTCATTTTACCCTCCTCCCCATATATATATATACACACACACACACACACACACACACACACACACACCAGTTACAAATTCACATTTGCTATGGAGAGTGCTGGAATAAAGAGGTTGTATCACTAGCAAACAATTGCTGATTTAACAAATGGTGTGTTCTGAGTGCCATCTTGTGGTCTAAGCCTGGTATGGCAATGCTGGTTGGTTCCAAGCATCTTAAATTCCTATACAGTTTCTATGGCAGCTATGGGAATTTTGCAGCCCTCCAGATGCTGCTGCACTGCAAGTTCCAGCATCCTTAGTCAGCATTAGCAAATATGGCGAGTTTTAGTTTTGGGAGTTTCAGCCCTCCAACATCAGGAGGGACACAGGATCCCTCTTTCCCTGCTGCCTTTCCACTCTACTACTTGTTTTGAGATATATATATATATATATATATATATATTTATATTTATATATATATATACACACACACATATCTATATATACATACACACACACACACACACACACATATATATATATATATATAAAATATATTTATATATATAAAATAATATATATGTATATATATGTATATATAAAATCTGTAAACAAAATTTACAAATATACACGTTACATCCAGTCTTTTGACATTGTAATTGCACATTGCAATTGCAATCTTTGAACACTGCAATTTGCGCTCACCATAGCAAATGTGAATTTGTAACTGGAGTGTAAAAAAATATGGGGAAGAGGGTAAAATGAGGACATTGACCCACCCACCCCCCAAAATAAAAATAAAAATGTGCCCCCTCCTCAATTGAATTTTCCTTCAGTTCTCAAATTTCTAGCTTTGCAGAGGATGAAACTCTGGAAATCATTCACATCAACACCTTTTCTATTTGCTGTGCTGGCATTCCCTGGGTCAGTGCCTGGCCCTTTTCTTTGATACCTAAAATGTGCTGATTATATAAAATTATTATTATAAAGTGTGCTTATTAAGGAACCAGGTGCGGCTATATCCTGTCATTCCTTATTATCATTGTTTACTTCCCAAGTACCTCTGATGTGGGTCACCTTATATCCCATATACCTTCTTTAAGCCTTATTTTATTCAATATCACCCATTATTCCATAAAGATTTCTCAGAGCCTAAACCATTTTTAACGATATTTTGGCTTTTGCTATTTAAAAAATAACCTGATAATGCCTCTGTTACCTACACCTTACTGTTGGACTGTAATGCCCATTGCCTTGCTAGGATAACCAACCGTGTTGGATGATGGGAGCCGCAATCTGACAACATCTGAAGGGCCATAAATTCGACATCCTTGTAGTTGGAGATCCTAATAATGAACACCAGCACTATGAAAACTGCTGGTGATTTCATGAAAACCAATGCAACTTTTAAAGGACCCGTCCTTTCATAATTCTGCAACAAATATTCTCTAAATAGGTAGATTAAATTGTAGCCATGTTCTGTGTCCACTGGGTCTCCTTTGCTCCATGGCAGTCCAAAAATCCACCTATATTTTTTTAAAAATCCATAATTGCATCTCAATATTGTTCCTGCACGTCATGCAGTCTGTTCAATTTCCACCAGCAAGACCAAAATAAAAGGGAAGCAATTCGAAGCAGGACTCCTTGCTCTTCTGCTTCACAGAAAGGATATCCATAAGTCATATTTATAAACAAACAATACAGGTGTGTATATTAATATATGATGTGCATGTTTTATGTATCTGATTGTGTGAAAAGTATAGCTTTTATTTACTTAGGATACACCTCTTGCATTTATAAGACATGCCGAAATGATATTAATACATGATGGTGCAATCCATGTGATGGTTATTAAGGGGGGTTGCAGACTGCCAGAAATAGTGTGAATTCAGTCCACTTTTAGGGTTAGGGTTAGAGTTAGGGAACCATGGGAACTGTATTTTATTGTGGCATCAGAGTTGTCTGACAGAGAAGGCTCAATGTCTCAGAAAAATAACAGTTCCCATGATTCCCTAGCACTAACCCTAACCCTAAAAGTGGACTGAATTCACACTATTTCTGGCAGTCTGCAACCCCCCTAAGTCATGCCACTTTGGGCAAGAACATTTATTCCAGTAATTTTCAAACTTTAGTCCTCCAGATGCTTTGGACTTCAGCTCCCAGAATTCCTGACTGTTGGCCAAGCTGCTGGGGCTTCTGGGAGTTGAAGTCCAAAACATCTGGAGACTCAACGTTTGGGAATCACTGATTTATTCTTTTGTCAGTGTAAGAACTGTAGCCTTAATAAGAGAGGGACGTCTTTATGAATGGATGTATATCTATAAACTATGGTGCGCGTATTTTGTATTATGGGAACATTTTGCATCAATAAGGTGGGCTATAAATTGTACTACTAAATAATAAAGATCTGTGTTTATGGGAAAGGTAATCTAGTTCAACCAACTGCCATTACAAGAGATCTTGCATGGGAGGACTCTCTGCATTTCAAGGCAATCTATTCCACAATCATAAAGTGGTACAGAAATTTATTAATATTGTATAGGGATTTATTCATCTCTCTTTTTCTCTTTCCGTGGATGGCTAGGCAGCTAATGTCTAGACAGGCACTTAAAACAGAAAGTTTTAAAACAAATATTTTATTTACATTACATACATACATTTTATTTGGTCAATGACCAGCAAGATTTGAAAAAGGAATACAAAGTTAATAGATACAATAATAAGCTACAAAGTGACACACAGTAATAAAATACTCATTCTCCTGGGTTTTTGTTAATACCTCTGCTCCCTTATGGAATGAGACTAGTTTAGAGATGATATAATGGAATGTTATAAGATACAATAAAATAAAATACAAAATTTGTATCTCCCCCACAGACAATTTTTTTAAATTGAAAATTTCAAATAATAATATTAAACTAGTAGTACATTTAAGAGAGGGAGATATTTTTTGGCCTGGATTTGTCTTACGGTATTTTCATTGCAGCAACACAGAATTTAGCAACTGTACACGTCATATAAATATTTAAATCCTGGAGTAAATAATTCATGTAGACGTTATCTGGGTATTCCGAAAATTTTTTATTTACATTTTTACAACCATAGACACATTTTTATTTTCCCTTATATTAAGTCTGGTTTCTTCTTTCTGACTTCCCAAACTTCTTCCCTGTACATAGTATTACAAATCATACTTGTTTCATCTCAGTTAACATGTAACTATGTTTATTTTTACGTACAAAACTCATATCTCACCACAAGTCTCTATAACAAAATAATAAAACAAAATATCTATGTAAAACACAGTTCTGATCTAAATTCCCTTGTTATCGTCCAATTTTCCCCAGCTATCTTCAGCTCTCCTTTATTTTTGTTTTCCTCATTTATAATTTCACGTGTCTTGAATTTAAAATAAAACCTGGGCTAAAGGTCAGCTTTTATACCAAAGTTTATACTTTGAAAGGTTTTAAAACATGGGATGAGGTGCTATTGTATTGTCTTAAAGTATGTTTACACATTTTAATATTTTTAATTGGATTTTATTCTTGAAACATGTAACTTGTTTTAATATTTGTAATGATTTCTCTTTTAATATACTGTTTTTGTATGCTTTTAATTGAACTGTTTTTTTTAATGTTGTGAGCCGCCCTGAGTTCCAGTTTTGGGAAAAGGGTGTGATATTATTGTTGTTGTTAATAATAATAATAATAATAATAATAATAATGGACTTTTCCCTATCTAATGTGAGCAGTCCAGATTTATAAGGTATTCATATGTTGTTCTTCAGTATTACCATTCACATGTGTTCATGTTAGATGCAAGATTCTGGGAGTTGCAATCCAAAAATGCAGTTTTCCCAAATCTGTTCAAAAGAATAATGGGAACATTAATGACGATTAACAAATAACACTTGTGTCCGTTTCTATATATGTGTGTATTTTACTGTGAACATTTCAGATTTACAGGATGTACACTTCGACAAATATAAACACTGAGCGTGTGGGGAATGTATACATTTTATTTTGATGCAATGATAAATATTTATTATGGTCACAGACCAGTATAAGAATAACAATAAAAAAATCCCAACAACACCAGCATACAAAATACAATATACAATTTAAAAACTCATAAAAAGAAGTAAAAATATATATATCCTCATATATGTCATATTATATACACATACACTATATATATATATATATATATATATATGAGGGAATATAATGTTGATATATATAATATATAAGTGTGTATATAAATATAAATACAAATGTTGATACACACACACACACACACACACATATATATATATCAACATATTTCCTCATATATATCAAATACATACACACATATATAAACATATATCAACATTATATTCCCTCATATATATCATATTATAATGATATATATGGGGAAATATAATGTTGATATATAATATGTTTATATATGTGTGTGTTTGTGTGTATATGTATATATATATATATATATATATATATATGTAGGTTGATATATATATAAATATATACATATATGAGAGAATATAATGTTGATATACATGATATATATATATATATATATAATGTGTGTGTGTGTGTATATATATATACATATATATATATAAATGTTGAAATATATACAAATATATATACACCTCTTCAACATGATATATGTGAGGGAATATAAGAATGGTGAGCCAGCATGATAGAGAATAGAGAGCAAGTGTGGTTTGAGTGTTGGATTGTGACTCTGGAATCATGAAACTAGAAACCTTGGCCAAGTCACACTCTCTCAGCTCAGCCCCAAGAGGGTGGCCATGACAAAGCCACCTCTGAGGAAACCTGCCAAGAAAGCCCATGGAAAGGGTCGTGACTTGAAGGCAAACACCAAAAAACAACACACGAGGGGGAAAAAGGAGAACCCATGAGGTAAACATGGGTCGCCTTCGAAGCCCTAAGGCAGTGGTCCCCAAAATGTGCCCTTTAAGAGACTTTGGACTTCAGCTCCCAGAATCCTACACTATTGGCCAACACGGCCGAGGCTCCTGGGAGCTGAAGTCTAAAACCACCGCCTGAGGTAAAACGGGCCGCTTCGAGCTGTTGCTCTGAGCGCTAACCGCCGCACTCCCTCCCCCCTCCCCTCCCCTTCATGCCCCTTTCCGCCCAATCCTAGTCCCCCTCTCATTTTACCCTCCTTCTCCTTTCCCACTCCCTCGCTTCTATCCTCGGCGCTGATTGGCTCCGTGCTGACGAGAGCCGGGGGGGGGGCCGATAGAGTGGCGGTTAATACCTCTGAGAATGAGGTGAGGGAGGAGGGCGTGGCCGAGCGTTGCTCCGCCCCTTTCATACTCTCTTTTGGCCACGCCCCCCACGCACGGGGCCAAAGCCGGGCCGAGGGAGCCAATCAGGAGGCGCGATACTGGCATGTGGCGCGCTGGCCTATCTGAGGGAGGTTGGTGGGTTTGTCAGGGGTTGTGTGAGGAAGAGATAAAGAGAGAGAGAGAGACAGAGGAGGGTCCCTTGGTTTCTGCGCGCCTCTTCCTCCCCTCATTTGGCCTCGTTCTTAAAAGAAACGGAGGTTGCGCTGCTTTCGGGGCTGACTGGACCCTCTCCTCTTCCTCTTCCCTGCCTGCCTCCCTTGCCTCAGCCCTCAGGCTCCTCGCCTCCCCTCCCTCCGCCTGGTAATCCTCCACTCCCCCCTTTTCTTCTCTATTTTATTGTTATTTACAGCCTCCTCCTTGGATTTGGGGCCCTTTCCCCCCCCATCCCAATTAAAATACACCCCATATTTGAACCCCATCCCAGTTAAAATATCCTCCTTGTTTGGGGCCCTTTCCCTCCATCCCAAATTAAAATACAGCCCATTTTTAGGCCCCATCCCAATTAAAATACACCTCTTATTTGGGTCCCATCCTTACTAAAATACCCTCCTTATTTGGGCTCATTTCCTCCCCCCCCCGTTGAAATACTCCCCATGTTTGAGTCCCATCCCAATTAAAATAAACCCCTTATTTGGGTCCCATTCTAGTTAAAATACCCTCCTTATTTGGGCTGTATTTCCCACCCTCCTAATTGAAATACTCCCTATGTTTGAGTCTCATCCCAATTAAAATACACCCCTTATTTGGGCCTCATCGCAATTAAAATACACCCCTTATTTGGGTCCCGTGCCAATTAAAATAACACCTTATTTGGGTCCCACACCAATTAAAACACACCCTTTATTTGGGTCCCATCCGAGTTAAAATATACCCTTTATTTGGGCTCCTTCCCTTCATCCCAATTAAAATACACCCCATATTTGAGCTCCTTCCACCTGCCCAAATTGATATACCTCATAGTTAGGCCCCATTCCCAATTAAGATATTCCCCATATTTGGGCCCCTTTCTTTCATCCCAATTAAGATTCTCCCCCATAAGAAACTGAGGCTTCCCTCTTTGGCTGCTTTCCATTTATAAGAGCTCCACAGTCCCCCTTTCTTCAGTCCCTCGTGTGTCTGTTGGCTTTCATTGCCTCCTTCCTTCCTTCCTACAAATCCTTATAATAGCCAGATAAAATACGCATACCTTCCTTTCCTTCCCAACCAAGCCCCTTCCTTCTTTTGTAGGTCTCGCTTGGGATCTCCTCCAGCCCACCGCCAGACAAAGCCTACTGATGGTGTGATTCGTGGGGAGCAGGTAAGCCAGTTCCTTTTCCCTTTCCATTTCATGTTTTATATTTTATACTTAGCCATTTAAACTTTTGTAGTGCTTTTAAAATGTTGGCCACCTCAGTCATGGGGAGAAAGGTAGGATATAAATGAATATAATAATAACTATAATAATAATAATAATAATAATTTCTTTCATTTATGATTCACTTCCCTCGCTTCCTTCTATTCCCCTCCTCCCTGATAGAGGAGGAGGAAGAAGGTTTTTGTGTGTCCTTTGGCCTGTTTAAACATGGGGCGTGATGATGGTGTATTTCACATGTGACTTAAAAGGAAAATGGGGAGGGAAGGAAGGCTATTGTTTCTGCACACTGCATTGGAAATCCAATGAAAATCTCTTAAATTTTGTTCCTAGTTCACTCCATGGACTGACTGAATAACTGGAAGAATTTGATTGTTTGTGTGTGTGTACATGTGTGTGTTTATAAACCAGAAAGAGGAAGATGTGCTTCCAATGCTTCTTGAATGAATAGTTGGGAGACCATGTGGGTGAAACTTTGAAAAAAGGTTATTGTTGCTAGTTACATTTTTGTTTTGCCTTTCTTGTTAACTGCTACACTTGCCCTTTGGTGTTTATCAAACAATGTGGATCATGTAAACCTGAGAGAAAGAGGAAATGACAGCACTAGTCATTGTGCACACATTTGTAAAAGACATAAGCTTTGTATTTTGGGGGGGTTAGGGCTGAGTAAAGATTGCGTCTTGGTGGGTTTTGGAAATGCCTCAAGCTTAGTGGGGCTTCCCCACCTCCCCCATTTTCCTTTTCTCTTGGCACTTGTTTTTGTTAGGAGTAAAAAGTGCAGTGTGTTTGTGTGTTTATTTATGAAAGTAACCAGATAAGATACAGTTTTAACCTGTGTCCTGTTTTGTGAATGAACTGAGAGGAGACATTGAGAGGAAATATGTCTAGCTAGAATGAGAGAATATATTTTAATAAAGAAAAGTATATATCAGTTTACAAAGTTAGTGCAAGTCTGTGATTTTTTTTGGGGGGGGGGCGGGGGTTGGCCTAGTAACTATCTTTGTCCAATTCTTTTTAGACTTTGGGTTATAGCTGGGAGAAAAGAGAGGGCCAGAAAAGTGTAGGGTTTAAATCCTGAATTCTATAACAGATAGAGAAGTTGGCTGTGTGAAAAAATGATTCATTCATGTATTGAAGCATGTGGTTGAGTTTGGTTTATTTTTGAACATGGTCTGCTGTTTCTTGTAATACGCTTGGATGACTGTTTATTCTTTATTATTGGGCATTGCATGGCCATAGCATTTTAAAATATGTCCCACTCACCTGCCTTTATCCACCTGTTTCCTTCCTAATCTGCTTTGTTGGTGTACAGTGAAACTCAGAAGTCAAGATTATTTGCTCTGATATGAAAGTTGGCTTTTGTCTCTGAAAGTGCATGTCAGAATTTCTTATGCCTGTGTACTGTTTAGTAATAACAACACCTGGATATGATGAGTTCTACAATAAGCGAATGTTCATTCAGAGCCAGTATATATTTTACTGAATTGCAGATTTGTGGTATACATGACTCTTGTTGGCAACATTTAATTTAATCCCAGGTATGGGCATAGCCAGATGCTATACATAGCTCACAACACTCCTGGTGTGCTTTTGTGTGTATAGTCTTCTTTTGTTAGATGTGGGGAGCCTGATGAGTGGAGGGGGAAAATCTATCTGTGTAGTTTTATTTAAAAACAAAACAAAACCTTGATTCAAGTGAATCACATCTTTTTTTTTTTCTTCCTGGAGTTTGCCCTATAATTTATTTGCCAGGGTTGGTTTCTTGCTTTTAGAGACTTGATGTGAGTGGCAAACAGCTTTGCTAATCTGTTAGTTGGTAGGATTGAAGGAAACACAGTGCCTAGGGTGGAGATCTTATTGTTCACTCAGTCATAGTTGGGGCCATGCTTGCCAACAGAAGAATGCAGCTCTTTCCCCTCTGTCCACCCCTGCTTTTTAGCTTTATTACTTCCATCTTCACAAGGTTAGAAACAGGGGCAATCTAGGTGAATGTAAAAAATAACCCCAAATCCTAATTTTTCCTTTCCCTCTGTTTTGCTTAGGCCATCCATTTTATGGGTGAAAATGTGAGGTTAAGGGAGTGTTATAGATGGCTAAGATTGACCTCTACTGTATTTGTGGTTTCTCAGGCTGCAATCCTGTGGTCTCCTTGAAGTTGCTTGCTGGAGTACTCTAATATTTCTTTTCCATTGTTAACTGCTTTAGTTGGTGGGATTATATCCTGTGTTTTTACTGCTTTGCATAAATATAAGTACACAAACTAAGCAGGATCAGCCCTAGTTAGAACTTGGATGGGAGACTGCCAGTGAATACTGTATCAGGCACTGTAGGCTGTATTTCAAAGGAAGAAACTGGCAAACCCACCTCAGTATTAACTGCCTAAGAAAACCCTATGAAATTCATGGGGTCACCATAAGTTAACCAGCGGCTTGAAAGGATACACACACACACAAAATTCATAATGACCTGCCCACCAGTTCAGAACCTCTTGAAGCAGTTCCAGGGTCCTAATGTCTGATCAGGGACTTTAATATTTCGGATCTTTGGTCCTAAATCCTGACCCAATGTGCAAGTTCAGAAAAGGCAAATGGAGCATTTTTTGTTCAGCACATAGTCAAATGGTAGAATCTCTTGTTCCAAGGGTCCAAAGTTAACTTTAAAAAGGGGTTAGATAAATTCATGGAGAATTTCCATAAACGCTATCCATGGCTTGGTGGCTATATAGGCATACTCCTGTTAACAAAGCTTCTGACAAACAAGCTTGTTTTTGCAAAGTCTTTTTACACCTCCAAGTTTCCTCAGAGGACATTATCCATCCTCTAGTTCAATGGTGGTGAACCTATGGCATGCGTTCCAGAGACGGCACTCAGAGCCCTCTCTGTAGGCATGTGTGGCATCCCCCCAACACAGAGTTTGCCAGAGTTTGTTACTAGAAAGCCAGAGGGACATGACATTTTGTGATAAATAAGTGGGTTTTGGGTTGCAGTTTGGGTGCTCGGGCTCTAAAAGGTTTGCCATCACTGATCTAGTTGGAAGGGTGTTTTTAGCCACATCATCATTGGGGAAGATGATGGAGGGATGGAGGAGCACAACTTTTGATCAGGTTGGTGAAGTGTGTCTGAGGTACATAATGCAATACAGTTTGAACTGGGAAAGAATGGGATTCTACTCTGGCTGATCCATTATAGGCTGTGGCAAAGTAAACAGCAACTGCCTCCAGCTCCCTTATTGAGTATGCATGAATAGCAGAACAGAGAGGAAATGAGAAAGCTGATAAGCCTTGTCACCAAGCATCCCCAGCATTTCAAATAAACAAAGATCGGTTAGGCTTGGCCACCAACATGGAAATAAAAAAAAGTGGAATCTGGTGAAGGGCAAAAAATCCTTTATCTGGATGCATTTTGGTAGAAGTTTTAAAGTAGTCTTTAGAAGGTTCTAAATGTTCTTATTTCTTATACAGTGGGTCCTTGTTATCTGCTGGGATTTGGTTCCAGGATCCCTCATGGATAACGAAATTCGTGGGTGCTCAAGTCCCATTAAATACAGTGGCATAACAAAATGGTGTCCCTTATATGAAATGGAAAATCAAGGTTTGGTATTTGGAATTTATACTTTCTTTGAATAGTTTCAAGCCATGGATGCTTGAATCTGTGGATTAAAAATCCGTGGTTAAGGAGGTCCAACTGTACAAGGCCTACCTGACTAGGTTAGGTTTCATTTCACATGTGGGTACTGTTAGTTTTGGATAAAGGGTTTGCTGAAACATGTTCAACTGGTCTTCCTTTTTATGGTATAGGAACCCATCACTATTTTCTCCATCTTCTTTCACTCAGTCATAGTTGGGGCCATGCTTGCCAACAGAAGAATGCAGCTCTTTCCCCTCTGTCCACCCCTGCTTTTTAGCTTTATTACTTCCATTTTGTATATTTAAAGAGAATATTCTCAGAGAACCAGATTTAGGACCAAATTTTTGTTAAAGAAGTCATGCCCAGGAACACATCTCCTTTGTTATATATGCATATTCCATTCATTTTTTTTTCTTTTTTGAAACATGGTGGAGTGCCCTAATGATCTGCTGTGGGTTTCCCAGAGGCATTTGATTGGCCACTGTCCATAAAGGTCTGTCAATTTAATTCTGCAAGGTTCTTACAGTCCCTTTCAAATGCCAAGCTTGTTGTGTGTGTTTGTTTTTTTTAAATCCAGGGTAGGATAGAGTAGAGTTGATCTGTGTTTAATTTTGTGTAGGTGTCTAGTATGAAATTATTTACAGTATACGATAAGCTTATTAACAAGAATGAATATATGTATGTCCTCCTCCTAGTTAAGGCATAACTAGTCTATGCTGAATAAACCTGAATGAGCACTCTACATAAAATGTAAGAAGCCATCAACCTGATTGAATGAAGAATACTAAAAACCAGCAGCCTTTAGATCCCTAAGATCTCATGACTAGCTGGCTCACTGGAAATTGCCCAGTCGTCTACCAGTGCTTTGCCTTCAGCTGTCTTCTTGTTCCAGAAAACTCAAGAATGAAAACACTTGACTTTTCTCAGTTAGCTTTTGTGCCCCAGTATATTCCTTTAACTTCCAAACATTCTTGGCATTTCTTCGCATCTAGGTTTTCTCTTCTGAGGCCCTTGGCAATGTATGACAAATATTAACTACCATAATCTCCTTCTAATGAAATTCCACCTATGCTTCTCTAGTAACCAGATTCTTTTGGCTTCCAGTTCACAACACTTTATGTTTTCTGCTTCACTTCTCTCTCTCTCTCTGGCTTAGCTCTTGATCAGCACTTTATTCATTGGAATGCTACTGTGAGATGTGGCCTTGCCAAGAAATAGGTTAGTAGTAGAATGTGTGTAAATATATGTCTGTTTCACTGGAAATTGTTTTTATGGATGGTATTTTAATAATGAGCTTCAGCAAGACTTTGTGTTTTGAATTTAAATTACCGTACCCCCTCATGTCTGCTGACTCCATTAGTTAACTTCAGAGGCTCAGCCTGGATTTCTCAGATGCAATATCTAAATGTGTGTGACTTGAAGAACATGAACTGCTTTGCTGGATTGGATCAAAGACCATCTGCTCCACCACTTGGCTGCCCCACTGGTCAGCCAGATGTTTCTGAAGGGAGCTTTCCTCTGTTTGTTTCTGTCATCTGGTTCTCTGAGAATATTCCCTTTAAATATACAGGAGGAATTTAACTATTGTGGCTTATAGCAAATGATTGATCTATCCTTTAGGGATAGGAGGAAATATAAAGTGTAATTGACTATGTACAATGTAAGAAGATGTCACACACTTGGGGATATTACACACTAAGTGACGTTACTAGAACAATAGCACAACAATTTCACCTCTTTTCTTCTGCACACTTTTGGCTCAAGCTAGAGCAGTAACATATATACTTGTATAAGACTGAGCAGTAACACATCTGCTCACAAAATGAAAATGGTTGGAAGATGACCAAATAGGCATGAGTCTTAGATGTCCTGGAGTTCTCAGGTGAAATTCTGAAGTCCTTGAAATGTAAGGATGCTGATGTTCCTTTTATTGATCTATTACTGTATGAGAACCTCTGAACAACTTACATTTCCATTTCTCAGACTGGACAGAGATTAAATAAGTTGTCTGAGGGGTTATGGTGTCATGATAAACAATAGTCAGTGAAGGGAGTGCCTGTTGCTTTGAGTACATTGGAGGAAATACAGCATAGATGTATAATGACACTGGTGGCGCAGTGGTTAAATGCTGGCATGGCAGCCTCTCACAGCCACAAGATTGTGAGTTCGATTCTGCGACTCCAGGGTCGACTCAGCCTGGCATCCTTCCGTAGATCACTAAAATGAGTATCCAGCTTGTTGGGGGCAATTAGGTTACACATTATAAACTGCTTAGGGTGTGCACTGATAAGCGGTATAGAAATGTACTTGCTATTGCTAACATAGAAATATATCAGAAACAGAAGTTAAGCTATTTGTCAGGTCAGTTGCGTTATCATCATCATTGTCATTATTATTGCTATCATTGTTGCTGTTATTGTCACATTTATATCATCAGTGTATATTGCTTGCACTATGTACTATCTTTAGGATATTGGAAAACATCATTAGATTTCAGAGGTAATAAGTGAATTTTACCAATACACTTTGGAACAAGGACAAGGACCCCTGCCCCCCCTCTCATTCCTTTCACTTTCTCTTGTGTGCCTTGAATGCAGTGGAGCTTTGTTTCCCAATCAATATATTAATTTTTTTAAGGGTAATTCTCTTCTTTTTTTGAAAGGACTAATTTTCTTTCAGGTTTTCTGTCTGGGATCTCAAAAACATATTTGGTCAGTTTCATCTTATCTGTATGGGGAGGCTTGTGATGACATGCTTTGTGGAGCCCCTGCTAGATTAAAAATATTGGGAAAAGAAGTAAAGATAACTGTTATGGCTGCATGCTTATACCATGTGTCATCTGTAGAAAACTGGACAGCATCTTTTGATATTCAGAGGTGATAAAATCGGTTGAGTGCAAAAAATTAGGTTGGATGCAAAAAAGCTGGGGAGGGAGTTGTGTTTACTGATGTAACCTAAAATTGTCCTGGGCTGTGTTTATCATTCATTCTTGCATGCAGAATACAAATTAGCATAGTCTCATTATGTATGCATATGCCCATTTTAGATGTGGGCAGAACTCTGGCTTTCTCTTGTAAAATTTGAAATCAGTGGAAGCAATATGTGCTTGTCTTTGTCACTAATGTTGTTTGCAGAAACAACAGCAACAACAACCCCAAATGAGTAGAATTGGACTTACTGTTTGGAAGAGGACTTTCACACTTTCTGGACTTAAAACAGTGGTGAAGCTGTTCCCAACTTAATATGGAGCGAATCCTAGCAGCCTATCCTGATCAACAATTTTTTTGGATTTGTATTCAGGTACAAGTGTTGGAGGACTGCTAAGGTAGGCTGTACGACAGGGCGATGGTAATACAGAGATCTAACTTGCACTAGACCAGGGGTAGGTAACCTTTCCCCTTTAAGGGCCGAGGGACTTCAGCTCCCAGAAGCCTCAGCCATGTTGGCCAATAGTCCTATGTTGGCCAATAGCTCCAGGGATTCTGGGAGCTGAAGTCCCTCGGCCCTTAAAGGGGAAAGGTTGCCTACCCCTGCACTAGACAGTTGTGTGAATTAATTGTTAACAATGGAGAGACAGAATAGGATAGCCTTAGTAGGACACCTGTAGTTGCCACCAATTTTATGCTGGAGTGCATGAGTGCTTGTCTCTGCTGAACTTTGAAGGTATTTAGGTTGCTTTTAGATTTCAGCACAGGGGCATGGATGAATCCTTGTCCTCCTGGTTTCCAGGTCTTGGTGGAGGACAGTGGGTGTCTCTCATTACTGATAGTTTTGAAAGTAGCCCGATGGTGAGAGAATGCTGATCTGAAATTGTGGATTCTTGTTCCCTCCTCGTTGAAGCTGAGACATGAATGGTGGGCTCCTTAAAGCCTTCTCACTCAATTAAAACAGTGATGGGTCTTTGGTAGAGTGTTCCTCTTTTTTATTCACTGTTGTGCTTCATTTGCTTGTGCTTGTCTCCTGGCTCATATGAGAGTGAGTGGTTGAGCTATATATAAGGAGCAGACTATGCTGAAATTTCTATGCCTATTCAGATTTCATGAGTGTGGCTTAAAGAGCCCTTTGTGCTTTGGCTTTCCTGGGAGAAAGGCTGGAATACATAACAGTCAGGGGTTGGATGGGAGATGTAGTCCCCATGCATTGAATTGCCTGCTGGTAGCCTGTTGATTGTATAAATAAAACAATCATTTTCCTTTTAGAAAGAAGTAGAGTGAGGCCTGCTCTTGTGTGGTCCAGTATTCTGACTTTCTTCTCTATAGCCCCAGTTCTGTTCTTGATTAGCCTTGCTGTTCACAGACCTGAAGTTGCATTTAAAGTATGACATTTTCTGGAACATATACAGGTTTTAATTTTACAGATTTTTAAAAAGAATACAGGATCCCAGTGAAACCTTGGCCTGCTGGGGCACATCTTCAATTTTATGTTCAGTTTATGTAGGAGTGCTTGCTCTCTTGTTTTGCATGACTCCTTTCAACCCAGAGTTTATGTGCTAAGGCTGAGCATCTTGCATGGGAGGTGGGAAGTAATTCTTCTGAAAGCAGACGTAGGTAGCATTTTGGAGACAGTGACAATCAACAGCAGGTTTGTACATTTTCACTGTATAAAGTCACTGAACTGTAAGGGTCCGGTTTAATATTTTGTAACCATGTACAGGAAATCAGACATGTGTTTCACGTGACTTACTCATATTGATTGGGGAAGACCTGCGGAAGAAGTCTAACCGTGTTCAACGGAGTATAGTTAAAGGGTTACAGTGTGTTCTTGATCATATGGACATTTCAGGTAGATGTTAAAGCTTTTTGGAGATCTTTCCTGTCAGCATGGGGAGATGGGGTGGTGGTGGTGGAACAGGACAGGGCTAGAATACACATTTCTGGCTCCCTCCATTCCTTGATGGAATATGTTTGTATGTATGGACTTAAGTAACAGGTCTTAAATCTTCAACATAGGTAAAATTACTGTATTAAGCTGTTTCTTCAGTCTAGTATGGCTTCCTCTAACTTGCTCTCCAAGGTCTCATCTGCTACCTGAGATTGGAAAGATGGGACCTGGGTCTTTGCTACAAAATTTGTGCTGTGCCACTGTGGTATGATGGCCTCTTCTTAGCATTCTAATAGTACTGGTCCATCTAGGTACAAATTCTCAACTCTGACTGCATCTTTTCAGGATTTTGAACGGAGAACCAGCATGGTGTAATGGTTTGAGTGTTGGACTAGGACAGTGATGGCGAAAGATTTAGGGGCCGAGTGCCCAGACTAAAAGGTTTTCCGGCACTGGGTGTTATCTGGTGCTGGCGGTTGGACTTCTGCCCTCTGGGAGCAGGATTTCCAGGGGAGGACTTGTTCCCCTGACCCTCCTGGGCCTTCAGCTGCCTCTGAAGGCCTGGGACAGCTGGGAAGGAGGAGAAACAGGCATGCACCTCTTCCTCCTCCTCCCTGCTGTGTACAGGGGAAAATGGCTTTGTGTGCCATCTCTGACATGCGTGCCATAGGTTTGCCATCACGGGACTAGAGATCAGGTTTCAAATGCCAGCTTGGCCATGGTAAAACCACTGAGTGATCTTGGGCAAGTCACATTCTCTCAGCCTAAGAGGATGGCAGTAGCAAACCTCTGAAGAAATTTGCCAAGAAAACCCCAGGATAGGTTTGCCTTAGGGTCTTCATAGGTCTCAAATGACTTGAAGGCACACAACAACAACAACTTTGCAGTCATTCGTTGCTTGAGAGCCTTTTACCTGGTGATACTAAGGATTGAAACTGGAATCATGTGTATGTAAAGAGGGTGAATTGTTACTAATCTCAAATCTCTATCCATATGGCTTCAGATCTTTATTGCTTGCAGTTGCATGCAAGGTGAGCCAGGCTTTTTTTGGAGTGTTTGAAAATGTACTTAAATTTAATCTTGATGGTATACTCTTTCTTTGTGTTCCTACAGAGGTCACCTAACTTACTTGTTTTTGGTATTATGAGATTAAACCAAATTATTTATGAGCCTTTTTGGGGAATGGGATGATGGAAACCACCTGGCGTATCTGCTTTGAAATTTATAGAAGACAGTAATGATTCTTATCTTTCTAATGAGGACAGTGGCTGAATTTTCAACTTTATATTTTCTTAGCTTGTGTAGTGTGTGTGCGTGCGCGTGTTCGTGTCTGTATATATATATATATATATATATATAGTGTTACATATAAGATGTGATATATATATATAAAATGTGTGTGCTAATTAATTAATTTCTGAACTACTTGTAGCATTTATTTTTCTTCTCATCATTTGTATTCTTCAACTTCCAATGTGTAATGTTGTTCTTTTTGACTTTTCCCTTAAAAAAATGAGGAAAATACTATTTCTGTTCTTTAAACAGAGCATAAGATATTGTTCTTGTCTCTGAAGGGGGGTTGTTGATGGTTTGGAAGCCCCCTCCCCAGGTTTTGTAGGCTTTAATATTGATGGTCTCATCTGATTAGCAATTTCTGTCTGGAAAGTGGCCAGCTGTGATCTGTGTTTGTTATATTTCAATCCACTAATTTTTATGATGAATCTTTTATTCCTTCCTTGGGGCCAAACAAATTGGTGAAGGGGAGGATTTAATTCTTCTGGGAGGCACAGAAGGCTCAAATATTGAATGAGAATCCCAAGACACGTGATTGACAATGTGTTGGGTTTTTGTTTTTGACAGATGGGGAGGTTTTAGAAGAGACATGTGGAATTTTGTTTTCTTGTGTGGTTAAAAGCATTGGGGGCCTGAGGAAGGGAAGCATCCTTTGTTTCTAAAACAAACCACATTAGAAACTAGTTTAGCTAGAATCCAAAGCACTTTTAATAGCATTCTTTGCATCCGTGAGGGTGAGCAAGCAGACATAAAGGAGAGGCTGGAATGTCAAGATGTGGACCCAGTGCAATGCTAATATTTGCTATCTGTGGGGAGTTTTATGTTTGCCATGTTTTAAGCTTAGCAGCTGGATTCTACCCAGTTTATAGAGAAGTCGGTGCCTCTCTTGCTTTCATCTGTTTTATTTCACATATTTCCCTTGCTCAGAAAGAAAATGACTAGTGTGCTTGTTACTAGAGTTAAAAATAGTTTTTGAACCTATTTCTTTTCAAGCCGGTTTAAAAGTTATCTTTCAGATCTTCTCTCAAACTTGCTTCCTTATGTTTAACCTAAAGAACAGGAGCTTTACCTTTGTATAAGACCAGGTAGTAGTCCCCAAACTGTGCTCTTTCAGGGATTTTGGATTTCATTTCCCAGAATCCCAGGCTATTGGCCAACATGGCTGAGGCTTCTGGGAGCTGAAGTCCAAAATCTCTTAAAGGGCACAGTTTGGGGACCACTGAGGGATAGCTAAGTCAGTCTGTTGCAGCTCAATGCCTGCCTGTCTTGCTAAATTAGCATCTTCCGTCAACCTAAAGACTTGAACATTTTAATGGCATAACAGTTTGCTGAATGCATAGGGGCAGTTAACTTTCCATTTCATCATCCTTTGGCTGATATGCCAGCTGTGTCCTTTCCTAAAGATGGTAGTACATGTGCTGGTAACCTCAAGGGTGGACTTCTCCCATGCGTTGTACATTAAGCTACCTCTGGACCATGTTTGGAAATTTCAGCGAGTGCCAAAGTGGCTGACAGACTGGTTACTGGTGCATCTAGGAGTGATCATATTATATATTAAAACAATTCTATGGGCTGTCAATTAGTTTCTGAGTGAGGCATGAACTGTTGGTTTCTCCCTTTAAAAGCCTACAGGCTTTGGGACCAGGTTACCTATGGGAAATTCTAAAGTCCTTGAAATATATGTTCTATTAAGGATGCTGATGTTCCTTTTATCAATCTATTACTGTATGAGAACCTCTGAACAGCCTACGTTTCCTTCTCCAGTTTAACCCGTCCTGTACACTCAGATCTTCTGAGGGACATTTACTTTTGTTAGCCAGGACTAGTCTGGCAACTGTTAACCAGAGAACTTTTTCTTCAGTCACCCCCAAATGTGGAATGACCTGCCAGAAGTGAATCGACAGCTGGATATGCTGAGTTTAAAACAGCATTAATGACTAATCTCTTCTGCCAGGTCTCTGCAGAAGGTTTTTAAATTATGATTTGATGGTTTTTAATATGTATGGTTTTTTTAAACTGATGTTATCCTACTTTAACTTATCATAATTTATTTTGTATTTCTAATTGGTGTTTGTGTTTGCTATATGTTCATTTGTTGCTGTATTTGAATCTCTTGTTCCCTGCTTTGATCCATAAGGAGAGACAGGTAAGAAGTTATTAATTAATTAATATCTTGGCTTTGGCTTCAAGAGTGAACTGTTAATGTATCTATCTGTTTAGTCTGGTTGAAACAATAAAAACAGCTCTCATTCCAGGTACACAGTTAGAGATGTTTGTTGTCATTATTTGACATAGCTTTTAAAGGAATAAAATGTGATACATTTTTTGTCCAAATGAGGAAGTCGACTTAAGTCTAGGAAAGCTCCTGCTACCAACTTCTTTCTTTCAGTTAGTCTCAAAGGTGCCACAAGATCTCTCTACATACATTTTTTAAAGGATTAGTGATGGAGACAGATCTTCTGTTTTGTCTGATAGCAGTTGCTATTACTGTTCTAGGGGCTAAAGTAATATTTATTTGGGAACACGAGTGGTATATTTGCACGTATTCTAGCGTCAATTCCTTATGGCGGGGAAGGTAACAACTAGCAGCTATTAGAACTTCAGCCTGTTTCATTTTCCTTTTTCTTTCCCACTTTTTCTCTTTCCCTAATCAGGTACCCTAAATTCCACCTATTTGCTTCACATTGCTCATCCATGGCTGTTGCCTGGGACTCTGGATGCTCTCTGTTATCATAGAGGTGACCCAAGACTTCCTGACAGTGACCCAGCCTACTTTGCTGAATTGAATTTGGAATGCTCTTAGCTGTTTTGGTAACCTTGGACTTTCTGGCTCTGACCCTTTCCTTAGGTGCCAGATGGTAGCTCAGACTCTTGTTTTTAATGGCAATCAATCTACCCCTTCACAGTTGACTCAATATTTTCTTGTATAGCACTGACTACCACAATTGAGGGAGGGCCAGTGTGGTGTGGTGGTTTTTGAGTGTGAAACTACAACTTTGGAGACCAAAGTTTGAATCCTCACTTAGCCATGTAAACCTGAAGGTGATTTTGGGCAAATCACACTCTCAGCCTTAAAGGAAGAGAGAGGCAAAACAAATCTGAACAAATCTTGTCAAGAAAACCCCATGATAAGTTTGCCTTAGGGCTTCCATAAGTTGTAAGCGACATGGAGGCACAGAACAACCAAAAACACATTTGAGACATTTGCAGTACACAACTAAATTGTGTTACTTGAAGTGAAAATATTTACATGGCTGCAGAATGGCTGTTTGCTTAGAACAGGGGTAGGCAACCTTTCCCCTTTAGGGGCCGAGGGACTTCAGCTCCCAGAATCCCAGGAGCTATTGGCCAACATGGGACTGTTGGCCAAGATGGCTGAGGCTTCTGGGAGCTGAAGTCCCTCGGCCCTTAAAGGGGAAAGGTTGCCTACCCCTGGCTTAGAACTTGTATTCAACACATTTCTTAGCTGTGTAAGGTGGAATTCCCATAATCTGGGGTGTTGTGCTGAGAATATGGGGTTCTTTTGCCTTTATTAGTCTTTCTTTCTATCCCTTTTTAATTGCTGTGGTTTGTTGTGGTGTGAGTTTTTATCACTGTTATGCGTGATTTTAAAATCATGATATTAGAAGGTAGCTTGTTGTCAAAGCCTACCCACTCATCTTACAGGGCTATTCAGTTGCTTCTGAGATTTACTGAACAGGAGTAGATTTCTTGGCATATTTGGGAGTTGCGTGTCTGCATTTTCTCTTTCATGTTCGTTGTCCGCATTTGGAGGCTCTACTGCAAAGAGATCTTTCAAGAAGAACTCTTGTGATGAAACCCATGTGGTGTTTGCATATATGTTGTTTTCCCTTATGTTATAATAAAGTAACCTCCCTGTTCTTGTTGACAATCTGGAATCTGAAAGTTGCTGTTCTTGAGTGTGGAGCAGGCAGGTTTTCAATTGCAGGAGAAGAGTAACAGCTATGTCATTGATGACAAAGGCTTTCCTTCCCACAAGAAAGAGTCTGAGATTTCAAAAGGACAGTAGCCAGAAGGATAAAGACAGTAAAGTACTCTCTGTAGCACTATATATGCTACTGATGTAGCTGCTGCAGTGATTTGATTTCCCCATGAATTTAGAGCTTTTTGATTTGTCTCTCGTCAAGATAGCTTTCAAATGTTGCCTCTGCTTTCTCCTGAGCGATGAGCCCCTTTAAACCCTCGGAAAACAGACCGTGCCTCTTTTTGATGTGATTCCCGTCTTCGATCCAATCTTTTAAAACCTTTAGAGGTTTCAAAGGAGGTAGCTAGTGCCAGAGGGCACACAGATCTCTGACATCTCAAGAAGATGTTGGGTCACTGGAACACTGAGAAAGGAAGGCTTTGCTTTTTTTCAGAATATCCTAGTGATAAAACCTGAACCACAAAAGAGCCTCACAGCTATCAGTGAGGTAGGAGGTTGAATTTTCCTCTTTCTCCCTGGTGATTATTCACGTTCCTAAAGCACATTGCCAGCTTTCTTTGCTGAGGATCTGCTTTGTTTGGAATTGATGACTAGTCTCTGTTTTCTAGGCAGGCTGGTGGTGGGCAAGTTACAAGGGTAGGTGGGTCAGTTTTCTGTCTCTGGGACAGAATGTGATTGTGAACCTGTGATGTAATACACAAATAAAAAGTGGCCAGGCTATTTTATTTATATGGCAGCAGGGGGTGCTGGGGTGCTGCTTTTCTGCCACTTAAAAGTCTTACAAATGTGAAACAACTAGTAAACTCATAGATCAATTTGTGGAAGAGGCAGGAAACCTCTTACTGTGTGTGGTGTGAAGCCTCAACTAGGCAGACGTATTGACTGCAACCTGATTAGTTAAAAATGTGGTCAACTTTGTTACTGAAAATTTTAATATCATCACTAGTAAATATTAACCATGGTATTAGTATGTGGAGAGATCTTGTAGCACCTTTGAGACTGACTAAAGAAGTTGGCAGCATGAGCTGTCCTAGACTTAAATCTACTTCCTCAGATGCATTTGGACTTACCAAGATATTTATTGCTATGTAAAAATGAAGGATTAGTGTTAACCCTCATGTTAAAAGGGAGTCTTAATTATAAAATTCTCATGGTTTTGGAGAGAGAGGCAGGTGCATTATGTTTTGACTAAATGTATGGTTTGTTGTGCAACTCACAACCTATACATTATGAGTAATACTGCTCTAGGAAAATGCACTTTCCCAACCCTACTTGAATACAGAAAGAAAAAGGCCAGTAAGACCTTTCCCCCAAGAGTCAGTTATAATGTATTAGTGATGTATTGGGAGTGATATAATTCACACACTGGATGGGAAATAAGATCCAAGTAAATGCATTCTAATGTACCTTGGTTTGGCTGTTGAACAAGAAAGAACTTAGTGATTCGTCAGAAACGTCCTGTATCCAGGGAATCCTTTTTATTCTAAGCTGTCTGTTTAGGACCAGCACTCCAACTTTGAAATTCACCATGTGATATTGAAAGTTTCAGGACTATTCCGAGACATGTATCTGGTTCACACAGAACACTGGGCAGGCTTTGTGACAGTACCTTATGAACCACAGTATTATTTTGAAAATTGCAGTAAATGCTTTCCAATGGCTGAACACTGTAAAGGAGTATTACAACAATAGTCATTCTTTCCATTGTTGAAGCCTGCCCCTCATTGCTGGTTTTCCCACTGTGTTATTTTTTGATAAGCTGTGATTACTCTAACTTGCTTCTTGTCCTTGTATAGGGTGATATCAAAAGCATGGGGCTTTGAATTATATTGGTGTACAACAGCCTGCCTTTCCTGTTTCCATCTTCTTTTGTAATCAAAAGATGGAGACTTGCTATCTAAAGGCATGACTATGTATGCATCCAAGCTATACAAACAAAGTATTGTTACATTGCCAAATCAAACTTCTGTTGTGAAGACTATGAATAGATGTCTGTGCTGCATACACAGTAAATACTACAGTTGTCCCTCCCAATTTGTGGGGGATTCATTCTGGACCTCCTCCCGCGCGAATCAGGAAAATCACAAATATCCAAGCCCCATTGATTTCAGTGGTGGAGCATGTGCCATTTTGTCACTCCCCACTTGCCGGCCGCGAAGGACTGAGACTGCGGACTCCAAGTCCGCGAACAAGGAGAGATGAGTGTATTATTGATTGGATTTCCTGCCTCCCTGTTTGTGCAAGGTGATATTGACACTACTTTGCTTGCCTTCTTGCTTTTAAAAGATGTAATTTGAGAAAGCTTAAAAACACTGGCTTAGTAGCATGTGTATATCACAGTGCATAATAACAATAATAATAATAATAATAAATAATTTTATTTATAGCCCGCCCCTCTGCAGAGCAATTGGGGCAGGTTACAACATATTAAAACTGACAAGTTAAAACGTCTCTCGTCCCATAATCCCACCCTCCCATCCCCTTAAAACAGAATTAAACTAGAAAAAGAGTTAAAATACAACAATAGAATACAACAATAGACAAACAAAAACAAGGAATTGGAATAATAAAATCAGATAAAAACTCATCTCCCAACAGACAACAGTTATTCCGGGAAGGCCTGCCGGAAGAGGTCCGTCTTTACTGCTTTTTTAAAAACAGCAAGAGTAGTAATAAGACGGATCTCATCTGGCAGGCCATTCCAAAGTCTGGGATATGGTGATCATGGTAATGCATCAACAGCTTTTTTCACAGTGAAGATCCTCATCAGTTGTCAAGAAGCTATTTTAGAACCTGTTCTGATTCTAAGAACAAACACTGGCATATTCACATTTTTTACTTTACACATATTAGTGTGTGTGGATGGCAGTAGCAAACCTCTTTCGAAGAAATTTGCCAAGAAAACCCTATGAAATGGTTTTGAGCAAACAACAACTACTGATTATATATACAATTCCATTTTGGGGCCTTCATAATGTGCCTTTCGGATCCATTGTTGTGCCCCCAATTTGAGGAGAGAAGAGTTTTTTCTCCTTTGAAAGGAATGCTGCTACTGTTTGGGTTTTTTGAGGTCAGTTTGGCTTTCACCAAATGCCTTTTCACTTCAAATGATACAGTAATTTTATGTGATAAAGCACAGCACTATGTTATTTCAAATAATATAGCAACGTCATTGCCCGTTCATTTTGTTTTTCCAGTATAGCACTTAGATGCACAAGAAATATATCTTTAGATCTGATTTCATACAGTGCCCTTGCTCATGTTTTATGGGGTTGGACTAGCTTCGAGAACAGTTACATTCATTCACCTCCTGAGAATTTCTTGTTGCTGAAAAAGGATTCTAAACATCTGTTCAAAGCATTGGAAGCAGAATTGGCAGCTTTTAGTTTTTAGTTCTCCACTGTAAACAGAGCCTGCATGAGTTCCTGTCACTAGTCCCAGCTTCTGCCAACCTAGCAGTTCAAAAGCATGCAAATGCAAATAGATAGGTACCACTTCTCAGTAGGAAGGGAACAGCGTTTGCTGCGGTCATGCTGGCCACCTGACCACCAGAGCAGTCCTCAGACAATGCTGGTTCTTTGGTTTAGAAACGGAGATGAGCACCACCCCCTACAGTCGGTTACAACTAGACCTTCATGTCAAGGGACTACCTTTACCTTTACTGTAAATAGTGGATTTCAGGGCACAGCTCCATAGAAATTTCAGGGAAACAAGGTTAAAAACCTTGAAGAATGGTTTCCTCATTACTTTAAACCAAGGCAATTATAATATGTAGAGCCTAATCTTTTAGTACGGAAAGATCTGTCAAGCACTCTCCTCAGCTCATTTTTGTGCCTTCTAATTTGCCTGATTAAAAGAGCCATTATTAATGGGGACTCTCGCTTTGTTTTGGCATGAAGAAATGGGTAAGCACGCAGTGACATACATTATTGTAGCTTTAATTAAAGTTTGTACTGGATTTTATCCAATGTTGAATTTTACTAGTAACCCTCTATGAGAGAGAAAAAAACCCTCAACCATAAAATCAATGGTTAAGTAGGGGAAACAAAAGTGATGACAATGTATTATGCATGTATGTCTATTTCATTCTCAGATATTGGCCACAAACTGAAAACTGCAGGTGGATTGATATGATAGACCTAAGATTGTATAGGTATTACATGCTAACATGAATCGTAACACTGATCTACAGGCCAATCCCAAATATGTTCTATGTCCATGCTTCATGTAATACTATTTTATTATTATGTGGCATCATTATAGAATACCATGTATAAAGTACAGATTTAATAAATTCCTGTTCTAAAGAATTTTGCAATCTAAAAATAATTAAAAAGGAAACAGTAGAGAAAAGGGAAAGAAAGTGGAAATAGAGTAAATCAGGAAAAGAACACATAATTAATTATAAATACTTTGGCTTAATTACAGTTAGATAGGGATCAAGAAATCAGAAGAAGACTAGGACTTGGAAGGGCAGCTAAACTAGACAGGATCCTGAAATGTCAAGGTGTAGCAGTGAATACTGAACTTAGGATTGCCCAGGCCATCATGTTTCCAATTTTTATATATGGTTGTGAAAGCTGGACAGTGAAGAAAGCTGATAGGAAGAAATGGTGTGCTGGGGAAGAGTTCAGTGGATACTGTTCACCGTTAAAGACAAAAGACTGCTAAAAATGGGTCCTAGAGCAAATCAAGCTAGAAGTTAAGTTAACTAAACTGAGACTGCCGTACTGTGGCAATATCATGAGAAATAATGACTCACTAGAAAACACAGTAATGCTTGGTAAGGTAGAAGACAATAGAGGAAGACTGCATTCCAGATGGATAGTCAAGGAAGCCATGACCGGTTGATGATAGGGTGACTTGGAGGTTTCTCATTAATAGGGTTTTTATAAGTTGACATCAACTTAGCAGCAGTTAACAACAACAAAGGGGTCTGCAATCTTTGTACAGATGGGTATAACTCAAATGACATAGAACTATTGTGGGCACCATACAAAATGGCTTCTGTGTGGGTCCTGTTTATTAAATACAACTGACTCTCTGTTTTCACAGAGGAATCCATTCTAGACCCCCCCGCGAAAACAGATATTCAAGCCCCATAGGTTTGAATGGGATGCGGCCCATTGATTTTCATGGAGGTCGTCCCTCGGTGAATATGCAAATCCACGGACTTTTAAGTCTGTGAGGAAGGAGGGGTGACTGTATATCTGCTGTGGCTGCTGTGGAAAGTCACAACATACCATTCTAGGAAATGCAAAATGAGAAAACCTAAAGGAAAAGCAGCCAGATCAGGAGTACAAGACTGAGTTCCATAATACAAGCCAAAAGACCCAAACAAACCAAACACATTCCTTTGAACTTTTTTTTTTAAATTCAGGTAACTCAAACATGGGAAATACAGAACACCAAAGTCTACATAGACCTATCTCTGAAGCCTGAAAGAGTCCCTGCTGTAGTAAGCTGTGTAGAACCAGCCGGTCATAGCTCCTGAAATGCTGTGAATGAGGGGGCTATTGCGAGGAGGGAGTTAGAACCTGGACGTTTATCTATTAAAGAATGAGGTAGGAGTAAGAGGAAATAGAATTAAGATAATCAGAGAGAGAGAGAGAGTGAAGAATAGTTAGGAAGAGAGGAGCTGATAAGATCAGAATAGGGTTTTGAGCCCTGGGAATGTGGAAAGCGGTTGAAGACAAGGGATCTTATCTGCAGGGTCCCCAGGAGTTGAGGCCAGCTCAAGGGTAGTTAATAACAAATCTTGGCTGGTTTTATTTACTTTGTCAAACTGTTATCATTTAAGAATAAGAAGGGAGAATTGGCAAACACTTTACCACACCGAACCCACTGATCAACACAGCTACTTATCCAGGATAGGAAGCCAAACACCTTGAGGTCTGAGTACCAGATCTAGGGAGGGATCCGGAGGGTAAAAGGGCAAAATGAATGACAGGAGCCCTAGGTTGGAACTGAAGGATCAACCTGGATAAGGCTCCTGTCACACCCCCTCTGCCCTCTTCTTACTTACCTAAAGACAGGCAATAGATGCTTCTTTATTTCCTTTTTCTGTGTGTCTGAGTGTGTTGTAGAACAAAGGTCTGGCTTGTATATACCTACTATCTTAAAATCACGAGGAAGCATATCTGAGTCTTGTGGAGCCGAGAGGCATTCATGGGAGAAATGAAGATGGTGAAGATTGGGGGACCTTGTTCTGAAGTGATTCCAGATACCAGAAATAGGAATGTATAGCAAAGGAAGGATACAGCATCTTATCTGCTTGAAGAAGGTGTCCGAGAATGCACTATTGCCTGTGGCTACTGCATTGCCAACCTGTAGCTGATTAGCATTGTTTCCAAAATGTTTGGTATCAAATGGAATAAAGTGTCGAGTGGCAAGGAGATCTAAACAGAAATACTTTGGTCACAATGTAGTAGGCTCAGTCTTTGGACTGAGGCTGCCCTTTGGATTCTGCTATACATATTGGTGCAGTTTAGGTAGGAAATGAGTAGAACGTGAATATGTCTGTTCCAACCAAAGGAATATCCTTCAAGTAACAGAAAACAGTGGAAATGTTTTCCAGGCAATGAAATTATCCCAGTCGCAGGAGGAACAGGGAACATTTAAGGGCCGAGTTGAAACAAAGAGCTTTGGCCAGATTTGGTTGTGCGGATTTGGCCTTATGATAGTCAATACTTGACATAAAAGTGTTGGAGGAATTGCATGCTCAGATAAAGAATGTGCTAAAACCCAGTGTTAGCCTGATTGTGCTCAGTGAGATTTGTTTAGTATTAACTGAGAAAAATGTTGCAGCAGCAGTAATGAAAACGATGGATGCCTTTTTTGCTGTTATCAAAATGCATTTAATAAGATTTGCTGTGCCTGAGTGCCTTTCACTGTAATGCTTTATGGTTCATACTAAAGCGATATAAGTAAGCGACATCCATCTTTTGCTGATATAAACTGCTTCTGTATGCTGTCTAACAATGTTACACTTTTGAGTAAACATCCTTTTTTAATAATAAAAGCTAGGCAGGTAGTATAGCTTCACACAAAGAAAAAGAGAATCATTTGCAGATGCAATGTTCTGGTACACCACATATAATCTTGATGTTATACTGGAAAGAGATTTTTTCTCTTATGCCAGAAGATATCATCAAAATATCCTTGCTTAGGTTTGTTTGTAATGGAAGTAGTAATACCTCTGTTATAATACTTGATTGTTTTCTTCTCATATCAAATTGAAGCTTTTGTATATACATGTGTATGTGTGTGAGATGGGAACTGTAAATCTACTGGTGAAGGATTGGTGGGGGTTACAACCCAACATATCTGAAGTGAGGTGGTGAATTTGTACCTTAGCTCATGTCCAATTCTCGAGTTGTAACAGCAGTAACTTTTAAACTTCCTTTCAGGAAAAATTTCCACTATAAATCTGTTTATCAAGACTGTCCACAACACCAGTCCTTGTGCATTGCACAGGGTGTGAGTCATATCCTGAAACTAGAGCAATGCTTTCCCTGTGGAATACTCACACTTTAGTGTTGCCCTTCCTAAACTGAGTGTGCTTCTTAGAAATGATGTTTCTCTCTTGTGGCTCAGTGTGGCAGTAGAATTGCTAATACTTGACGACACTCTCCATCAGTTTGGTGATCTTATGGAGGAAACTCGAGTGTGTTTTGCAAAGTTTCAGGATTCAGGTGAAAGGGATCTAGGTCCTAACATTGTAAACCACCCCGATTGTATTGCAGAGGGGCGGGATAAAAATAAATTTAATATTAATATTATTACTAGTAGACCACAAATTAAACATAAGTCAACAGTGTGATGCAGCACCTAAAAAATCCATTGTGATTCTAGGCGGCAGCAATAGAAGTATAGTGTCTGGATCAAGGGATGTAAGAGTATCACTCAATTCTGCCTTGGTCAGGCCTCACCTGGAATACTGTGTCCAGTTCTGGGCACCACAATTCAAGGAGGATGTTGAGAAACTGGAGCGTGTCCAGAGGAGGGAGACTAAAATGGTGAAGGGTCTGGAAATTATGCCTTATGAGGAGATATTTTGGGAGGTGGGTATATTTAGACTAGAGAAGAGAAGACTAAAAGGTGATATGATAGCCATGTTTATTATTTGAAAGGATATCATACTGAAGATGGAGAAAGTTTGTTTTCTGCAGCTCCGGGGAATAGATCTGAAGCAACAGATTCAAGCTACAGGAAAAGAAATTCCACCTCAACATTAAGAAGAACTTCTTGACAGTAAGAGCTATTCAACAGAGGAACCAACTCCCTCGGAGAGTGGTGGAGTCTCCTTCTTTGGAGTTCTTTAAACAGAGGCTTGATGGCCATCTGTCAGGGATGCTTTGATTGTGAGTTCCTGCATGGCAGGAGGTTGGACTTGATGGTCCTTGAGATCTCTTCCAGCTCTGATTCTGTGATAAGATTAAAATGGCCTCATAAGTATGGATGAGAGGTTCATTTCTTAAAAGAAAGGAGCATTTTAATGGGTTGAATTGGTAATTCTTCCTGTTTGATAGTAAAGATGGGGAATGAATGCTTAGGAGAAAGATTGTTCATACTGCAAAGGGTTACTTATCTGCCTTTACTGATTCTGGGCCATTCTTCAAAAATAAGGACAGTTCTGGAGTAGAAATTGAATGTTACAGCAGATGAAAGTAGGACTCCTTTGAATATATAGAAGAATCAAGCTTCTCTGCTTGCAGAGATATAACAGAGCAGTGTTTGGCTGTCAATTATGAAATGAATAGCACAAAATGATTGATCTTCTAGAGAACTCTGCTCTGGGCCACGAAAGTGTTGAAACATGATGTGCCAACCAGAAGAGGCATTGGGAACACTTACCACACATTATGGAAATGACGGCTTTATAGTGCAGGACCCAACTGGTTAGCTTTCAACTTGGAGTTGTGTTTTGATCAGGAAGGTGAGAGAACTGGTGAATCTACTCGAGACAGAATCTACTCAAACTTGAGTTTTCCCCCCCAAAAATTCTAATTTTCTTTAACCAACTAAAAATGCCACCCAACGACTTTGGCATCTGAGAGAATAATTTTTTAGCTAATGATTAAGTGGGCTCCTAGGAGACAGCTGAGTGTGAGTTCTGATTGTTCTCTATATGCGCCACAGGAATTTAAGAAAAGCAGTGCTGGTTTAGGCTGCATGCTGCTTTCTGCATTAGCCAACCAGCTACTTCTAGAACCTGTAGAAATATGAAAAGAAGGTTATATTCCTCTTGTGCTGCTATTCCAAATCAATATGGTACCTCTGATCCTGGCGGTGATGTATAGTTCTCATGACTAGTAGCCACTGATATCCCATCCTCTATAAATTTATCTAATATCATTTTAAAGCCATCTAAGGGCCTGAACAGACTGCCAGAAATAATTCAGCTTGAGACCACTTTAACTGTCCTGGCTTAGTGCTAGGGAATCATTGGAACTGTATTTTATTGTGATACTAGAGCTCCTTGACAGAGAAGGCTCAATGTCTCAGAAGAACTACAGTTTCCATAATTCCCAAGCATTGAGGCAGGACAGTTAAAGTGGTCTGAAGCTGGATTATTTCTGGCAGCCCCTAAATTGGTAGCCACTGCCATATCATGTGGAATCTTTAAACATGTTTCTCTTTGCTTGGATTCCATGACTGTGTCACATGCACTTAATATCTTCCTGTGACAGCAGTGGAGTGATCTTGCTTTGCTCTTTGTAATAATAGCCCTTGATGGAGTTTTAACAAGCTGAGTTCAGATGGCAGCTCTAGGGAAGGACGACAGAGGCACAAAATGGGGAACATCCAGTGGACTCCACAGAAGAAGAAAAATACGTCTCAAGATGCTCAAAAGATGGTTGTTTAGTAGAAAAGCCTGTTTATACTACTACTTATTTATTTTATTCATATGCCGCCATTCTCCCACATTGGACTCCATGAAGTTGCTTCAGTAAGGTTCCCTATAACTGACAGTGATCAGCATTCTGGACCCACTGATGCGAGATGTAACACAACGGCATCCGGAAGGCTGCCTGACTTCCAATCCTGTTCTAATCTTTCAAGTTTCTGGCTGCAGCATTCTGGATCTGCTGCAGTTTCCAAAGGCAGCCAGGCCTACATAGAGTATGTTACACTAGGCCAAATGGGTGGGATCAAGACATATGCCATTGTAGCCAGATCTTATATCCCAAGGAACAGGCACAGGTGGCACACTAGTTTTAACTGTGCAAATGCACTCTGGCCACTCCTGAAACCTGGGCATCCAGGCTCAGAGTTGAGTTCAGGAGAACAACCTAAGCTGCAAGCCTGAAATTTCAGGGGGAGTATGACCCCATCCAATACAAGCACAGACAAAGTCCCTGTTTCCTGCTCTGCCTTTTGACCAACCGAGAACACCTCTATCTTGTCTGGATTAAGTTTTAGTTTGTTTGCCTTCATCCAGTCCACTTCTGACAGGCACTGGTTCAGTACAGAGACAGCTTTCTTGGAGTCAGATGGGAAGGAGAAATAGAGATTGGTGTCATCACCACTAAACCCCAAAACTCTGGATGACCTCTCCCAGTGGATGTAAAACAGAATGGGGAATAACACAGAATCTTGAGTGATCCCACAGGCCAACAGCCAGGGTATTGAACAGGAGTCCCCCAGCACCACCTTCTGAGTTTTCCTGTCCAATAATATCTGGAACTATAACAAAGCCCCTAGGTTCAGTCCCAGAGATGTAGCCCAGAAGAATACCATGACTGATGGTATCAAAAGTTGTCGAGAGATCCAGCAGAACCAACATGGACATATTCCCCCTGTCCTCTTGTATATGGCAGGGGGTTGGACTGGATGGCCCTTGTGGTCTCTTCCAACTCTGTGATTCTATATGTCATCCAGTAAGGTGGCTGATAGTGTCTCTGTCCCATAACCAGGCTTAGAGCCAGATTGAAATGGATCTAGATAATCCTTGCTAAATAACCAACCATATTTGAGCACTTTTTCTTCTGTAGGTTCTGTTGTTTGTTGTTGTGTGCCTTTAAGTCATTTCCAATTTATGGCGACCCTAAGGTGAACCTATTTTCTTGCGTTTTCTTGGCAAAGTTTGTTCAGAGGGGTTTTTCATTGCCATCCTCTGAGGCCGAGAAAGTGTGGCTTGCCCAAGGTCACCCAATGGGTTCATGGTTAAGCTGGGATTTGAACCCTGGTCTCAAGAGTAATAGTCCAACGCTCAAACCACTACGCCATGCTGGCTCCCATCTGTGTGTTCTAGTGATGGATAAATTATGCTTTGAGCAAATTATGTCATCTTTCTCAGTTTACATTAAAAAAAAAGAATATAGTTCAGTCGAAACAGGAAACAACTATTGATAACCTTTAATTTTTTTTTCAAAAATAGATTTTTTTTGGCCAAGAGGCAAGCTGCCTATATGCCATTCTGTCTATATGCCAGTAGAAAATCCTCACTGAACATGTTTCAGAGTTATTATTTTTTTACTTTGAAAAGCAGCTCTGTTGATTCAGCTCTTCTGGCCCCAGGCAGATATAAATATGCCTTCAAAGCTGGGGTGGAATAACCATGTTCACTCCTCCTTTTCCATAATTCTTTTCTGCAGTAATGTTTGTTCCTTCCGAAGTGTTCCGCCTTGAATGATAAATCCAGCAATCCTTTGCCACCCTACGTTTGTATTTAATTAAGATGCCTCTTAAATCTTGTCCTAGCCTCTCTTCATCAGAAGAAAAACTGAACTTGTTGTGACGAGAGGAAGATCTGTGAGTCTGGAATATCAATGGACTTATTCAGCAGAGGATATATGTGTGTACACTAATTAAGGAGTGCATTATTGAGCCATAGCATAATTAACAAGCTATGCCCAAGTGTCTAAATATAAGCTCTTATAACAGTTCTGCCAAAAGGGCCTGTAATTGTGCAGTTCTTAACACTGCACATATATTTCTCTTCTTCCGTTCCCCTCTAGTAGAAGCCCCAGGAAAGCTGGACAGTAAAGTGCTAGAAAAATAGATGGCCTCACCTCTGCCCTGTACCCACTGCATAAAAGAGCACTTGTTTTTATGGAGGGTAAAGCTGTCTAATGGCTACTAGTCATGATCACTGTCTATATATTCTGTCCAGTAGCTGAGGGAGTTGCTAGGGCATGCATACCAGAGAGGACAGTTGCCCTCTTTCCTTTTTTTTGGGCAGCGGGCGCGGGGGGGGGGAGTCTTCCATTGGGCATCTGGTTGTCCACCGAGTGAAGAGAATACATGACTAGATAGTTATTATGTGCCACCATGTCTGCTCTTACGTTGCCATTCCTGAGACTACCTTTGTAGTGAAGCACAATGAGCAGATACTGTCTTTTCATGATGCAGAGCTGACATCTGGTCAGGAGAGTATGTAAGTCTAGGGGGAAAGAGGAAAAATGCACTTCTCATGTTTATATATTTTTAAGTGTGTGTGTGTGTGTATATATATATATACATATATATATATATATTATTTACGTGTAATACTTGAAAAAGTTTTCAAGTTTCTAAGTGCTAGCTCTTGGAAATTGCTCAACATGAAAACAAACACTGAAATTCCTGGGAGACAAGTGCATTACAGGAACCCAAGCACCTGCTTGGGACTCTTCCAGCTCTGACAGTCCACATGGTTTGGAAGGAAATTCTTTACTAGCACATACAGTAAAATGGCAAAATGGAGTAATAGGCGCCAATACAAGCAGCAGCAGCGACTATTTTTGAGCAGGTTGTAAGTTGGTGTGTATACATACATACATGGACCTGTTGTTCCAGGCATGTACAATCTAGATAGCATTTTTAAAATAAAAATCCTTCTGCGTTGCTCTTCAGTTAAAATGTGTCTGGATAGTGTATTCTAGCTAATAACACAATAAAACAGCCCTGTCTGTCTTGTTTTGGCTTGTCTGTTCCAAACATTGGATGAAATATTGATCAGAACAAAGGCGGCAATCAAGAAATCAGAAGACTAGGAAGGGCAGCTATGAAAGAACTGGGCAAAATCATAAAGTGCAAAGATACAATAATTCTGAACCCTAAAGTAGGATAGTCCAAGCCATTGTATTTCCCATCACAATGTATGGATGTGAGAGCAGGACAGTGAAGAAAGCTGATACCAGATGCAGCATTGGAGAAAAGTGTTGAGGATACCGTGGAGAGCCAAGAAGATAGACAAATGGGTTCAAGAACAGATAAAGCCTGAATTCTCTCTGGACGCCAGGATGACTAAATGGAGTCTGTCGTATTTTGACCACATCATGAGAAGACATGAATCATTAGGAAAAACAATGGTGCTTGGAAAGGTGGAGGGCAATAGAAAAGAGAGGAAGACTGCATGCCATCTGAGAAAGTAGACTGAAGTCTATGAAAGCTCATGCTGCCAATTTCTTTCTTTCAATTAGTCTCAAAGGTGCTACAAGGTGTTTCTACATATTGCATGTCAGATGGTTAGACTCAATCAGGGAAGTTACAGTCTTGGGCCTGTAGACCTGAGCAGAGCAGTTGAGCAAAGGCTTTTTTTGGAGATGTCTCATCCACAGGGCGCCATGAGTTAGAGTCAACTCAAGGGAAGTTAACAACAAATACACATTTTAAAAGAGAGGTTACCATAGTAAAAGGATAGTGCTTACACCAGTTACAACTGATATGCAAATAGATTACAGATTTACAATAAGTCTGGAAAGTGTTTTGTTTTCTCAAAGGTTTTAAGATATGTACCAGATGACTCTAGGGAGATAATTCCATAGTTAAAGCACTATACATCTCCACCACCCATATCATCTACTTCAGAGACAAGATATTTCCTCATATTTTCTTGAATATACTCAGGCTCTAAGATCTTCAGGAGGCCCTTTTCTCAGTCCCTTTACCTCCTTAGACTCATAATGGGAAGTCCAGTAGCCATCTGTATGTAAGAGCCAGCATGTCATAGTGGTATGAGTGTTGGACTATGACACTGGAGATCAGCGTTTGATTCCCTTCTTGGCCATGAAACCCACCTTGTGCAATTCACACACTCTCAGCCTCAGAGGATGGCAAGAGCAAACCCCCTCTGAAGAAAATTGCCAAGACAACCCCAAGATAGGTTTGCCTTAGGGTCACCTATCCAAAGATCTGTCTAGTCCAACACTGCATTCATACAGTGGCCAACCAGTTAGCACTGCTATTCTTCATTGCACTGTAACTGATACACAGGGAGCATAAACCCTCTGACACTGGAGTATAAGTGTGTGTGTGTTTGTTTTGACCAGCAGCCATGGATTGTCCTAACCTCCATGGATTTGTCTAAAACTCTTTATGTTGTGTCTTGCTTTTGTCCTGAACCTCCTGCCAGTCATATCAGTGCCTGACCCTGAGTTTTAGTATTATGAGAGAAAGAGAAAAGCCTTGGAGACGATTCAGTCACAGGGTCACTATGAGTCATGGTTGACTCTGAGGCAGCTGACAAGTATACTTTCTCCATACCATACATAATTTTATTTATCTATGTCATGCCTCCTGTTATCTGCGTTTTTTCTAAGCTAAAAAGCCCCAAATGTTGTAAACTTCCCTCATACATTAGTCACAGATTCTGGCCCTTTTCTTTAGCTTTTCCAACTTCAGGGATATTGATCTGAATCAGTGGCTAGGTTCACAAAGGATTAATAGTAGTTGCATTGTAGGAATGTGGTATCTTGCTGATGTTCTGGACTACAAGTCCTATATATCCTGACCATTGTGTATACTGCTCAGGGTTTAGGGCAGTTGAAGTCCAAAAATATCTGGAGGGCTGCAGGTTGCCTAATTCCTGTTGTACATGATATCTCACAGTTGTATCATAGGATATATAACATGGCATCTGATGCAATATAATACCAGAGGCACATGCTTGCCACATCCGTCTTCTAAACAAAAGTACCTGGTCTGACTGTTGTGTTTTTTGTTTTTTTAAAGCAGCTGCAACAATAAATACTAAGAGTGCAAAACCTCAGTGGCACAAAGAGTGTTTTGATAAGCTACCCTCTAAAGTGATGGAAAAATCCCTTTGGCTGTTGCCAGCTTGCTAAATCTGTTGGCTGCACTGTGTGAAACATCTGTTGCCTATGAGCTTTGATTCTGTTCTTCCTTAATGGCATTTTTTAGTGCAAGGGGTTTGTGCTTGTTGCATGATTGACTGTGGGATGTGAGTGGGAGATCGCAGCAGCTTTTGTTGCTTGGGTGGCTTTAAAAAAATCCAAGTAGGGCATTTATGAAGCAGCCTAAATACTCTAAAGGCACCAGATCCCATCTGATCTTGGAATCTAAGCAGGGTCAGGCCTGGTTAGTACTTGCGTGGGAGACTGCTGAGGAATACCAGGTACTCTAGGCTATATTTCAGAGGACAGAACTAGCAAAACTACTTCTGAGTAGTCCTTGCCGAAGTGTACTCCATGAAATTCATGGGCTTGCCATAAGTCGACAGGCAGCTTGAAGGCGCATGCGCAGACAGCATTTAGGAAGAAACAGCATTGACTCCACTGCTCAGAGATGTTAAAACTTGTCTGTTTTAGCAGTGTTTACCTTGGCTAGTCACAGATTCTGATATACACTTTGTATTTTAATGAAGATTATCTAAGTGGCGCAAGAAGAATGGCAATACATTTAATTTCCTTTAATTTACCACGGCTAGTAGCTTGGAAGAAAAATTGTGCTGCATTTTAATGTGAAAATAATTTGTGAGAGTCGTAAACCTGCATCTGAAGCAGTATCCTTTTCTTTCCCACCCAACTTCCCTGCGCCTTGCTGAATTAAAATGAGCGTGCATTTTCAGTTTTACACTAAAACAATCCTTATCTTCAAAAAGAGTACTCAAGAAGATAAACTGTGACCACCAAGCAGGCTGATATTTTAGTGGGAATATTGCCAGTAAAAAAAAAGAAAAAAAAAGGCAAATACAGTATTACAATGGCTAGATGTGTTTGTTTTAACAACTTCTGCTAACTTTTGAGCTTAGATTTTCAAAATTAAAAAAAGTATTTTGTTGGACTGCATCAGAATCTGCCTATATATCATCTCCAGCTATGTATCTAACTTGGTGTTGTCTACCTTGACTTTACCTCTGCAAGGTCTTGAGGGGAGACATGAAGGCATCTGATGCATACCTGGTTCAAAATATACTGCTACATGGATGGACCGGTAACTGCATTGTTCCACTTCATACATTGTCGTCATACTTTTGCCTAAAGCAGACAAAAGGAGGTGTAGTGTCTCTGCAAATATTCACATATAAATATGTGAAGTGTCCCTGCAAATACAGATAGGTGTAGTGTCCCTACAAATATTCACATATAGAATTTTCTGTACTGTAGTCTCTTCTGCAACAATTCACATCTCCTTTGAGAGAGCTAAATTTATATCTTGGGATATAGTTGGTTTATCTAACCTTTTTTTTGGTTTTTGGCTTTTTTAAAAAAAGGAGATGAGGGATTAGGATAAGCAGGTCCCATCTGATGGAAAAACTCAAGGTATAAAATGGAACATTTGCTTGGGCTCCCTTTTGATCTCAAATTGTTAACACCATGATCTTGTTCACAAGATACGTTTCAACTGTGGTTTAAATTGAATGTAGCCCTATTGGTCTGTGAGGTCAAATTTTCTAGTGGTAGCCCCAGAGATTTGTTTTAGTTTGGGATGGATGCAGAAGGTCCTAGATGTGGATCCTTGGGCGTTCCAGGAATTTGTGCAAAAAGCCCCTCTAAATCTTTTGGGAGCCACTGCCTGTGTATGTGGTGCTACACAAGTATTGGTTGCTATCAGTGAGTGCAGAAAGCATTGAGTTAATGGGGGAACCTGGGGCTCTCTGGATAATGATGGCCTACCACTTCCATTCCTGACCACTGGCCATGTTAGCCTGAACTGGTAGAAGTGAGTTCCTGCATGGCAGGGGGTTGGACTAGATGGCCTTTGTGGTCTCTTCCAAGTCTATGATTTTTCTGATTCTAAGTTTACTATAACAACATGTACACACAGATTTTTCATCCTGAGCTAGATAGGTCAGTGTCTAAGAATGACTGCTTCCTATATTCATCCTTTCCTTGATGTTCTTAGAAATAGATATAAAATGCTATAATAAAGACAAAGATTTCATTGGAGGAAGCTTGTATGGTCAATTATTAATGTTTTTTGTTGTGGTGTTTTGTAAAATTGGGCCTCGTGTATGTGTGTTCAGTTTGCAGGATGTTAAGAGCAAGCGCTCACTCAAAAATAGAAGCAAAACAGCATTGGGTTGTTGTTGTTGTTTTTAAAAAATAAGCTCTGATAGCATGATTTGTTGCTTAAAGCTCAGGAACCTGAAAGTATACTACCAAGTGATGTTAATGTATTATACTGTGGAAAGGAAACTTTGATCTTAATGACACTTTCCCCCCTAGTTAATGGCTTTAAATTATATTGTGCAAAAACACCTTTTCTATACTACTTTAAAGTAAGTGTGTGTGCATGTGTGTGTGTCTTTCTCTGTGTATATGTGTGTGTGTATATATATATATATATATATATATATATATATATATATATATATACATACACACACACACAGTTTCCTTCTTGATGCGCATATTTTCAAGCGTAGGTTGCTGTTTGCTCTAAATAGCTGTTAAATTTCAGGCTGTACAGATAACAAGATCGAACTTGACGCAGGGCCTAGGAGAGTGTGGAGGCCTTGTCTAAAACACACCTCCAGTATTTTTGTGTGGAAATCACTGAAATTGGACCTGGAGACGTAACATGAAAGCTTGGGGGGAAAACACCTCCTCCCTGCCGGGCGTATTTTATCCGTAATGTTGCTTTTGCAAATCCTAAATGTTCCTCCATTTAAAATGAAATGTGCTTCTATTAACCTCTTTTCATATGCTAGCTTTCAGCAGGCTGCAGAACTGCCTGATTTGACTTTCTAATGCACCTGTAATGGATCTTCTGGGAAAACGAAGCAAGTGAACACTGTGGTGTAGTGTCTTTTGCCATTCCATTGTAACGTATTCTGTCAGCACTGTCTACCTTGTGGACCTTTTAAAAAGAGAAAGTGGGGAGAGGAAGTGTTTTATGTATGGCATCCTACATTCCCCCCTTATAGCTGTTTTGTGCTAGCTGGTTAAGTTTTTAGTACATCGACTTTCAGTCCTGGTGCCTCATCTCTGTGGAAAAAATGTGGGGGGAAAAATGATAGAGATATTGGTGATCATTTTCCTGACAGGCTCAGGCGAGAGGATTGCTATGAACGTGATGCTCCAGTAGCAGCGAGGGAAGATCGTTCTGGCTCTGGAAACGCAGCATTTATCTACAGTGTGGTGCTTCAACGCGAGACATTTCAGTAACATAAGCTGCTACCTTCGGGAGGGCAAACGAGAGGTTTAGAAAAATGGTATTAAAACTCCCCTCCCTCGCCAGAGAAAAGCGAAGGCTGTGATCGGCATATCCGGAATTATTTACATTCGTATGGTCCTAATGTCATTCGGATCGGCCCCCTTTGAAACAGATTGAGTGCTGGAGATGAATAATGGAGGATTTATTCATTAAAAACTTTGTGATATAATTGGCCATATGCAGCCGTGTTGAGAAACGGCCATTTGCATTAGCATTTTTAATTAAACAGAAAGGTCTTGCCTCTTATATGTCAGGCGAGGCAGCTTTGAAGATTTCCCCCCCCCCCCCAATCGTCTTTTGAAGGTCTTTTGAAGTCCCGTGTATGAAAAAGGTGCCTTCTCTTTTGGAACAATGAAGTGCCAAACTAGAGGGTTAAATTTATTTTGAGCCGTGTGCTTTGTTGTACTGTCTTTAAAAATAAAAAATAAAAATCCAGAAGTTAACAGTTGCTTTATTTTTTCCAGAACAGGAAAACAATAGCTAGAACTTTGATTCAAAGTCACATTTCTGGTAAATAGAATGATATAGTTGGGCAGTTTGTGTAAAAACGATACATTGAATAGTTTGGGATCACTTTGGGTGTCTTAATGAGAAGGAAACAAAGTTTCATCTCTATAACAGAAAAAAAAATGTATTTTAAAATGCTGAATTGAGAAGTTCAATAGGAAGACTTAATCTTATCACAGAATCAGAGCTGGACTTGATCACGCTGCCGCTCTCTTCATGCTTTTGGAGAGATCATATGACTTTTGCACCTGAATATGGTTGGAGAAGTATATCCAAATACACATTTATCTGGAACTCCTGGTAGAATTCAAAGATATAGCCATGTTAGTCTGCAGAAATAGTATGTCGAGAGATTTTGTAGCCCCTTTGAGACTCACTGAAATAAAGAAGCTGGCAGCAGGAGCTTTTGATCATTGTGGATAGATGGCATTTGTGTTCAAATGTACAGTTCAACATGCATGGTTTTAAGTTATAGCATGTTTTACCATGTCTGTTAACTGTAAATAAAGATTGATTGATTAATTGATTTCAACATGCATTTATCTTTTTTTAAAAATAAGCTGCTCTGAGAGCCTTTTTTGCTGAGGAGCTGGACTAAAATGCTACAAATCAACACCCATATCGCTGAGGAATATCCACAATGAAACCTCCTCATATGCTTGGATTTTTTTTTCTCTTTCAGAGCATGCTTCTATCACTGTTCTTTAATGTTTGTCCCAGTTTGAAATAGCATGATAATTTGATTCCTCCCCGCCGCTAATGAAACCTAATAGTCACATATTTGTGTGTGTGGTCCTTTTTAGTTATATTTTCGTATTAGTGACCCTCTTTCTATGCATTTGCATTCCCTCTTTCTTTCTTTCTTTCTTTTAATTTCACGGGAAAGCACTTTTTAATAATAGCTGCTTGAGTGGTGTGATGAAGCATCCAACGGTCCCTCCCAAGAGAGAGTGATTATCCTTGAGAGATTTCAAACTCTGCATCATTTACGCTCACCTTCTTGCTGAAGAACAGCTTGCATTTTTAATGACGGATGATTACATTTCATAAACAGACCTTTAAAAATTAAAATAATATTGATCCTTTTTCATTTAAGCTCTATTAAAGCAACATGCCATACATCTTTCTAATAGCTAGAGGACCGATTACTGTTAACTGTAATGTCGCCTATGTACTTAGGGGCTTTAAGCAAAGTGTGCATGCGTACACATGTGTGTTCAGAAGCTTTCTTGTTGTTCTATATCTAGTTTCAAATTAATGTTTTTTCTCCTTGTGTGTGTGTGGTGCTTCAGGAAGATTCCTCTTCATTGCGCTGATACACATGAAGGCATTTCCTCCCCCAGCCAAATTCTATGAAGCTCACAGTTCGATTGCTGAGAGACCTTTCTTTCATTAAGCTGTAAAATGGTTTAACTTCCATCACACCATATTTCCTAGAGATTAAAATGAGAAAGAGAAGCTTTCTAGCACACTGCATATTCTTCTTTTGTGCAATAATAGATGTGATCATTCTTGCCACCTTTTTTTTTAAAAAAAGAAGCTCAATGAATTTAGACATTTTTAGCCCGGCAATTCTGCAACTTAATGATCCTAACCTAATTAATATGGACTCCCTCTCTCTGTGTACATGTTTGTGTATACTCTGATTCCAGCTATTTTCTGAAAAATAGCAACCCCCTCCTGAAGGTAGATTTTTCAAAATGCTAAAGCCCTACATCATAGATAGTTTTTCCAGATATTATTGGATTTCAACTCCCATTAGCCACAACTGGTATGGCCAATGGTTAGATCATGGGCATACTAATTTAAGCCTACTCCTGCTATAGCCAGTTTAAATCTGGAAATGGAGGAATTCAGGGTGTGCCCAGCCTATCTGGTTGTTAGTGTATTGTGATCTCAGCAGTCAACCCTTTATTTGTATTAGATTCTCAATGCATTTTACTTGTGTTAAGTTCTGAATTTTTACACATTAGGCTAATAGAAAACAATAGAAATGATGTTTAAAATTAATATTCAGTTTATTTAGTTTCATGTTTTATTGGACTATAATATGCACACTTTCTCTGATGATTTGAAGATAGTTCAGAACAACACATTTGTTTGACTTGTTCCTTGGTCTGGATGCTTAATGCTGAATGACTTCTTGTGAAAGATGGGGACCTACCCGCTTTTTGAGCTAATATGGTACTAACCCCTTGGGAGATATTTTCCCAGACTTACCATGGAAACATGAAACTGTGGATAATAGCGAACCCTATTGAAATGAATGCCCTCTTGCGGAGGTTGACCATAGAGTTGCACTGGAGGACTTAGAAAAAGCCTAGAGCGAACTTATTTTTTCAGACATGGGTAAGTGAATCTGTGGGTACCCCATGGATATGTGAATTGTATTGTATTGAACCTTGGGATCGGGAGGCTCATATTTTTCCCATATGATTATGAATTAAGGTTATTCAAAAGCCTAGTTTGGCAATCTGGAAATTTCCATGTCCCTGAAATTCCCTGTCCACTATCCACAGCTGTATTAAAATTCTTCTGTTTAGGAGTACTTTTTGGTCTTCAAAGAGTGGAATGTACAGCTTGGATTGATACATCGTCTTAGTTTTTATGAGTCTTTAGGCCGAAACAGACTGCAGAAATAAGCCAGCTTGAAACCACTTTAACTGCCTTGGCTCAGTGCTAGGGAATTCTGGGAACTTTAGTTTTGTGAGATATTCTGATGCTTCAGCAAACTACATTTCCCAAAAATCTTTAGCATTGAGCCAGGGCAGTTAAAGTGGTTTCCAGCTGGATTATTTCTGGTCTGTTTCAGCCCTTTGTTTCTGCGGTTTTTAAATGAAGATTTTTATATGGTGGCTTGATTTTCTTGTTGGCTCTTTTGCTTACCTGATGTTGAGTTTTATGTATTGAATCTTATTTTTGCCACTAATGACATTTAACTTTGAGAACTTCAAATATTATTAAACAAAAATTGGTATAATATTTGCATAGAACAGAGTAGACCTGAGAACGCGGAAGTGCCTGCAATGTTGAGGTTAGCATTTAAACAGCTACTAGCATAGTCACCTTTCACAGACGTTAAAATCCTCTGCATACAGACTTGGAGATTTTACCGTATCAGGCAGTATATAAATATCACGAAAGAAGTAAACACAAGAAATAAAGAAAGAAAACATGTTTTGGGTGCTAGGAGAGTTATCTTGGGTTTCTTTGGGGGGTTGCAGACTGCCAGAAATAGTGCAAATTGAGTCCACTTTTAGGGTTAGGGTTAGGGAATCATGGGAACTGTAAATTATTGTGGCACCAGAGCTCTCTGACAGAGAAGGTTCAATGTCTCAGAAAAAAAACCACAATTCCCATGATTCCCTAGCACTTACCCTAACCCTTAAAGTGGACTCAATTTGCACTATTTCTGGCAGTCTGCAACCCCCCCTATCTTATGGTGTGCCATAAATGACTCGCATAGTGGTGTTTATCAGTGTGTTGGGAGAGGGAATAAGCAAGAACATGAAGTTCTTTGCAAAGCCATTTTTTTCTTGTGCATTGTGATGATTAACAACAAACAACAACAACAACAACAACTGTGATGATGTTACTGCTATAGTATTTGAGATAGAACCAATATCTATAATATAAAGAGAGAGCTTTATGTCAGAATGTTAGATTCTGTCAACAGGTTGATGCTTAGAGCATTACTCCTCCAGCATCTTACCTTTGCAATGAGTTCATTCGAGGATTTGTCAGTGGAACAAACAGCCTTTCAGAGTAATCACCTATTTGGTATCTGTACCTTGCAAGGTGAATGCCAGATATGTCTTGGATGTTGAACATCTCAGAAATAGAAATATCTCTTTCTGTCTCTGTGAAAAGGGAAGAGACAACTTGTGTCAGGGGAAAAAAAAGCATTCATGTTTCTGTTTACAGCAAGCCACTAGGCTAATTTTGTTGTCGCTCTCAAAAGTCTCTTATTAATTCAGATTGACTAAAGGTGGGGTCTCTAGGGAAGAGATGACTGCCCCAGAGAAGGCTCCCTGCTGTTTTCCTCAACCCTCAAGGCAATGGATGTATTTGTTTACAACTGGTTTTTCATCCTCTGTTCCCACTTCTGCAGAGCAGACCACAATTTATAAAGGCTTGATTGGAGGATTTCAATGCTGAATCAAAATAAAATATTGAGCTCTTCCCTATAATGGGAATTGTAGTAGCTTTGTTAGGGAACAAAAATCATATCATATTTATATCAAAAGCAGGTGTCTGGAAAATAGGTTTGTTTCCTTTAAATGTTTCCTTGTGTAAAAGGGAATGGCAGTTGTACTTACTCTCCTCCTGCCCAAATACTAAGAGCCACTTACTTATGGCTTTTCCATTACAAGGGTCTTGACAGAATAGAGCAAGGTGTTTTGAATGTGTGTCTTGGAACATCTGATATTAGTGATTCCCAAGTCGAGTAATTAGTTTTAAAAACAATACATTTGTGTACTGCCATAATTCTGGAGCCATTGAAAAACAAACCACAGATTCTTATGAATTCTGCATTTTCACCCCAGATGGGAAAAAGAAGATGGATTTTCTTTTTTAGTGAGCAGGAAAGATACAGATGTATTGTAACTGCGGAATATTGGCTGATGAAATGTGGGCTGTAAGGGCTGTGGCTTGTCTTATACACCATTTAAAAATGTGCTAAACCTTGGAATTAAGTCAATATCAATTTAATAGTATTTGCTGTTTGGTATGGGTATCTAGAATTGCATGCTTTATCTGCGCCTAGATAACAGGAGCAGCAGTAATCAGAAGAGTAAAAGGTGGTAGCAAAATCCCACAAATCCTTAATAAGATACAATACACATATGTCCTTCCTTTCCAAACCAAACTCCTTCCGTCTTTTAGCTCTTGCTTGGGATTTCCTCCATTCTACCACCAGACAAAGCCTACTGATGGTGTGATTCCAGAGGAGAAGGTAAGTTTCTTTTTACTGTTTTAACATACGATTGTTTAATTGTATATGTTATACTTTCATTTAACTTTTGTAGTGTTTTAAAAATGTTGTTGGCCACCTTGAGTTCCATTACTGAGAGAAAGGTAGGGTAACAACAACAACAACAAAAGATGATGATGATGTCTAGTAGGAGGCTAGCTTGCATAATGAATGAGAAACAGGATGAAGAGATACTTTCCTTGTCTGCCAATTAGATTTCAAATCTGTCAATCCAAGGTTTTTTGGGAGGGGGGCAGGAGAGGGGAGATGTGGCTGTGTTTCTTTGAAAACACATTGGCCATTTTGCATTTTGTAATCTTGGAACAAACTGACATTTGTTCGTTGCTCCTCGATTGTAGCCTGGCATTAATAAAACATTGGTAGTAATTGTCTATGACAGATTGTCCATATTCCCTCTTCTCTCCAGCATCTGTGGCCTTTGACGGTTACAGGAGGTGTCTACAGAAGCTGTCTCTCCTTGTATAAGTCCCTGGAGTAATAGTCTTTGATGGTAACTGGCTGCTGTAATACTGATCTATCAGCTTGCATGAGCTGCATAATGTCTGAAGAATTCAGTACCCATCAATACTCTTAGTTTGCTGCATTTCTTTCAATATCCCCCCCCCCCCAATTTATTAAAAAGATACTTGCTGGAGTTACTGAGATCTGATATCCATTCATATCTTGTTATCAGTTGATCAAAACATTGTATTAGGATTTATCACATAATAAATGTCTTGGTGAAAGGTGTTTTTTCTTTTTCTTTTTTAAAAGACAGGCACATAGCTAGTAATGGGAAAGTATTCTCCAGCAAGCAATTGGTGTACATTTACAGTCTTTAAAATAGTTTAGACAACATCAAAATTGTTTTCTACACTAAAAAATTTTAGTGACAACATGTGGCAGGCTTTTTGTCATGTGGCTTTTGCTTTGCAAACTAGCGAGGAGAGGAAGTAGACTCTAAGAAAGCTCATGCTACCAGCTTCTTTAAGTTAGTCTTCTAACTACAGAGGTTCGATATTATCAAGCAGGGGGTGATGTATGCACACCTGTATCAATATGCCCTCTTGGATGTGCTGCTTTTGGATAATATGGGGCATGGCGGTCCATGAATGCTCAAATCTGGAGATGGGAAGCCTGCTGACACCAAGAGCCCACTGTATCTGGGAATAAGCCACATTGAATTCAGAAGGGTTTATTTCTGAGCAGATATGCAGTTGTTTGATCTGGACTACCTGGAAACTAAACTTGCCCATAAAGACTCAGAACTGCATATGTTTCCTTTAATTGATTCAAGGGGCATCTTTGGGATAGATCATGGGCCCTTTCACAGTACATAGTTACAGTGTTATTGACCCTCAGGCTCTGGAAGAAGCTGTCCTTCAACTTTCAATTACTCAAGGATGGGGGAAATATGAAACTAATAGAGATGTAGTCATTTAATGTGTCTGTAGCATGCTGTTTGTATATTTCAGGAGTCAGGTGGGAAGATGACATCTTGACTGTACATGTGTTTCTTTCAGTTTTCAGGCAGTTGGGGCTATACAAGTATGACAAAGAATGGCGAGGTCTGAAAGTCCACTTCCTTTTTTATGACTCTTGTTTGGACTTCAGACAGAGTAGTTTTTGCATCCTCTTCATTTTTTTAAAATTTAAAAACAAAACAAAACATTTAAACCCAGGGAAAGCAAAACAAAACATTTAAACCAAGGGAAAGCTGCTCTTGGCTAGATGAAAGGTTAGCTGTTAGTGTTCATAAGAAATATGTTATTTTCAGTAGTCAGTGTGAAAAGAAAACAATGACTATCGAGGTAACAAACATTTGTTGATCACAGACAATTAGTGGTAGAATTCAAAGAGACAGCCATGTTAGTCTGTAGAATCAGTATATAGAGAGATCTTGTAGCACCTTTTGAGACTAACTAAAGTTGGCAGCATGAGCTTTTGTAGACTTAAGTCTACTTCCTCAGATGCTACTTCCTCAAATGCATCTGAGGAAGTAGACTTAAGTCTAGGAAAGCTCATGCTGCCAACTTCTTCCTTTAGTTAGTCTCAAAGGTGCTGCAAGATCTCTCTACATACAGACAATTAGGTTAGTGAAGACTTGAGACAATAATAATTCATTCTGAAAGGCTCTGAGAGACAATAATTTGGGGGAAAAAAGAATGCCAGTGAATTGTGAAAGGCAGTATATATATAGAGATCTGCCTTGACGCTGACCACCAAATGCCAGAGTAGGACTAGGAATCAAATCCCCATTCAGCCATGAAATACATTGTACTGACCCAAAATTATCTTAAGACTCTCAGCCTAGCTATCTTCACAGGCTTGTTGCAAGGATGTGGGTGAGAATTATGCCCATCGCCTTAAGCTGCTCAGGAAGGGTGGGACTAAAAAAAGAAAAAGTCAAAACAAGGGACACTTGCTCCTGAATAGACCTAGTTGCACCAAGTTCTTAGGATCTCATTTTAAGGAATAAGTGATTGAAAGTTACTCCCCCTCCCATTTAATAACTGCAAAGGATTTTTGAGGTGGACTTGACACCATTGATTGAAACCTTTAAAAATGGATGTGGCTGCCTCGGCAGGGTTAGGTGGTAAATCTTAATTTAAAAACACAGCAGCACTTAAGGTCACTCAGCCTCCTTTTGTATTGCAGTATTGATCTTCCCACCCCGCCCCACTCCAGAAGCACAGAATGCTGAATATTGCATTTTGAAATTAACCAAGCACAGCAATATGAATCAAAAATTGTATTACAAAATGTTATTCCACTTTAACTGTTCAGATAATTCCAATGCTATGGATTCTGTAAATGGATCTTTTAAAAGGTAGTGATACACCTTGGCTGGACAGTAATGATAACAGAAGTTCATGTGCCACCTGCATGTACTAGGGAAGAAAGGAACCAATAGTCCAGCCAATAAACTGTTTACCATGGGGTTTTCTGGGGCTGAGAGTGTATGGCTCACCCAAGATCACCTAGAGGGTTTCCATAGTCGAGCAGGGAATCGAACCCTGGTCTCAGAGGTCATAGTCCAAAGCTCAAACCACTACACCACACTGGCTCACTGTAACTAGTTTTACATAAAAGCCTTCCTCTTACATAGTTCTTAGAAAACATTCAGGGGTAGGTGTGTTGGCCATATGCAAATTCAGACAAAAATCCATCAGTGATACCTTTATTGGCCAACCAAAATTTCCTGGACTTTGCAAATCTCCCTATAGCCACAGGGCCAGAAGGAGGAGGATCCTGCCTACAAAAGATATCATCCCCACCATATACCATCTTAACTAAAGACTGAAACAACATGTCGGCATCTGATCGAACATCTCCAATTGCTTTTTCTCCTGTTTGGTTTGTAACGCATCTTGCCTGATGAAGAAGAAGCCCATGGAGCTTCGAAAGCTTGCAACAAGTATATTGTGCACTTTGGTTGGCCAATAAAGGGATCACTGATGGATTTTTGTTTGAAATAGTTTTTAGAAATTATTTTGAGACAGTAAATTATGTGTATATCAACATCATATTCCCATATGGGAAATAATACTTTAAAAAAAAATGCAAAGCGGGAAGCAGCCTAATTTGAACTAGCATCCTAAAGGCTTCTCTGTTTTGTCCCTGCCTACTCACTGTCATCTGTAATATTCCAGTTCCCACCTATGTTCAAGGTGTTGACAATGACTTTCAAAACCCTATGTTCCCTGAAACCTTGGGACCTAAGGGATTGCCTCTCCTGTGTATACCTGTCCAAGCATTAAGATCTGCCAATGCGGTCCTCCTTTGTGTCACACCAATGGGCGCAGTATATTATGAGAAATGAGAAAGGGCCTCTTCTGCTGGGGCGATCCAGCTGTCAAATGCCCTCCCCATGGAGGCCCAGCCGTTGTCAGACATTTGTGTATCAACTGAAAAGCATAGCTGTTTTGCCCAAGCTTTGAGGACATTTTGAACTGTTTTCAACCAATTCTTTTAATAGAAAACAGTTTAAAAACTGTCTCTGAAGATGCCAGCCACATCTGATGTATTTTTCAGTTTTGATGCGTGATGCAGTTGGATGAAAACAGTGCATTTAGCGTAAAATATTATTAATGAAAAGTTATTCTCTGGTAACCTAAGCCATTCTTTCAGAGATCGTTTCTATGATGGAGTTTGATATCATTCAGATTTTCAGTTTCTTAAGAGGAAAATATGTGAGTTGCTATGATTGGGCCTGGCCTGAAGAATCAAGGCAGAGGAACTGTTTGTTCAGTGGCAAGCGTTGCTTTTTTTAATGTGACAAGGGATGTGGGTAGATTGGTTCTGCGAAAGAATTTCAATTTGGTTCTCTAGCAAACCATTTTCTGAACATGTCAGCAAAATCCTGCAGAGCTCATGGGGAGTACTTGGTTTAGGTGCACATGTCATGGCAAATGAATGTTTTGACTTCAGATGGCAATAAAAATGTCCATGAAGGTTGTTAGCATGACATGGGTCCCACAGTTGTGATGGGATAAATCAAGTTGATGTTTAAAAAAAATACAGAGATGTGCAACCTTTAGCTGAGGAAGGCTTAGTCGCCCTTACTTAGGGCGATGTTATAAGGTTTGATTTTCTGCACTGTGGCAAGCAGCTTAGGGGGGTTGCAGACTGCCAGAAATAGTGCAAATTGAGTCCACTTTTAGGGTTAGGGTTAGTGCTAGGGAATCATGGGAACTGTATTTTATTGTGGTACCAGAGCTCTCTAACAGAGAAGGCTCAATGTCTCAGAAAAACAAAGCAAAAACAAAACAAAAACAAAAACAATTCCCATGATTCCCTTGCACTAACCCTAACCCTAAAAGTGGACTCAATTTGCACTATTTCTGGCAGTCTGCAACCCCCCTTAATTAACTGGGACTTGCTGTCTGTCCTCACATCAAACACCACTTAAAACTGTGTGGTGTTTTTGTTTTGGACTGATTTTTATAGTGGAAAAATACTTTTATACAGCTGTACCTAGTGAGATAGCCACGTTAGTCTGGAATATCAGGGATCTGGTAGTACCTTTGAGACTGAGTGAAAAAAGTTGTAGCATAAGCTTTCATAGACTTCATCATGCATCTGAGGAAGTAGACCAAGTCTATGAAAGCTTATGTTACAACTTCTTTTGCTTAGTTAATCTCAGTGGTGCTACAAGATCCCTTCTCATACTGCATTATCTGTTTTCCTAAGCATCCAGCCTAATAAACTCATTTGCCCATTTCTTTTGTTCGACTCTTAGCATTAACCAAAAGAACAAACTATTGCACTGAAACAGCCAGAATCAGTTGGATCTGCAGAATATGTGTATTATTGATCAAGGATACATTCGGATAACATTAATTGCATGTGGGGGGAATTTATGTAGACATGCATAAATACATGATTTGAGCAATGTTGTTCTGTTATTTTAATGTACTTTTGTGGGTTTGGCTGGATGATACAGCGATACTGATTTGTTTTTGGTGTAGGTTTCAGTGCAGATGCAGTGTTCCTGGTCTCTCAATTGTAGATAGCAGTTGGAAGCCTGTGGCATACTCTCCGGCTCCCTGGCAGGTGAAGTAAGTCATCTTCCCATCTGTGCTTTTTAAAAACCATGTTACAGCATTGACATTAACATTTACATCTTGAGTCATGCTAACCAGTTGTTTGGGATAGTTTGCCCTTGGGGGCCGGGTGCGAGGAAAGGGGAGGGAGACAGCATTTTTAAAAAAGACATAGTTACTCCATTGTTTGTATAATAGTTAAAGAAATACCATTTTTTTCCTTGGCAACATACCTGAACAGTATGGTTATACTGTAATAGCCATAATCAGGAGATTTATTGTTATTAGAACCCTGAGACAGAACTTCATTTTAAGTACGTTTTGAAAGGCACCTCCATAGATCGAGTAATACCTAAAACCTGCTTTAGTAACTGATTGAAGAAGCCAAAATCTGCTCCAGGCACTGAAAATTTATATTAACACATACGGAGTTGGTTTGTTTTTGGGGGTTTGGCTCTCTTTCCCTCCTTCCCACTTGGAAGCTTTTATAATTTATAATTTTCACTTGGTGAGTGAATATGATCCTGGGGAAGGGGGATTCAAGTATAACCGTAGCTGTAGCAACTAGCAAGTGATCCATTTCTGGTTCTGTTTAAAGCTTTGTTTTGTTTTTTTACCAAAAAGTTACCAATGCCAAAATCCCCTGCAAAGGTTGGTGTATGTCTTTGGTAGCAAATATTTCTGGTTTGCATTGAGATGATATGTAAAGGAAACTCTAGAGGGCACTGGAAGCAATGTGTATGCAAGCTTTGCGCTGTTGGCTCCTTACACAAAGCTGTTTGTGCTCCAAGCACTTTAAGGTGGTGGAAATTTGATGTACATTCCTCTTTTCAACCACAAGGCATCATAGCCTGGTAGGGGGAAAATCTTTGAGTGAATGCCCTTGGGTTTGGCTTGGAGAATGGTTCCGGGCAATACATCTTAATTATTAAGCTCGGGGGATTTCTCAGCCAGGTTTTGAAAAATATTGTGGCTATGAAAGCATAGCACTGGAATTTTTCTTGCTGGCTTAAATCACTTGCAATACTGAAAGGGCTTTTTCATGCGTTTGTAGAACACGGGCAAAAATGGTAGATGGATGAAGTTTTATTCATGGCCTATTGGAAAGGGAGGAAGCGGGATTCTACATGGTGTTTTTTCTCTCATGCAAACAGTAAGAGTACATTGTCACGTGAGCAAAGTGTAACTCTTTTAAAATGAAATGCCACTTCCCATCCCTATCATGGCTAGCAAAAGAAATTATCCACCCAGAATGAAAATGCTGTGCTTGGAAGACCCTTGAGGGAGGAACGTGTTTCTTTTCATAAATGGCTGAGTCATATTTTTAGATGGGTGACTTTTGTTCCTGGTCCGATTTACATAAGACTGCTTTATTTGAACCTATATTTGTCCTTGGGTAATGTATAACATAACTGTCTATGCCAGATACAGTTCTTATTTTAGAAACATGGCAGACGCAAATCTGTTTACAGTGGTTGGTGTCTTTCATTTTTCCCTCAAGGTTGCTTGTCCAGTTTGGGCTAACAAGTTCACCACTAAACAGCGTGTAGTTTGCAAGTTTGAGCAAGATGTGGTCTGCTGATGTCTTAAATTAGAACCTCAGACTTATGTGTATCTTGGGAATGAATGTTGCTTTGCCATTGGTGTGCTGATGTGTGTACATAAAGCCTTTCTGCCCTACTAATTTGCTTCCCTTTCTCTCCCTCTCAACTTGGGCCCCAGTTCTTTATTCAGATCTACATCGGAAGCTGCCTTAGACAGAATCGGGTCTGTCTAGCCAGGCCCTGTTTACTGTTGCTGGCAGCAGGCTCTCCATAATTTCAAGCAGAAGTTGGTTCTTTTTGCTGGTGGTAGAAAATCCTCCCTGTCTTGAGTCACTTTCCTCTTGGTTAAAGAGCTATTAAAGACACTGAGCCCACTGTCCACATTCAAATCCTGTTGAGGAGGCAGAACACTGTTGTTAGAAGTAAAGATCTGCATCACTGACAGAGTGGAAAGTCCTGCCTGGTATTTCTACCCTCAACCCATATTCTCAACATGCCAGTCCTCAGGCCTAGCTCCACTGCCCACCCACCCCAGCCATTTATTTTCCAAGGGAGGCCTGGGGAAGGTGGCCAGGCTACAGTGGTTGTGTTTCTGCAGCCAGCCTCAGGATCATGATGTCATTTTTATTGATCCCTAAAAGGCCCCTGGGAGATCCAAGAGGATACCTGTTCCTTCTTGTGGCCAGTTGCAGGAAAACAGCCTCCTGCTGCCTACTCAATCCACTAAATGGTTGTCTGGGAGGGCTACCAGTGTAAAGAAAAGTAGGGGGCACAGGAGGTGGTCATTGCAGGCACTGAGTTCCTCCTTCTGCAAGAATCAAACAAGTAACTCTATAGATGTAATTTAGACAACACTGGTTTATGGTAGTAATGGAGATAAACATCACCCCCTACACAGTTGGATGCGGCTAGCCAGGGGTAGGCAAACTGTCCCCTTTAAGGGCCAGATCCAGCTAGCATGGATCCAGAATCCCAGACTATTGACCAACATGGCTGAGGCTTGGCCAGTATGGCTGAGGCTTCTGGGAGCTGAAGTCCCTCGGCCCTCAAAGGGGACAGTTTGCCTACCCCTGGGTTAGACAATCTTGTCAAAGGGGAAACCGTTACTTTTACCTTTATGTCACCAATGGGATTCCAGCTGGAGACTGGTTGATGGAACAACATGCATTTGAATGACACTGCTGAGAGGAGACTCAGAATATTATGTAGTGGTAGTTCTCAAGATGTCTATATTAAAGTGCAAATATTGTATGTTCAGGCACTGACACTTTTCCCATGCTACAGCTGTCATCATTTTTTTAAAATTGTGCTTTGTTGCAGTGACGATTTCTCACATACAGTGGGCCCTTTGTATCTGCTGCAGTCTGGTTCCAGGACCTCTATCAAAATCCATGGCACTCAAGTCCCATTATATATAATGGGGTAGCAAAATGGTGTCCATTATACAAAATGGCAAAATTAGGGTATTGCTTTCTCTCTCTCTCTCTCTCTCTTTTGGCATTATTTTTGAGCTGTGGATGGTTGAATTTGTGCATGTATAATCAAGGCATATGGAGGGCCAACTTTTCCATCTTACAGTAAATCACTGTTTTGCTCAGTGGTATGCTTCCAATGCTGGCCCACCACCTTGAAAAAGAAATTTCCTCTTAATATTCTTCCAACAATGTAAAACGTGTGTTTTACTATCAGTTTAAGACTGGTCTTGAGGATGGTAAATCTTCAACTGTAGTGAAAATTAAAACCCATCTCTCCTTTCAGATACTAGACATGGTGAAACCTGCCTTGGGATATGAAATAAAACCTTTTGGTGTGCAGCAAAACATGATGGGAAGGCTGTCTAGGAGCACTGCACTAAACAGTTTGGTCGAGAGGCTTTATTTTTAAATGTGTGTGTGTACAGTATGGGGCCATTTTCACTTGAAACATCTATTTTTGCTAAGCTTCATCCCAGCTTTCATAGGTGGGGAAATTTTGCAAACAACTCTTATGTGTAATAACATGCTCATTTAGGGCTGGAAAAGATTCTGAATTCCATGGAAGTGCCAAAGCTTTTCATTATTGTGCTTATAAGAGCATAACTGTCTACACTTTTGCACAGAAACCTCTCTCCACCCCATTTCTTTAAAATATAAGGGCATGTCTGTGTCTATCTAGTGTATTCGATCCTTGTGCTCATTGTATTCTCACAATGTCAGCTATTCTACTTAACATTGCGGATCCCATTCCCCCTCCCCTGAATCCCAACTGTGGCAAAAATCAATGTGCAGATTGCGGTCTGCACTAATAGGAATCAAGCTCTTCAAGGCATGAAAATGGGTTAATCAGCAGTGAACCATCTGAAAGGCCATTTCGAAACAAAGGCTTGTTCATAGAAGCAAAGCAGAAAACCGCTGAGGTAAATATCCAAGCAAAAGTGCAAGTATGAAACTGGATGGCTCTTATATCTTTCAGGTTTGAGTGTTACACAGATCCAAGGATTATTTATCCACTTACTGAAAACGGGATTGTGTGTTTTGCAATTAAAATTTATATCTGTAAAACAGTTTATATGCCAGAGCAGCACATAAACAGAAAATCCTTACCATTTTAATGGAACAATCCTTCACCCAGCCCTTGATGCTTTATACTCCCCCCCCCCACATATCATTGCCAAGTGAGGAGAAACATCTCATGATACGTTTGCTCCCATTTATGATGAAGTTGCAGTGTTTTAATGCCAAAAAGTACTGTATGCTGAAAACAGGCATGAGTAAGATGGGGAGGATCCAGCATAGAACATGCTGTGGTAATGAAATTGTAGAAAGGCTGTCTCCTCATCTTTGTGCCCCTTTGACTTTTAAAAAAAAAGTATTTAACATTCCAAAATTTTAAATTTGGGGAATTTGTAAGAGATCCCATGCCTTCAGTTTAGACTCCACTGCATTCAACTCAGCCTCCAAGTCATCACCAACCTCTTTGGTCTTTTGTGTTTATGTGCCTTCGAGTTGCCTGTCAATTTATGGCAACGCTATGAATTTTGTAGAATTTTCTTGGGCAAGGAAAACTCAGAAGTGGTTTTGCCAGTTCCTTCCTCTGAAATATAGTCTACAGCACCTGGTATTTGTTGGCAGTCTTCCATGCAAGTACTAACAAGGGCCAATCCTGCTTAGCTTCCAGGCCACACAAATCATCCCAAAATCATCTTTGTCCAGCTTCCCCCCCAAGCTCTCCAAAAACTAGCAGTTATTACTGTTAATTTACAAGTGGAGAAATTTATGTCAGACCCTCTGGAATCCTTAACTGTATAAATAATCCCTGAAAGTATTTTCTTGATGAATGCAGGAAGCTGCCTTTATACTAGTCAGATCTTTGGTCCAGAGAGACCATTTGTCTCCTCCCATTCTTACTCGCTAAGATCTGTTTAATGTGGCCTAAAATGGTGACCTCACATAGGCAAAGTATACAACCTACTACTGAGTTATGGACCCTCGCATATTTTTTTTTTTTAATAAAGGGTGATAACATGCGTGAGCTGCATATGCAAGACTACACAAGTACTCTTCCTCTATTGGAGAATTTATGATTCTCCTTTTGCTAAACAGCTCTTATCAATAGGATCCTATGGCAGCCTTGTATTAGGGATTAGCCTGGTATCTCTAGGTAACCAGGAATTGCACACATAGGGCTAAGTGGCTGGTGGAGGAAGGATGGAGCCCTTGTTCCATTTTCTGTACCCAGCGTAGAAATTCATTGTGTTGCTGACAAAAGGAAGTCTCTTCCTCTGTGCTTAGTAGAGAAATGCAGCTCTGTTTTTTTTTCTGTGCTAATCCTTCAAAGGTTAATAAGTTTTGTGGGCTTATTTACAAAGCTGTACTGGGAGGAAGGATGCAAAGGTGCTGATCATATTATAGTATGGGAAGACCTCAAATACAAAGCCAAAAGTTGTATGTGATTACTCTGATGTGTGAGGAACAAACAGTCACTCTCTGCTTTCAGTTCTCTTAGCTTGGGCTTTTGTGGCTGTGATTGCTGATAGCATGGATCCACTTGACTGTGTCCAAGAAAATAATCAGAAATGGTGGCATCCTTTCAGATCTGAATGCTAAGGTGGATGTAAAACTGTACAACTCCAGTCGTGTAGTTAGACTCAGACTAAAAAAATGATTTTGCCTTCTCCTGGAGACTCTCCGAAATTTGAGAATATGGCATTTTTATTCAAGGTAACAGTTAGGCAGCCAAGTAGAGGGGAGATTAAAATAATGTGGCATTTTATTGCCTGTAAATGGCAAGTCCAAAGTGTACTGCGGGCCCATGGTGGCTCAGGATCACGGAAATATAATCCTAAAATACTAATGGCAATATATTGCCCTCGGCCTTGCTTTGACTCTGTTGTTGTAATGAGTTGTGTTAGGGTTTTTAAAAGAAAGCCAAGGTTTAGTGGGAAGTTTCAGGATGGCACAATATATATCATAGGTTGAAGAGGGAGACTGAATAAATAAAAAGATCCTGATATGTTGGGGGTTTGTTTTGTTTTTTGCCTGTGGAGTGGTCCTGCACACCAAACCAACCTCCCTTAAATATATCCCCCCATTATCTTTCAAGCTCAAGATGCTTATTTCGTAAATAGATATCCCTTGTCTTTCTAGAATTATAGTGGTAATGCTCATGTCATTTTTGGGGGAGTCTTGGCAGTAGTTGCTGTATTTTTTTCAATCTGAAATCTTTCACATTGACTACATATACTATTACCAAACACTAACATGTATATTTGAATTGTGTTTCACCTCTCTCTGCTTTCCAATACCTTATAGTACAGTATTATAGAATAGTATCTGTATCTTTTAAGGAGTTTTGAAATAGCAGAATTACCTCTCTACCGCTGCAGACATTTCCTTTTGTCTTTTGTCTTCTTTTTGAAAGTATAGCTGGCTGAGTTGCTTAAAGGAGGCAATATAAGGACACAGAAATAACTCAAGTCAGTCAGATGGAATAAAAGATGAAATGTACCAGAGATGGAGGTGTTCAGACTCCAGAGGAAGGCTGCTTGCGTTCCTGGGAATAAAATGATATCTCTCTAAAGGGGGAAGGGAGATTATCCGTATATTACTGAGGCTGGTGGTGGCTGGAGATAGAAATAGAGTGGCTGCCTCCTGCTATTTGGTGAGACTCTCACAGTTGAACTGAGATCTCAGTTTGGGATTTTTGGCTTTTTCGTTACAGCTGCTACATAACGCTTCATAGCATGGCTTTGCAAGTTAGTTCACAAGAGATCATGGACCCTTAAACAGCTGATTTGGCTTCACTGGTTATTTTTACAATTCAAACAAATATTGATTGATTTTGTTTGTTTATTTCATATCTCACGTCTCTCTCAGCATGAGATTCAAGGTAAGGGATAATGTTTTAAAAACACACTATAATTTTAAAAAAACTCAGATAACACAAACTAAACTTTGATTTAAAAAGCACAGATTTTCCCCAGTTAATTAAAGCTGAGAGGCTTCATTGAGTTTTAGAATGGATGTATGCCCTCATCTGATCCAGTTTAGAGCTCCTTCGCTATCAAGAAAAAACCTAACCAACTCCTTCACAGAATAAAGGAAGAATTTAAGCTACTATAAAATAACATGAAAGACAATGAACTTTATTTCATCAACAAGTTACCATTATTCAATGTGTATTCCATGCCAGCCACATGGAGAAAGTGCTAGAAGGAAGTGAACATACTGCATTGTTTAAGCTATGTTTACTGCCACTAAATCAGGCTTGTCAACAGCCAACTGGTCATCTGAGGCAAATGCTGAAGTCCCTGGTCCTCTCAATGTTTGATCCCAGGTATGAGGACTCTTTTACTATTTCTATTTCTTCTAGGTTCAATTCGTGTAGATTCTCCATGGTCATTATTTTTGTTTTCTTTATGTTCAACAGTTAAGCCTGCCTTTGCACTTTCTTCCTTGATCTTTGTCAGTAGTCATTCCAGGTCTGTGAGGTTTTCTGCTAGTATTATGGTGTCACCTGTGTATCTTAGATTATTAATATTCCTTCCTCCTATTTTCATTCCTCCTCCTTCTGTATCCAAGCCTGCTTTTCTTAGTTTTCCCCTACCCCACATATATTTCATATACTCTTGCATTTTGGCCAGCCAGCTGTCTTTGGGAAGCTCACAAGCAAGGTATGAAGTTGCTAGTCTTCCCATGGTGATCTCTATTCTGTGGTATTCAGTTTTGCTGTGTTTTGGGTGACAGCTCTTGACACAGCTCCTTCTTCTCCATGCCTTGCAGAAAGGATTGCAGCTTGTGATAGAACACATGCTTTACATGTACAAGACCCAATGCTGAATTGTTTGCATCTTGCATGTAGAGAGATTTTGCAGCACCTTAGAGACTAACTGAAATAAAAAAGTTGGCAGCATGAGCTTTCGTAGACTTCAGTCTGTTTTCTCAGATGCATGTATTTAGGGGTGGTGGTGGTGGAAATCAGGGACAGACATATAAAGAAAGGATTTTGAATGTGAATCGACATTTTCACATACCAGTGGCATAAATATGTCTGTTCTGGTTTCTATTCCACTAAATGCATCTGAGGAAGTAGAGTGAAGTCTTCGAAAGCTCATACTGCCAACTTCTTTATTTCAGTTAGTCTCAAAGGTGCTACAAGATCTCTCGACATACTGATTGTACAACTAACACAGCTATATCTTTGAATTCTGTTTGCATCTTGGTATAGAGTAGCAGTTTTCACTTCAGATGTGACATTTGACTGCAGTTCCCACCATTCCTACCCATATCCTGAAGTGTCCGGGAATGTGGGGAGTTGGAGACTGGTAGCATTTGAGGACCCAAGGTTGGGAACATCTGCACTGAAAAGATTTTGGGTAGCAGCGGATCAGAGAGGTGGGTTAACATTTACCTGAGATTCTGGAAAGCTATTCCCGGACCCAACAGTACTGTACTTTGTTGACTAATAGACAGGCCTGGCATGAGGCAGTTTCTTATATTTCTAATTTGTCTAATCCTTTTTCTGAAAACAACAGTGCCACATACTATCTAAGCCAGTAATGGTAATGAATTTCCTAAGATGATTATGCTGCCTGTTGAATATGTGATGCTCCTTGGAAGTTGCCCCAGGTAACTTGATGGAACTGTAGGTTACCACAGAAATGAACCCGCTCTCCTAGTGTCTTTTTCTTCTGCTGCACCATGCTAGCTTTTATTAGGGAAGGTTGAAATAGTTTGAATGTGTAACCTTTGGAAATGTGTCTTTGCATCTTAATACACCACATTTGGCACATTCAGTTCTTGCCAGCCTAAGAAGAGGCTGATTTGGTTTCCCAGTGAAGCTGCCTGCCTGCCAAGCTTTAATTTAGGTCTCCTTAATGGATTATTAATGAACTTGTGAAGCGTACGTGAATACTTATTGACAAAACACTAGCATTACAATGCAACAGTTTGTCTGTCAATACCCTAATCAAGGACAAGGCTGTTGTACTGAGGTGATACTGAGAAATACAAGTGCTACCCAACATAACAAGATTCTTGAAGCTTTGTTTACAGGAGCTTGGAATTTTATCTTTAATTGGGCACACAGATAGGAATGCCAAGCTTTTGTAGCTCTCTTGATGTAAGAACGTAAAGAGCATTGGAATGACAATAATGGGTGAAAGGGGGAATGAAATATAGTCATGGTCAAGGTAGTGAAGTGGAACCTCCATCTACAGAGCTTGAACTATCAGATGTTGGGGACAAACATCAAATGAAGGCTTTTATCCAATATCTGTTATAGGCATCTTGGAAGCAATTGTTTGACCACTATTAAATTGAAGAGTGGTCTGTGATCACTGAATGATCGAGACCACTGTGGAAAGAGGATCAGACTAAATGGACCTTTGGTGTGATTCAGAAAGCCTCTTAGGTGCATCTCAAGGATCATGTGCACACTTTATTTTTTTCCTTGGACAATAGATCTCTCTCTCTTTTCCACTGAGTTTCAAAAGCAGTTTGTTGTGCAGCATAGGGGATTACCCTTTGAAACAAAAAAGAAGCTCAAAACTCTGCTGGAGCATGCAGAACTAATGCAAGATAATCCATCTTCTGACAAAGAACAAATAAGTCACTTTTCGCCACATGATGCACTCAAGGTGGGGTCTGTCATAATGAGAACACAAGATCCAACAAATCACTTGCGAAAAAAACTTTTGAACCTGCTTAAATCAGATAAGCACAATTAAAACCTGAAACAAAGTAAAGTTTTTTATTAAAAGACACAGTATTAAAGCAGCAATGGCATTACTCCAAGACCAGACATGTTGTGGAACATGCCAGTTTCTGCTGGTTGTCTGGAGTACAGGCTTGCAGTTGTTTGACTGGGCTTTCTTTTAAGAGGCAAGAGTTAAATGAGGTTAAATGAGAAAGCCATAGTTTGTGTTGTCCAGCCAATTGCTTGAAATCTCTATACTGAAGACTCCTGAAGAAGATGCAGAAGCACACAAGGTACTAAAGCGTGCCTTAAAAATTAAGCTGTCGTCTTATATGCATCCACCATTGTAGCGTGCATGTAACCATTAACCAGGAATCTTGGTTTAATTAACCACAGTGGAGGAGTGAATCAGAACAAACAGGATGCATACTTCGGTCACTTTGCAGTTTACTAAGCCAGCATTCCTAGTAAATAATTATGTGTGGACACACTCTGTGGCTACTGGTGTGTGGAGTCCCTATGCAGCACAGATTTCCTGGCTTGTCCTGATAATATTTTTTGCCGAAGAGGAGTAATGGTCTGCTGGTGTTGCCCGATGCATCTTGCAATTTTTCTGAAAGATGTAAAGGGAATGGCACAAATATCCCCCCATTGCCTACAAAACATGGGTTGTGCTGGAGTGTTGGTTTCACTACATAAACTAAGGACATCAGCAATTAAGATACTGTAGAATTTATTTTTCATTGAAATATGCATATTCCACCCTATACCTAAAGATCTGGGGACAGCATGCAGTAATATGAATTTGACCAAATTAAAGTGTTGAACCAGCTAAATTTATTGTTGTTGTTGTTATTATTATTACTATAGGGAACCCCGGTGTCGCAGTGGTTAAATGTCAGTCCTGTAGCTACAACGTGAATTCGATCCCAGAAGTCTCCAAGGTTGACTCAGCCTTCCATCCTTCTGTAGGTTGGTAAAATGAGTCCCCAGCGTGTTGGGAGCAATTGGCTTACAGATTGTAAACTGCTTAGAGAGTGCTAAGTTCACTATGAAGTGGTATAGAAAGGTAAATGCTATTGCTCTAGTGATTACTACTTGTTCTGTGCATTCAAGTTGTTTTCACCTTATGGTGACCCTAAGGCAACCCACTCACTGGGTTTTCTTGGCAAGATTTCTTCAGAGAGGGTTTGTCTTTGCCTGCCTCGCCCAAGGTTACCCAGCAGGTTTCCATGCCCAACCAGGGATTTGAACCCCGGTCTTCCAGAGTTCAACACTCAAACCACTTTCCCACACTGGTTGTAACTTACCCATTTTCTGGAAAGCCACCAGTCTGCAAGGCTTCCATCTTACTGGGTTCAGCTTTAGTTTATATGATCCCCAGCCTTTTACAGCATCCAGGCTCTGCTCCAGCCCCTGAACAGCCCCAGTTAATCTAGGTCCAAAACACACTGCAGAAATAATCCAGTTTGAGACTGCTTTGACTGCCCTGACTCAGTGCCAGGGGATCCTGGGAATTGTAGTTTTTCATGGTATAAGAACTCTCTGACAGAGAGGGCTCAATGCCTCACAGAATGACAGTTCCCAGACTTCCCTAGCATTGAGCCAGGGCAGTTAAAGCGGTCTCAAACTGGATTATGTCTGCAGTGTGTTTTGGACCCTAGGCGAAGTACTGCTGAGTGTCAGCATTGCAAACAGGTTACTCCACCCTTTAAAAGTGGAAGCAGAAGGGTAAAATAACTAATCTCAAGTCAGAAGTCAAGGTAACACTTAAGAAGTTTTTGAGCAGCTGTGTTTATTGTGAAAGGCTCTGATAATTTGATTAGATTGCAAAACACAATCAATAATCCTGAGTTGGTTTATTAGAGTCAAACTGCACTTTATAAATCAGACCCTAGATGGCAGAGCAGCAAACTGCCAAAGATTACTCTTCTGGAATAAAGCAATTTGATACAAACCAGATGCCTTTAGCTAGTAAATAGGAGGCTTACATTGTCTTGGTAGAGATGGCACACTCATTTAAACACACACACACAATTAGATTTAATTTGGTTCCCGGCTTGTTCTGCTAGAGTTTTTTATTTTTGGGCAGAAAACTGTCACCATTTATAGGTACCCCCTTGAGTTTATTTCTCGCCCTCCCCTTCCAGTTTCTTTTTGTTTGGAATTCCGTGTACAATCTTTAAATGCTTTCATAATAAGCGTGTGTTTATTCTTCAGTAAATGTCTCTTATAATGGTCACATGTGTTTCGGTTTGGGCTTTACCATCTGCAATCAGTTGCTTTCATCAGGGAAAATGTTATCTTTGGAGGCTCTTAAAAAGCAGGCATTTTGTGTCTGTGCTCTGTGTATCTTCCCCTGATGGTGGATTTGTTTAAAACCTGCTATTAGTGTTATGATCCAGAGGCTTTAGTTTTACAGATAATGATTTTTTTAAAATAATAATAAAAATAATAATAATGATTTAACTCTCCATTATACAAACATTCCTTCAGATGTTGCCATTGTGCTAAATTTATACAGCCCAAAACTCTTTTCTTTGGCTGAATGTTATGATGGTTCTCGGTAGCTTGTTTTCAAATATGCAATTGGGAAAAACAACAACTGTAATATGGCTATGTGAAGCTGCCTTATACTGGAAACTCAGTCATTTCCTATTCTGAGGTCCTAAAGTGGTGTCTTGGGTTCCCCCCCCCCCCTTCACCTTGTTTCTCAACTTACTTTAAATGGTGTTTGGAAATAATGCTGGGAGCTTGTGTATATATTCTGCCACTAGTCTATGTGTATAGGTGCCTTCAGGTCACTTGTCATCTTACGGCAACCATAAATTTCACAGGGTTTTCTTAGGCAAGGAATACTCAGAGATGGTGTTGCCAGTTCTTTTTTCTGAAATAAAGCTTACAGCACCTAGGATTTGGTGGTGGTCCCCCATCTAAGTACTAACCAGGGCTGAATCTGTTTAGCTTCCATGATCAGATGGGATCAGGTGCCTTTAGGATATTTAGCACAGGACATGCCCTTCCTAAAGTGTTATGGCCCTTCCTAAAGCGTTAACACAGATATGTCATGACATTGGTCTGCTCAGAGTTTTCCTCTCGCCACCCTGCTGGCTTTCCAAATCACACTGGAGAAATTTGTTCTGTCTTTGTATCAGGAATTCACAAAGGTTTGTTTCTTGCCAATTGGTGTCTTCTATCTGTTTCACAGGGGGTCTGGAGGGTATGCACAGTCTTCTTTTTCAAAAAAGGAGATAGGGAGTGGGGGGGGGTCTCATGGGGCTTTAGAATTGTTTTGGGGGGACACATGTGGCATGTACTGTGATCTATGATTGATAAATATTTATTATGTCACAGACTAGCATACACTCCATTCTATGAGCCAATTATTATTGTTCTTTTGCTGACTGTGTGGTAGCCTGTGGCCATGGTGTAACCCTTGGTTGGGTCAGCTGAAGTATTTTCTTATGTATTGCAGCAAGAAGACTCCAGCATCTCCTTACTTTTGTAGCTTGCGCTCTACCCTCAGCCACAAAGTGTGCCTGGCCACCCTCTGTTTGCTCTTGCTTACTCAAGAAAGAATTAGCAGCCTTTTCCCTTGGCTATAATGGGGGAAAGACCACACTTTAGATATACTGGAAGACATTTACACTCCACTGGTGGTCCTTTGGGACCTTGGCCCATTATTAGTCCACAAATGGCACATTTTAGCACTAGTGTCGTGTGGTGGTTTGAGTGTTGGACTGTGACCGTAGAGTGCTGGGTTTGAATACCTGCTCAGCCATGGAATCCCTCAGGGTGACCTTGGAAAGTCACACTCTCTCAACCTCAGTGGATGATGGCTATGACAAACCCCTTCTGAAAAAACATGCAAATAAAACACCATGACAGGGTCACCCTAAACTGGAAATTATTGGAAGGGGCACAACAAAGTGGCAGATTACGAACGAGATGAGTGAGACAACTGTTAAGGAACAGAAAAAACTGGGTCTCAAGCCAAATATTATGTAGGTTTAAAGAGAATTTTCTACCCTGCAGCCAGGTAACCGACCATGGAAAGAAAACTGTGTCCATAAATTGCTTGTCCATTCTATAGCTGCTGTGTGCTGGAATTCACTTGTATTGCTTTGAAGGAAGGATTTTGCCTCTCAAGTACTAGACTTACAATGTTCTCTTTTACCATACCTTAATGCCGTGATGGCGAACCTATGGCATGTGTTCCAGAGATGGCACGCAAAGCCATTTTTCCTGGCATGTGGAGGGCAGGGAGGAGGAGGAAGAAGCGCGCTCCTATTCCTCCTCCTTCAGACCCTCTCTGGCCTTCAGCTGCCTTTCTGGGGGCGCCTCTTCCTCTTCTTTCCGCCTCCCCCGCCCCCCCCCCCGGCCTTTAGCTTCTCCGGAGAGGCAGCTGAAGGCACCGGAGGACAGGCAGAAGTCTCGGCTCCAGCCTTTCAGGTTTGCCATCACTGCCTTAATGCACAGTTTTCCTTTACTCTCAGTGAGAGAAGGGAAATAAACAGAAGATTTCTGATTCCTTTTGGTGCCAAACTTGCATTCTGAAAAGGCTTGAAGGAAAGTGTCTGGGGAGCTGTAATGTAGTGTTCTCCAAAATGCTAAGTTTATTTACACAAATTGTGCCAGCTACATTACTCACGAGAGAATGTGAGTAGACTTGTTCCAAAAATCTGATTTTAGTAAGAAAATACATCATGTCTGACTTACCTATATCTCTGTATAAAGATGCTAAGTGTACATGCACATAGTATAAGCCACTGTGGTTTCACCTCCATTGCGCATCACATGCATCCTGTTATTTATTTATTTTAAAAAAATCTCTTCTGGAAAGATAGCTGTAGCTTTTGGTCTGCCATGGTGGATGCATTAATGTTTTGCTCAGATTACCAAAGTCATGCATATGTTTGTTAAGGGAGTGCAACATTTCCTTGCATTGTAGAAGTATTGAAGGAAATGGCTTCATCCTATTACATTCTGTGAATAATTTTAGAATATCAATGTCTGTATATTACTGTATGAAGGCATCTACACATGGAGATTTTATAAGAGAACTGTGTACAGTCTAATGTGGTTGCTATCTGGGTATACTATAAATTCATGCACTGAAGAACAAGCATTTGATTTCTTTGGCATTGGACCAATATAAACTCCAGGCTTTGGCCATATGGATCAGAGGGAGCCATTGATACTTTCCTGTGCATTATCAAAATAATAATAATAATAATAATAATAATAATAATAATAATGTTTTATTTATATCTCGCTTCTCTGCTGGGCAATCGGAGCGGCGTACAAGATTAAAAAGAACAAAGTTAAAACAAGAACCTACCCTACTGTTTCCCTTGTAAGTACTTTTTGGGCACAAGGAGGTATCCAGGTCTTTCCAGATCAAAATTGTCACTACTTGGCTATAGTATAATCCCTGGTTACATTAGTGTAAATTGTGAGCCCAGTCACACATAGGAAGCATACGTGTGACAGATTCTGTAATTCAGAAAGTTTTTAAATATTTGTTGAAATACTGTTTGATCTGAAATTAAGTATTTTTTTTTCTGATGGAGTAAGAAATGTGTGTACAGTATAACAATAGTTCACAACCTTTGGTCCTTGAGAGGTTTTGGGCTTCATTGGCCTCACTTGGGATACTGTGTCCGGTTCTAGGCACCGCAATCCAAAAAGGATGTTGAGAAGCTAAAGTGTGTCCAGAGGAGGGCAACCACAATGGTGAAGGGTCTGGAAATCATAAAGCCCTATGAGGAGAGACTTAGGGAGCTGGGTGTGTTTAGCCTAGAGAAGAGACAGTTGAGAGGTTATATGGTAGCCATGTTTAAATATTTGAAGGGGTGTCCTCTTGTGGATGGAGCAAGCTTGTTTTCTGCTGCTCCAGAGACTAGAACATGGAACAATGGATGCAAGCTCCAGGAAAAGAGATTCCACCTCAACATTAGGAGGAACTTCCTGACTTTAAGAGCTGTTCGACAGTGGAATAGACTCCCTTGGAGAATGGTGGAGTCTCCTTCTTTGGAGGTCTTTAAACAGAGGCTGAACAGCCATCTGTCGGGGGTGCTTTTAGAGTGTATTCCTGCATGGCAGAATGGGATTGGACTGGATGGCCCTTGGGGTCTCTTCCAACTCTGTGATTCTTTTATTTCACAGAGACCTTGGCCATGCTAGCTGAGCCCTGTGGGAGTTGATGTCCCAAGCACCTGGAAGACCAAAGGTTGAGAACCATTGTTTTAGCATTCATCTCTTGGATGCGGGAGTATGGAAGCGTTGCATCCGTACCCCCTCCTCTTGTTTAATTACCAAGCAAGGTAGTGTTTGCCTCCCATGACTCCAGATGGGCAGCCTCCCTTGAAAGGCTGTGCTTTGCCGATAAAAGTGTGCAGGTGGGTCAAGACGCTCTCTTTTTCTGTTGTACGAGATTGTACTAGCCATCTGTTATTTTGGTGTGAGTTTAATGTATGCCGAGTTAGCTGGGGAGTGAACCAAGTCCAGGTCCAAGTCATGGAGCTCAGCTAAAATGAACCTTTGATTGGTTCCACACATACTCCAGGTGTGCATTTGAAATACGGGATGGCATTTCCTCCGCATACACATTCGCTCATCGATTCCATGTGTGAGCTCCACCGCTTTAGCTGCCCATTCCTCTTTGGTAACGTATCTATAACTGCTCCATAGCTTAGCGTTCTGGTCTGTGAAATGTTTTCATCATTCGACGGCAGACTTCCTGTTTTTAAAGCTTATCTGGCCCTCCTGAGGGAAACACTAATGGAGCGATGGTCACTTCCTGCGGTTCTTGTCACTTTTGTTTTAAAAGGCTGGTTTGAATTTTTTTAAGATAAAGTCTTGAACATAAAAGAAAAAGTGATTGATGCCCTAAAAATCTGGAGAGCCTCTTTCTGCCCTCCTCTTTGCTTGCACCTACAATAAAAGATAATAAACCCTAGCAAAAGCTGCTTTCCTAGGGATATCTGCTTTTCTAACTTTCAATCTGTCAATGAAAATCCCCCTTCCCTGCACTCCCCACTTAAAAGAATCTGCCCTATTCTGGAGTGATTGTAAAGGAAGCATTTGGTAGTCATTTCCGCTAGCATTTCTTTTTGTGTGTGTGAGAACAAGTATGCTTTACATTATAATGGTTTAAACATACCGCAGGCTGTTGATAGAGGTATCATATTTTCCATTCACAAGCATTTAACATATGCTTAAGAATGGAGCAGGGAGGGCAGGGTAACGTTTGTTGTTTAAAATTGGTTTTGATTTAGAAGCTTGGAGGGGAAGGAAATCTTCTTTAGCCCTGTGGCTTGTGTTTTTGACATGTCTAATCTCTCTCTTTTTCTTTGCACATGTGTAAATTCTTAACTAGCTAAAGATTAGTCTCCTCCCCCCTCCCAAAAATATATATATTATTAGGATGAGCCATGGAATAATTCATACTTCGAATAGCTGTTGCTTTGTTTAGACTGACTAATAGGACTACTAGCCTAAATAAAACACTAGCTATTGAAAGTATTGAATGCTTGGTTCACCCCACCAGTTAAAATAAACATTAACATTTATGTCCTGATGTTTGGCTTGTCTGCAAATCTTGGAATAGTTTGGTTTCGAGACAGTGGGGCCCTTCCTGAAATTAGAGGCTAAAATCTTCCAGGTTCTGGCGTGTGTTTATCTTTATCCTCTTAAATGTACCGTGAGAGAGAATTGTATTATGACTGTGTTTCAGAAGATGTGTGTTCGCATTTGACTGGCAACAGAATATCTGGCACACTTGAAGCTTCTAGTCTTGTATTTTGGCTCTATCCCTTGCCCTTCTTTCTTTCCTTTTGGACTCTCAAAAAAGATATTCACAGGATGAAAATGCGCTACATGAAATTTGAATTAATTACTAAATAGCAGGGCGAAATCTAGTATGAAGTTCTTCTGGAATTTTACCGTGTTTGAACTGTTGAAAGAAGTTATCTCATCTTCATAATTTCAAAAAAGTGTATTAGCCCACCCATAAATAATAATTGCTACAACTGTCGGAAATGGACAGACATAGTTGTGTTAGATATCTGTAGAATAACAGTGTAAAAAGTCTGTTAGGTTCGGGCAAAACAACATTTCTCATATTATATAGAAAGTTCTACTTAACTGGACGCAGTTCCTCTTTGCTAGAAAAGGGTGACTAGAACGGGCAGTTTAACATTTTAAGATATTTAAATTATTTCATTAACCCTATGATTGTGTGTGTGTGTGTGTAGTTGTAAATTATAGATAGCCTGAATTTGTATTTCCAACTCAGTACACTCATTGAATTGTATGTGCTTTATGTTATGAGTTTTATGTAAGTGTTCATTTATCCTTAACAGTTAATTTCACAGATCTACTGTAGATGGAACTAACAATTGGACTTAGGCCACTGTTTTTATTTTAAACTTCGGTATATATTAATTGTTGGAAGATGCTGCAGTCTTCTGTTTTAAAAAAAACAACTGTCAAAGAAATTCTATAAATAATATGTGAGCCAGAGACCTTACTCATCTGCGTTAGATAATAACAGGCCCAGTTCTTTTACCCAGGTGCTAACCAAACCTCATAAAGACATTGGCGGAGTTCAGATGTTGAACCAAATCATGGTGGGCATTAGCTATAGTTTTGAACCCAAATCATACTTTCAGCTTCTTGCCGTACAACACAACAAACAAACCATAGTTTGTAGCTGCTGAGCTATGTCCTCAGAGCTACCCAATTCTTAAATTCTCCTGGATGGATGTCAGCCTGCTTCAGCTGCTTCTTTGCACATAGTTCTGGATCGTAGTCTTTGAGATTCTAAAAAATTAAGTCCCTCAAGGCTAAAGTTCAGAGGTAGGCTGGCTAGGAGGCCATATTTACAAAGCAAAACCATTTTACTTCTTTCTCCCTCTCCTTGCCGTTCAGTATGGGAAAAATGATACTTAATTTATGGGGTTCACTTCTTGTGGTAATGTTATTGCACAAAAGAGCAATGGGCTTGTTCTTTAGAGTGACTTCTACATAAAGGTGGTCACATATTTAGAGTACTGCATATTTGAATACCAATTTTGTGGCACATTAAACTTAATGATATTCAAACCAATAACAGGAGCATACATCAAGGCTGAAAATCCACACATTTGCCAAATTCTTAGAAATCAAATGTTAGATGCCAATGCCAAGATATCTTGCGGATGAAGTGCCTTGGTCTTTTCTAGTCCGGAAACATCTCTGCGTTAAAGAGGTTCACTTTAAATCATGGTTTTCAGAGTGTGTTTAAAGGGAAAGCACAGAGGAGAAGAATAATCATGTATCCATGTAAGAAATTTAGATTTTGAGATGGGGGGGGGGGGGAATATATATATATATATATATATATACTTTAAAACTCATATATATATATATATATATATATATAGAGAGAGAGAGAGAGAGAGAGAGAGAGAGAGAGAGTACTGAGTTTTAATAATCCTGGGGGAATATATATATATATATATATATATATATAATCCTGGGGGAATATACATATATATATATATATATATATATAAACTTTAAAACTCAGTACTATATATATATATATATATATATATATAGTACTGAGTTTTAAAGTTACTGATTCTGTGCCCTGTGGAATTCTTCTCAAGCAGCATTCTAAAACTGTCGGTTTCTCGGTGGGTGCAAAGAGGTGACAGTTGGGAACAAGGTATGAAAAAAGAGAAAAGGTCACACTTGGAAGCTGCTGAGCTTTCCAAGTACATGCAGAAGGAAGGAGAGTTGGGACAACTTGATGCAGCACAAAACAGGGCACAAAGTGGAAAAGGTTTAAGGAGAAAAAGGTAAGGAGGGAGGGAAGCATATGGAGGCTTTGATTGCCCCACAAAGATCCAAAACACACTGCCGAAATAATCCAGTTTGAGACCACTTTAACTGCCCCTGGCTTAGTGCTAGGGAATCCTGGGAATTGTAATTTTTTGTGGCCTCAGAGCTCTCTGACAGAGAAGGCTAAATGTCTCAGAAAACTATAGTTCCTAGAATTCCCTAGCATTGAGCCAGGGCAGTTAAAGTGGTCTCAAAACTGATTTCTGCAGTGTGTTTTGGACCAGAGTCTCAGAGGTCCAGGAGTGGAAAAGCCTACATCTTTTCTATCGGTGTCTTGGTTATGTCAGACTGGCTTAACCAGCATGGCTTCCCACAATGGAGCCTGGGAAATTGTTATGCTGAAGTGTATTGGGAAAGCAGTTAATGAAGAGTGAACTGATGTCTTTGATTCCACAGTATGTTTCCTTATGGTGTAATCTTGCGTATGGCAGCTCAGAAATGAATTCAGCTATGATCTATGAAGATTAACAGGAAAGTATGTGTAGGACTTCAACAATTAAGTGGTTTAAAAAACCCCAAAAAACATCCCTGCCACACTTTTCACTCATGGATTTGATTCTAATAAGGGTTCTAATATATTTGTTTAGATGTTATCCTATCCTTAGCATTAAGTCATGGAGTTGTTGTCAAGGGCATCCCATGGTCTTTCACATGTCTATTCTTGTTTTTTCTCAGTTTTCAGATCATTGATAACCATGGTTTGTCAAGAATGTCTGAATTGGCACAATCATGGTTAGCGCTAATCTTAAAGTCCACCTCTTAAACCAGTGACTGCCACAAAAATCTGTGACAGATATCTCAGTTGTATGTTAGGACTGGGATACATATTTGAAAATATTTGCATGCTGTATATTAGATACCACTGTGCTTTATTTGTAATGCTCAGAGAGAGTAAAGGGAAGACTTAATGCCTTTGAGTTGTCAGGCTACCTGTTCTGAACATGCCTTATTATGAAAATTTCTTTCCCGTTCCTCCACTGGTTGCTTCAAGCTGAATATCTTAGAAGGCTTACAGCTGCTCCACAGGGGAATAAATAATATTTTAAAGCAGAATGAGATGTGACTTAAATAGCAGAGAGTGGGGAGGACAGAGAAGGAAAATGTCAACACACCCTAAGTTTTGTATCACATTAGTTTAAAACAGGTTGGTTTGGTCAGATCTAGACCATGCACAAAAGCACTTCAAACTTGTTTTTAGAAACATTTTGTGAAGAACGTGCTTTCATTATTCTTGATAAAGGATTTAGCAAACTCTTTCTAGATAATGCAAATTGTATCCTCTGTACAAATAAGGCTAAATTTGTTTTGGGAAAAAAGTCAGTTTGCTTTCAAAATATTCTTGTGGTTTTCCTCCTGTCCCAGCATTGTTTCCTTCTCTCCTCCAGCATCAGCATCTGTGACCTGCTCAGCTTTAAGTGCTTAGTAAATTTTAATAATGTATTTCTTATGTGATCTATTTGATAAGGCAAAGTGCTTTTACAATTAGTTTTGCCTGTAGAAGTATGTTTATCTGGTAGCCTTTAAGCCTCTTCCTCCTCCTCCTCCTGGTGCAGTTTGTCTAGTAGGCGAAGTATTTATGCATGCCTTGATAAGAGCTAATTCTCTCCGAAAGAATTCTAGAGAATGGCTGTTACTCGATAGATCTTACAGTATATCTCCATTTAATGTTCTTCAGGTGTACTAAAGCTCTCACAAGAGGGTATAAATTATTTCTATGCTCCCTGAAAACTGTATAGAAAGCAGAACCTCATCATAAAATACTGAATGCTTGTGGGCCATGGTGCTCATTTGGAGGGCCTGTCCCCTGAAATAGAGCCAGTGGTCTAATATAGCATAATAGATTGAAAGGTCTATCTACTCCAGTAGTTTTCAAATAGTCGCTTTCTATATAGTTGTTGTTTGTGAGCCACTGAATCCTAGGCAGATTTTCAGGAGCATCTTCTGGTTGTAAGTCTATGCTTGCAGGAGAATGAGGTTGTACCATTTTGGACAGGCAAATTCAATCGCTGTCCCAAGCAGGACTAAGAAATAATAATAATAATAATAATAATAAAAATAAAAATTATTTTTATCCCACACCTCTGCGTAACGCAACCGGGGTGGCTTAAAATATACATTCATATCCCACAATCCCATCTCCCCTTGAAATACAATTAAATAATGACGATTGAAAACACGTTTAAAATAATAACACAAAGAACAAGAAACAAATAACAATAGCTACAATTTTGCTTGTCTGCAACTCTAGAGCAATGCTGACTCATCCACTTACCTCCAAAATTGGAGAAGGCGAGGTCCCTCCAAATTGCCCTCCAATTGCCCATAACATCCCACCTCCCTTGGGGACATTTTTGGTCTCCCTTTCCTTTTAAAGACATAGGGGGGGTTGCAGACTGCCAGAAATAGTGCAAATTGAGTCCACTTTTAGGGTTAGGGTTAGTGCTAGGGAACCATGGGAATTGTGTTTTTTTTCTGAGACATTGAGCCTTCTCTGCTAGAGAGCTCTGGCGCCACAATAAAATACAGTTCCCATGATTCCCTAACCCTAACCCTAACAGTGGAGTCAATTTGCACTATTTCTGGCAGTCTGCAGCCCCCCCATATTTGAGCTTTTAAACCCTTTTTTTCCTAGTTAGAAAATCTAATTACTTCCCAGTTTGAAAGAAAGCCTCTATAAACCTTAAAAAGGCGAGGGGGGAGCTGAAAATATCCAAACAATGTGGTGAAATTGGCAGTAGCACCACTGAGACTGGGGGTACTTTTTTTTCCTTTTTGGAGCAATATTATATATGTTTTTGGTTCTTCTCCTCAAATTTGGAGGGTGTGAGTATGTGAAAATGAGGGTATGTATGTATGTATGGCCTCTCAGGGTTCCCTGAAGGTCCAATGTAACACTCCAGTCTATGCCAGTTGCCCACTCTTGCTCTTGAAGGACCCTCTCAGTTTGCACAGACTGCACTGAGTTGTTGGTTTGAGAATCAAATCGTTTGTCTTTCTCCATGTAAGGCAGCTTCCTTTGGACTGTTTCCAGAGGGGAAACAGAAATCACGTTATTGAATGCGCCTTCCATGCAAAAATATCTGAGCAGGTAGAAACTTAACACACCAGGGAGAAACACGTGCTAGTCTCCTACTTGGAGGGTATGTTATTCCATAAGGGAGCACTAACAAATGAGAGATATCCCTCGTCCATTGACAATTCAGTGCCATTCATTCAGCTCCTACATTTCCAGCTCACTGTGTTCATATGTACAGTAGGATCTCCCTCCTTCCAAGGAAGGCCACCTTTCAAAACCACGTCAAGAATGGGCAGTATTTAAAGTTAAAGGTGGCTCCCTAGTCCTTAAAGCAAACTGTGTTCCCTATTTAGATTTTCTCATACACACATGCTCTTATTCAAAAATGTGTTTTCTTTCTCTCTCTCTCTCTCCCCAACAATAGCAGGAGTTAATGACAGTGTGTCAAAGCTTTAACATTGAATTTCCCCAGCTTTTGTTGGTTTGTGTCACAACCTTAATGTTACTTAAACTAGGTATTCCATTTAATTATAATGCTTATAATAAAATCAGATGTCAGCTCACTTGGCTGCATGCTTAGGCCTGTACAAGGCTGAGTGCTTTGCTTGTAACTGCATCCCTTGTCTCCTTTCATTATCTGTTAATGGTACTCAACATGACAGGGTTGTTTTGATAAATGGAGGCAGCACTGAAACGTGGCCTGGATTTCCCCCCTCTCTCCTCTGGATTGGGAGCAGCTCTTATACAGCATCAGATGTTCATGCCGACTGAGTGTGTTGTGTGGTGTTTGTCTTTTTGTTTAAAAAAAGGGCATCACACTTGAATTGTAAGCTTTGCAGTCTCTTAAATGAGTTGTTTGCCAGTGTTTTCTCCTGGTCTTCGAGCTTCTTGCTTTGCGCAGTGCTAAATGCTCTTCCTATGGCAGACCCAATCTGTTGCAGCTAGTTGAATTTTAAACTGGTTTTAAATGGAAATAAGCTGACATTGTGAATCTGTTTAGAAAATCAGACCGACTTGCGTTCACAGGCATATCTAGCCCGCATTGAAGGGGCAGTTACTATATTCTTTCTTCTATTCTTGAAGATACACAGATGTCCATCCACGCATAGAATCAAAGAGTTGGAAGAGACCTCAGGGGCCATCAATGTCGTTCCTAAATCTAAAATAGTAAGGAGAAAGGAAGCATGATTCAGACATGGATGCTACTGGGAAACTGGTGTGGTAGATTGCTTTTGAGTGGCCCTGGGTTGTTGAGAACTGCTTTCATTTCTTCACTTTGTTATGAAGCTTCTTGGGTAACACTGGGGCTAGTTGCAGTCTTTCAGTATACCTCACCTCAAAGAGTTGTTGTGACAATAAAATAGAGGCAGACAATATGTATGCCATCTAAAGTTCCTTGTGGGAAGTTGGACTTTTATTAAATAATAAAGCTGGTAAGATATCAAGAACCAAGGCGTGTGGAATCAGACCAATGGCTCTGTAGTCCTGCACTCTGTTCCTGGAGCCGGCAGCCAGATGCCACAGGGAACCCCACAAGAAGGATGTACAGTGCTCCCTCCACATTCGTTGGGGTTAGGGATGAAGGACCCCCGTGAATGTGGAAAAACTGCAAATTAAAAAACAACACACCACTATTCTTTTTACCTAAGAGAACACTTCACTGGGAATTTCCAAGTCCTCCAGTGCAACTCTGTGGTCAACATCTGCCAGAGGTTGATCACAGAATCACTCTGAAGGGACCTACAAATGCCTAGAGAAGTGTTTTCTCTGGCTAGATTCTCCAGCAAAACTCTATGGTCAATTTCCAGCAGAATTGCTCTGGAGGACTTAGAACAGGGGTAGGCAACCTTTCCCCTTTAAGGGCTGAGGGACTTCAGCTCCCAGAAGCCTCAGCCATGTTAGCCAATAGTCCCATGTTAGCCAATAGCTCCTGGGATTCTGGGAGCTGAAGTCCCTCGGCCCTTAAAGGGGAAAGGTTGCCTACCCCTGTATTAAACAAAACCCGCAAATAGTCAAAGCCACAAAAGTCAAAGCCACAAATGTGGAGGGCCAACTGTAAGTGCAGGAGCACTCTGCTGCTCACATTCCTGAGCAACTGATATTCACAGGCCCATCATCTCTGTTCCTGGATGTCCCAGTTTTTCTGCACAAACACTGCCCAACTTACAGGGTTCCAAAACAGAGCCAGTGTGCAGCATCATTTCATGGTGCTGTGCTCCTCTTACAGCCAGGAGGAAATATTTTAATGTACATTTCCTTGTTTGAAAGTATTTTTATCCTGCTTTTCTATTTTTAAAAGAACACTCAAGCTGGTTTAGCAGGAAGAAACAATAGATAAATACTGCAGTTTAACAAATCACAAAGATTCACATTACCACTTTGGCAGGACAAAACGCCTGAGAGAAAAGAAAGCTTTTTTGTACAGCAGCAAAAGGCCTTCAGAGAGCTGGGTTCTCATAGGAGAAGCTCCATAGTTTTTGCGTGTTTTGGATACATGATTTAGGAATTAAATGATCTTTTAACAGACACAGAAACACACACTCGCAAGCCTGCCAGCAGATGCCATATTGACACCGGTTGCTTTTTCTTCTAATCTTATTTTGTGTTTGTGGGACTATTACAACCCTTGAGTACTGTTCCCTCCAGTTGATTTATGTGCATCTCATGTTTTAGAAAATAACCCTGGATTCACACACTCCCATTAAAAATTGCTTCTGACATGCTGGCCAGGAAGGGAAAAAGCAGGGAGAGGGATAGCAAAGCTGAAGTAAGCAGCTGAGAGTCTGCTGCCTTATGAATATCAGATGCTGTAGGCTACATTTCAGAAGAAGGGACTGGCAAAATCATCTTTTGAGTATTCCTTGCTTAAGAAAACCCTATGAAATTAATGGGTTTGCCATAAGTCAACAGGCAACTTCAAGGTACTCTCTTTCTTTCTCTTTCTTTCTCTTTCTCTGTCACACACACTAATGTGAAAACAAAACAAAAGTAGCACATATACTTTTGATCACTGTTTTGATCACTTGGTACAATTTAGCTATTACTGGAAATGATCAATAATAAGCATTCCAGGGAGAAATCTGCACTAAGGGGAAGACTTACAGGCAGTTGCCAGATGACTGGGCTTTGTTTCGGATTTGAAACGGCATTGTTTTGTCAGTTGCAATACAAAAGTATTGCTGTGTTCTTAAAATGAAGGATGGAGGTAATGAAACTTGTTGGGGATGATTCTTATTGTGATGGGGTTCAGTGGTACGTGTGGCTGAATTCTTCATTCCTATTTCACCAAATGGTGAGAGCACAGCTCTGTCACTGCCTGTCCTGTCTAACATTTTCTAAGTTTTTGTGTGTGTGGAGGTGCCAAAATGCCATCTCAACATGGTGACTGTGACTTTGGGAGAATCAGTATCTCCGTTAAAGTCACTCCACCGCCCTTTCAGCACATCTTGTCTCTACCTCAGTACTTTGGCTCAAACCCATCCTGTATTTTGTCATAATCCAAGACCTGGGGGGGGGGGGCTGGGAGTACTAAAGTGTTAGGAGTTTGTGAAGTCGTAGGCTTTCATGGCCGGCATCCATAGTTTTTGTGGGTTTTTCGGGCTGTGTGGCCATGTTTTTTTCTCTGAAGATGCCAGCCACAGATGCTGGCGAAACGTCAGAAAGAAACTCTTCTAGAACATGGCCACACAGCCCGAAAAACCCACAAAAACTATGTTAGGAGTTTGTCTGTACAAACAGTTAAGACAGACCTACTGCAGGAGAAAGCATTAAAAAAGATTTGTGGATGCAAGCACAGAAGGTGCATTCATGCAAAGCTGTTTTTTGTTTTGTTTTGTTTTTGTTTTGCCGTGGAGGCTTGTGGTGATGGTGCTGGTGATAGTTGGGAGACTTTCCATAGACCCTGAATATGCTGAACATCAGGAAGAACTGTCCTGGATTTGCTGGGAGGCAACCCATACATCAAGCTGTGGTTGGAGCAGTATGTCCTTTCCATGGCTTGATGTGTGGCAGGTCACACTTGATTAAAAAAATTGGAAGAGCGGCTAAACGTAATGTCAGCTTTGTAGCTTGACTTCGGGATTGATTTTTCCTCTCTTTTGGCTGTGGCCAGTGCAGTCCCATCACTGAGCCTCTTGGTTATGAAGCTTATTTCCACTGAGCACATTCCCCTTGGATGGGCTCCTGTTGAGAAGCTAATGCGCGACGCTGATCTTCCAAGGGAGCCCGGCTCGCAGTACACACTGTCTTCGGAGCATATTGATCACAGGGCGGCCTTTCGGGGTGGTAAGGGGGTTATACTTCATTAGCTGGGTTGGCGGTTTAGGCAGCTGCTTGTCGCCAGCGTAGATTACGGCTTCAGGCTTGGGCCTTTTTAAACCAGGCAGAGAGGCCTTGGGATGGAGCACAACAGTAGAAAACAAAAAATGCGAGCTCTTAACCAAGAAAGCGCTACAAACAAGAAGCCTGGATGGATATTTGAGATGAAGCTGGAGCGTCAGTCGCATGGATTGGTTGTCCTCCTGCTCTCTTTCCCACGCAGGAAATTAGGTGGACTAGCGCTTCTAACGTCTTCTCCATCCTCTGAGGAAAAACGATGACTGCAAAATGAGGAAACTAATCCAGGCAAAAAACTGAATGTGAATGAGTGAGGGTGCTTATTTTAGGTGTAGAGCACAAGGTGTATGTGCCATTCGGGTGTGCAGAGGAAGAGAACTACTTGGAGTCAATGAGGGATTTCCCATTAATCTTTATTATGGGTGGGGAAAACATTGGTACATTGGTGAAGGCCCCTTGTGAATGTGGAAAAACCGCACATAAAAAACCACTGTTCTTTTTAACCTGAAAGAACACCTCTCTATGAATCTCCAGGTTTTCCAGTGCAACTCTATGGTCAACATCTGCCAGAGGATGATCATAGAATCATTCTGGAGGACCTACAAATGCCTAGAGAAGTATTTTTTCTAATAACTTCTAGGTTCTCTAGCACGACTCTATGGTCAACTTTGGGCAGAGTTGCACAGGAGGACCTAGAGATTCCTAGAGAGAACATATTAATAAAATCTGTGAATAATCACATCGTCAAAAGTCAAAGCCTCAAATGTGGAGGGATGAGTGTATTATGGATGCAAGCTCCAGGAAAAGAGATTCCACCTCAACATTAGGAGGAACTTCCTGACATTAAGAGCTGTTTGACAGTGGAAGATGCTGCCTTGGAAAGTGGTGGAGTCTCCTTCAAAGAAGGAGAGGTCTTTCAACAGAGGCTGGATGGCCATCTGTCACAGGGGGTGCTTTGATTGTGAGCTCCTGCATGGCGGAATGGGGTTGGACTGGATGACCCTTGGGGTCTCTTCCAGCTCTAGGATTCTGTGATTTCTTGCTCATTGGGTCCCAAAGGATTCTGCTTCCATGCTTGGCTCTTTATCCTCTTGTGGCCAAGGTGTCGCAGGTGGGTTTTTAACAAAATGTCTTACACTTGCAACTAGGTCTTGCTGTGCAGCAGTGATGCCTCTCCTCCTGTGTGTGTGTGTGTGTGTGTCACATTATTGTGGCATTTCTTTTCGTTTCTCCTTTGGGCATTATCAGTCCCCTTTCTTTTTCCTTCCCGCTTTAAATTTCCCTCTCTTCCATCCCTGTTTGTGGGATTGTTTTTGCATTAATATTCCTGTTGTTTTTGCATTAATATTCCTGGGCTGCTGGGGCTGGTGGTGGATGACTCTCTGGGCTGCTTTGCCTCTTTCTCATCAGATGCCTTTTCTAGCTGACCAGGCTCTTCAAGAAGAGTCACCATCCATCACTCTCTGATCCAGCTTGGATGCGAGGGAAGGAGAGCAAGGGAGTCTAGGCAGGCAAGAGGAAAGTTGGCTAGGAAGGCAAGAGCAAGGGAGGCTAGCAAGGGAAGGGAAAGGGAGCCTAGGAGTAAAGGAGGCTAGCAGGGCAAGAGAAAAGGAGCCTAGCAAGGCCAGAGAAAGGGAGGCTAGGAAAGCTAGAGTAAAGGGAGCCTAGGAAGGCCAGAGAAAGGGAGGCTAGCAAGGGAAAGGGAAAGGAGCCTAGGAAGGCAAGAGAAGGGGAGGCTAGGAAAGGAAGGGAAGGGAAAGGGAGGCTAGGAAAGCTAGCCTAAAGGTAGTCCAAGAAGGCAAGAGTACAGGAGTCTAGCAAGGCCAGAGAAAGGGAGCCTAGGAAGGCTAAAGGAAGCCTAGGAAGGCCAGAGAAAGGGAGGCTAGCAAGGGAAAGGAAAAGGAGCCTAGGAAGGCCAGAGAAAGGGAGCCTAGGAAAGCTAGCGTAAAGGTAGTCCAAGAAGGCAAGACTACAGGAGTCTAGCAAGGCCAGAGAAAGGGAGCCTAGGAAGGCCAGAGAAAGGGAGCCTAGGAAGGGAAGGGAAGGGAAAGGGAGCCTGGGAAAGCTAGCGTAAAGGGAGCCTAGCAAGGGAAGGCAAGGGAAAGGGATGCTAGGCGCAAGGGCAAGAGCAAGGGAGGCTCTCAAGGCAAGCCGGCTGAGCTCTTCCTGCCGGCGGAGGGGCTGGTCCTCCTCGTCCTCCTGGTGTCCCTGGGCTGGCCCAGCCCCGATCCGGATTCTCGGCTCCGCCTTTTCCCAGGCGCCGGGAGTCCGTGGGTCCGTCGGTGGGGGAGTCCGGGGCTGGGGTTGTCTCGGGCAGGCAGGCAGGCAGGCTTGCTCGGCTCCCTCCTTCCTTCCTTCCTTCCTTCCTTCCTTCCCTCCTTCCCTGCCTGTCCATCTGCCTGCCTATCTGCCTGCCTGGGAAGCCGGAGCGAGGAGGCATGTGGAGGAGGAGGAGGATCCGCCGACGCCGAGGCTGAGAGGGCCAGCGAGCGAGGCAGCAGGGAGCCGTCCCCGTCCCCGTCCCCGTCCCCGTCCCGGGCAATGCCTCCGCCACCCTCCTTGCTCCTTCTCCTCCTTCTCCTCCTCCTCCTCTTTGCCTTCCTCTCTCCAGCCCCGGTGCCTGGCCCAGCGGAGGCGCTGCTGCAGTGAAGCGGGGGCCTCCTTTTGTTCGCCAAGTGCTTCCCCCCCCCCCCTTTCCATCTCTCTCTCTTTCTCCCTCCTTCCTTGCCCCTCTTTCCCCTTCCTCCTCTTCCTCCTCCTCCTCCTCCTCCTCCTCCTCCATGGGCATCGCATGCAGGGCTGCTGAACACGCCAGCAGAGCTCTCCTCTTCCTCTTCCTCTTCCTCTTCCTCCTGGAAAAAGCAGCCCAAGGCCTGCTGGGGTCAAGCGGGAACAAGTGTCTTCCTCCACATCTCCCTCGGGGCCCTCGCAGAGCCGAAAGTCCAAGCCTGGCCTGGCTGGGGTGAGTGAGAGAGAGGGACAGAGAATTGCGGGGGGGGGGGGCTCCCATGGCCTGGGGCTTGGTTTTTGGGGAAAGGAAGGGCTTCTGGTCCTGGGGAGGTTGGGCTCTCCACTTGACCTGGTTCAGACTTTCAAACACGGCCAGGGGAAATGAGAGTCTCATCTTCACTGGGCTCCTTTGAAAGTATGGCCCATGTCAAGAGGACAGGTCTTTTTTTTGGGGGGGGGTGTCTCTTCCAAAAACATGCTTTGATCTCGAAGTTTTTAAATTTGTACTGTCCTTTGAATATTGTGAGCAGCGCTGAGTCCCAGTTCTGGGGGGGAAAAGCGGGATACAAATATAACAACAACAACAACATTAATGTTGTTGTCGTCATCATCATCATCATTATCATGGGGGGAGGTTACAGTTTACACCAAGAAGAGTAAGGTCTTTTCAAGGTTGACCAATTCCTGTTTATCTTGGGGAAAAGAGTGTGTGTGTGTTGGGATGAGAGGGAGAGGCAAGACCCTCAAAATAAACTTCCTTTCTCTCCAGCTTTGGGTTCCCCCAGCTTTGCAAATGCTGCATAAGAGCCTTGTCAAAGCAGCAACCCCTAAGTAGAGTGAAGACTTGACTTCCTCCACTTAAGTTGCAGTTTCTGCCACTGGGAGAAATAATTTCAAGGGAATTTGCACTCGCTTCGGGAGGCAGTGTGATAGATAGCTTTGAGTGCTCCAAGCCACCACCGCAGGACACTCTTAAGGTTACGCATTTGCCATTCTGGAGGTGAGTGTGTTTTGGGCCCCACTTCAGATGAAGGATTTGGCAAAAGCACCCCTGAGCATTCCTTGTGTGTAAAACAACAACAACTATGAAATGCCACCATAAGTCGACAGGTGACTTGAAGGCACCTTCAAACAAAACAAACAAACAAAAATACTGTGCTGGGTGGAACTTAAAATAATTTTTAAAAAATTGACCCAAACGTGTTTTCTCTCCTCCTGTTTTAAGTTAAAGTCCAGTTGTCAGGGCAGGTTTTGAATGTTTGTGGGTGGAGGGGGATCTGTCTCTTTACTTGCTGAAGCAGAGTTGGAAGTGTGTGCTGGAATGCTTTTTATGTGTTTTAATTGGGGCCTAGCTCTGTCTAAATGGTCCTTTTATAATATTTACTCAACCTTGTTCTCAGTCGATGTGACAGGGAGACCCACTCCACCACTTCTGGTTTCCTGAGACAGAAACCAGCTCTGCTTTTGTTCTGATTTTGCTTTAAGCATCTCTGGAGGGCATGTGGCCTTGCCCTGCATGAGGCATATTGTATGTGGGTCTCTGTGTCACAGAGAGTGTGGTTTGGATGGCCTTTCAGCCATATCTTTTATTAAAATTATATGTGACAGTTGATAAAGGCCACCATCCACTTGCTGGGAGAGTTCTCATGAAGAAAAGTGGAATTTGGCGCCAGTTTGTGTATGTATGCTACGAACTCTTATTCTCTCAGATTTCTTTCTCTTTCAGATAGTGGAGTATGGAGTTGGTAATACTCTGTTCTAGGGTTGCATATTTCTGGGAAAGGATTTTGGAAGAGCAAAATTTGAAGTCTTAAAGACTAAGGGACGTAAGTAGAGTGATCTCTGGGCAGTTAGGGCCTTTGCAGACTGCCAGAAATAGTGCAAATTGAGTCCACTTTTAGGGTTAGGGTTAGTGCTAGGGAATCATGGGAATTGTTTTTTTCCCTGAGACATTGAGCCTTCTCTGTTAGAGAGCTCTGGTGCCACAATAAAATACAGTTCCCATGATTCCCTAACCCTAACCCTTAAAGTGGACTCAATTTGCACTATTTCTGGCAGTCTGCAAAGGCCCTTAGTTCCATCCAGGCTCTCAAACAGCTCTGCAGTTTTGGGTGGGCAGTACTCTTGACATGGTTTATACCAGGGGTAGGCAACCTTTCCCCTTTAAGGGCCGAGGGACTTCAGCTCCCAGAATCCCAGGAGCTATTGGCCAACATGGGACTATTATAGGCCAACATGGCTGAGGCTTCTGGGAGCTGAAGTCCCTCGGCCCTTAAAGGGGAAAGGTTGCCTACCCCTGGTTTATACTTTGAAACAAGTAGAGCTGCCCAGTGAAAATTATACTCTCGTGACAAATCTTTTTTTGTATCCTCAACAGAATTATGAGGCGTTGATTTGGAGCCATCTCTTTTCTTCCCATCTCCTCCCTGGTAATTTTTTTTTTTGGGGGGGAGGGGAAGCTTTTTAAAGTTCTTTACCTAATAGATCCTTGGGACTAGTAAAGTGTGTGCAAGTGCGTTGACTCCACCACACCAGAGTGCTTATTGTTACTCTCCTTGGGCAGCCTCTGTGCTTGGCGGCAGTTCTTCAAATGTTATTTGATCTGGCTGCAGGATAGAATTGACTAGGATTACAGTGTGGGTTCTTCCCCCCCCCCCATTCCCTCCATGGCGGCTGAAAGTTGATGCATCAGCGGGTGTTGTTTAGTAGCATATTTTTAAGCCCTCAAACTGTGTGTGCATGCATTCCCTTTTAAGCTGGATTCCTGAGTGGGAGGCCGCTCAGAATTCGCCTTGTTCTGTGGTTAGCATTTATGAATTGAGGCGAGGGCTGACGTAATCTCTCCCTCTCGCCACTTCCTTTGTGTGCCTTCTCCTAGTTTATGGCGTGCGGCTGGATTTCTCTTTTTCTTTTTGGTGGTGTGTGTTTTTACTTTTCGACAGAGGCAGTTGTTTCTCTCACGCTTCCGTAACCTCTCCCTCTACCCTTGCGTTCCTGTAACCAGCGCACTTGTTCCTTAAATTATGCATCTTATTTTTCTTTTAAAAAAGGCAATGCTTGCGTGGTCTTGTCAACGGGGCTCGGCAAATCACTTGTATGCAATGTGGGGTAGCCCTTTATTTTAATTAATGGAACCATGCATACAGCTGTTGTGTCAGAATGCATTGGCTTCTTGCTGGCAGTAGAATTTCCTCCTTGGCTGGGGATTTCCAGGAATTGCTTGGCCCGAGTTTCTTGCTCCATCTCTTACCTTTCCTCCTTGCTCATGCGTTTTAAAATTTATTTCATGGGTGAAGAGATGCTTTTGTTCCCTGTGTCGATAATTGATGTGATCTTTTGGGGGGGGGGGGGGAAACCTGTTCCAGTTTGGTAAAGTGAAGGCAATAGGGGTGGAATGTGTGAAAGGATTTGGAATATATCTGTCCTGTTTGCTTGTCAAGCTCATAGTTATATATATTCTACGCTCTGTGGCCACTTGGGGAATGCCACAGTGGTAAGTAGGTGAAACAGGTTTGGCCAGCGCATGCTGTCCTTGGCCATTTGCCCGGGTCCCTTTAGGACCTGCTGCCGAGCTCTTTTGGGAAAAACAAACATCCTGGCATGCTGCTTCGTGCTGTATGTCCGGATGATATCTGTTGGAGCAAATCAAAATGGTGGCTTCCAGATGCCTGGCACACTTGCTACCATTAGGTGAGCCCACCAGAGCTGTCAACCTAAGAGGACTCTCCAGGAGGACATTTTGCTGGTGAACCTCTCAAGTCTGCAAGCCAGTCTTGCAGCAGAGGAACAGAGCAAAGCATCCAATCCAACCCTTTTTGCCTTGGTGCCTAAAGGAGACCTTAAGGGCCACATTTTACCATGTGAACAGAGTTTAGAGCAGTTTCTTTTTAAGATAACTCCCCTAGCCGACATGGCCATGTGCGGCAGGGGATTCTGAGAGTCATATTTTTTAAAAGTATCTGTTTCAAGCTTTTCATGTGAACTGCTATAACTTGTAAAGTCCTTCCAGGGGATGGTCCTTGCTTTTTGTGTCCCTGCCCTACTCTTTTGAGGCATGTTGGGGGGTTCTCAGTAGTGGCATTGAGGTAAAATTCCCACTCCAGGGAGACCTTGGACCTTTACAGACTGCCAGAAATAATGCAGCTTGAGGCTACTTTAACTGTCCTGGCTCAGTGCTAAGGAACCATGGGAACTGTAGTTTATTGTGGCACCAGAGCTCTGTGACAGAGAAGGCTAAATGTCCCAGAAAAAAAATAAATACAATTCCCATGATTCCCTAGCACTGAGCCAGGGCAGTTAAAGTGGCCTCAAGCTGCATTATTTCTGGCAGTCTGTAAAGGCTTCTTGTTTGCTTTTAAATGTTTTTGAGCTGAATATTGTTGCTGCTAACATACGTTGGTTCAGTTGGCATCTGTCAGTGGCTGTTGATTGTTGTGATGTTGTAAATCTCTGTGGACTGACAGAGTAGTTATCAATTTGTAAAACAAAGTACCTCAATCCAGCACTTGTAGGCCTAGTATCGCATAGTGATTAAAGTGTGGGCCTGGGAGATTCAGGTTCTAATAACTTCTGAGCTATAAAAATTTACCTGAGTGATTTTGGACCACTCGCCCTTGGTGAGAGTTAGGCCTCCGCATTTGCAGCTTCGACTTTTGCAGATTTGATTACCTGATGTTTTGATTAATAAGTTCTCTCTAGGAATCTCTAGGTCCTCCAGCACAAGTCTGCCAGAAGTTGACCATAGAGTTGTTGTGCTGGAGAACCTAAAGGTTCTTGAGAATTATGCTGGAGAATCTACAAATGCCTAGAGAAGTATTGAGGCTCTGACAGATGGTGACCATAGAGTTGCACTGGAGGACCTGGAGATCCCTAGAGAGGTGTTCTCTTAGGTAAAAAGAATAGTGTGTTGTTGTTTTTATTTGCAGTTTCCCCACATTCACGGGGGTCCTTCGCCCCTAACCCCAACGTATGTGGAGGGACCACTGTATTTGTGTGAATAATAATAATAATAATAATAATAATAATATAAGTTTTATTTCTAACCCGCCCCTCTGTGAAGCAACCGGGGCGGCGTACAACAGATTAAAACAATGCAAGAATAAAATACATTACCCAGTACTCCCCCTAACCCTCCCACCCCTTAAAAATAGATTAAACTAGAATAATATTAAAAACAGCATCAATAATAAAATCATAGAACAAAAACAATAGTGGCTAGGGGAAGGAGAGCGGATTGACAACATGGAGAGAAGACAAGCCCCATCACTGCCTTTAGTTCATCTGAAGAAAGATGGGGTACAAAAGTAACTTAAAAGCAAATCTGCTTTATCTAGATGAGGCTTGTTAATAGCAAGCAATAGTGGCAGGCAGGTAAGAATATTGGTCCAGGCAATATGACATTTTTGCAAATTATACTTGTGTTTTTTTTTAACCCTACTTTGTTTTAGAGGGAATCACGTGGCTCTCCAGATGTTTTTGGACTATAACTCTCAGCATTGCTCACCATTAGCTGTCTTTGCTAGGACTTGCAGCCAAACAGTATCTGGAGGCCTGCATGTCATTTTGTAGCCCTGACTTAATAAGGTCATCGGAAACAGCTCTTCTAGATTGGTTTAGTAAATGTGTTTCTGGGTTGTAACATATTAACTACACGTTTGCAAGGCTGAAGCATGATGAAAGAAATGTGCTCACTTCTACATTAAGACTGAATGAAAACAGTGAAAGTCGCTCTAATGAACAAGCCACTTCATATAGTTTTATATAGGAAAGACTGCAGCGGTGGAGGGAAGCCTATACATTTAGGAGGCATCCTTGTTTTGCCTTCAGTTTTCCTAGTCCATCAACAGATGTGGAGTTCAAAACATTTGAAGGCCCCCAGGTTTCAAAAGGCTGCTTTAAGACATCTGCTATTGAACCTACAGATCATGAAGACTACAAGGTTGCTGGGAGAATAAAGTGAAATATAGCTACAAGTTAACCTATGTTTGTTACAGATCCTGAAACAAAGAATTGGAGAAATGTAAATAAACTCAATAGCAGAGAGAATGGGGGAAAGGGGGAATGCTCTCTTGAGCCTTAGGATGAAGAACTGGTCATTTCTCTTTCTGCTTTTAAATGGTTTGTCTGATGAGCCTTCCCATATTTTGAACCTTTTTATTCCACAAGATTGACCTGCTCTTACAAATGTATTCTGTTCTTAAGGACCTGCCGTCCGAGGGACTGGTTAATTCTGTACTTGCTTACCATCAGCTACTGCTACCATACCATTCACCTGGGGCCAAGACCAAATTGTTCCAATATGAACGCATTCCTCTTGCTTATAATTACCTGGTCAGGAACCTTTTGTGGTTCTCTCTCTCCTGTGTGACCTAGCCTCAAAGCAAACGTTGCCTTTTGTGTATCCTGGAAAGCAGCTCAAGTAGTGGTGTGATAAGGGCATATGTGCAATGAAAGGGATATCAGGGAGGGGATGGGATGGGCAGTCAGTGAAAGGCACAAAACTGGACATGGATGACATTTGTTTGTACATACAGCAAATACAATGCCTTGACTGGGGACCTGATTAATTGGTAGCAAATAGGATAGAAACAGAGGTTATGGAGGCAAGTGCTATGGTACGATAGATATTTGGAGAAAGAATGAATGGGTTGGAAATAATCTCACTGCCAGCAGGGAACAGAAAGGTTGTTCTTTCCTGTGGACTCTTTAAGTGTAGGAAATGGGATTTATCTCTGCATGTAAGGAATGAGATAGAGATATGGCAGGATGTCAAATTGTCTTTTACAAATGTCAGCCCTACATTTTAGCCCTTTTACAAATGTCAGATGGGGAATCTGTGGCCCTCTAGATGTTAGACTGTAGCTCCCATCAGCATGAGTCAGAATAGCCAGTGGTGAGGGATGATGGGAATTGTATCCGTTCAATACTAGGAGGGCACATGTCCCCTATCCTTGTACCAGGGGCTTCTGTTGTAGCTTCAGATCATGTCTAACCTAGCTGTGGCTGCAGTGAGTATCATGGGCCTTTTTGCTTTCAGCCTGGGTGTTGCCTCCACATGAATGCATTAACAGAAGATGTCAAAATGTTGGGCCTTGCTCCTCTTTGTGAGTAGATAAGAGTCTGGTGTGTACAGACGAAGTTGACCTACACCAGGTCAGAATATGTGTCCAGCTATCCCAAAATTGTCTGCTGTCACTTCAAACAACTCTTCAAGAGCTGAAGCATAGGCCCATCTCCTTCCTCTCCTGTTACTTGATTCTTTTAGCTGTCAGTGCTGGTGGTTGAATGTGGAATATTCTGCATGTATGGTGTGTGCTCTTCCACTAAGCTACCAGCCCTCCATGTATTCTGGTGGGAACCTTCTCCTATCCTTTCTTCAAGTGTTCTCTGTTCCATCTATGACTTGGGTTGTTGTGTCTCTTAAACAGGGGCAATTTACTGACTCTAAAATGTATTTAAAACATGGGTGGGTGAAGTGTGGCTCTTCAGATCTTGTTGGCCTGCAACTCTCTTAGTCTGTTTGGGCTAGGACTAATAGGAAATGCAGGCCTAACAATGTCTGAATCAGTTGTACATTCCATATCCCTGTGATAATAATAATAATAATAATATATTTATATAATAATAATAATATTTATTTGTATACTGCCCTGTGGCGAACCAATCCGGGCGGTTGACAACAGTAAAATATAACAAGAGTAAAATATAACATTAAAACATTATAATCCCTCCCCCCCCATTAAGAAAGTATTAAACAATATGACAAATTAAAAACACAGTATCAAAACATAAAACCATAATTAAAACAAACTAAAAACCCTGGTGTCCCTCTGGAGATCCTCAACCATCACTAAAGATGGGGCCACGGGAGGAATGAGGGGATCAGGAAGCCTGGGCCGGGATGGTTAATCCAGAAAGGCCTGCCGGAAGAGATCCGTCTTGACAGCTTTTAATAAAATAGTATCACATAGTGAAGCATGAAGAAAAGAGAATTCTGCCTCAATTTGTAGGGCAATCAAAAGCGTACATTTGATCAGCTGTGCACTTGGACCCTTGCTGGTAAAATGTAAGCTTGCAGTCAGCTCTTGGTGTACCATGAACACAGTAAATAAGTACTGCATGTTTGACAAGCAGACTTCAAGCAATATGCCTCCTGGGGGTGCCTTCTGCCTTGTTGACAGGTGTCTTCACTCTCTTCCCGGCAGGTTATTTAGTGATAATGTAGAAATGCTGGTTAATAATAGTGTTGTCCTCAGGCCATATCCTGCTTGCAACATCTCTCTTCCCCCCCCCCCCCCCCCCGAATTTAAAACAGAGTCTGATGCAGTGCCTGGACCTAACTGCTGTCTTTTTTTACCATGAAAATGAACCACAGGATAATTTTCTGATCGGCATATTTAGTAAATATGTAGTAAATGGCCGTCTAGCTTGAACAGTCACTTTCACACTTGTGTTTTTGCAGTGTCAGCTGACAAGATTTGGGGTCAGAAAGGTGTGGTGTAGAGTTTGTGGGGAGAATGCAGGTGTTGCTGGAGAAAAAGAAATGTCTGATGTGATTGAAGAAAAGAGCCTCTAAGTTCTTGGTTCAAACTTGGTTCAATTATGAAACCGCTAGGAAGAGGGAAGGTGGCTTTTAGATATGCCATTACCTTGCTCTTGCACCCACCTCTGTAATTTGGATATAATGGAGGCTTAAGTTAGGAGGTTTGCTGAAAGGTTGCTGAGAGCTATTTTTGAAATGCTTTGTCGGTAGAAGAAATATATTGTAATACCACAGTTTGCAGTTTGAGAGCTAGCCTTGTGATAGTATGCTCCTTTCCTCTTCCATTCCTGGCTTTAACTATGCTTCAGAGTTAAATGACTATCAATACATACAAGGTCCCCCCCCTCCCCCAAAAAAATATGTTTTGCAAAGTAACCTCAGATTGGAGTTGGTTTCTCATGTGTATTTGTGTGTATAGTTGCACATTTAACAAGGCAGATTCCCAGTGTTGGATTTCCTGTTAAAATTCCCACTTAGGCTGAATTTATTGATTCGAAGTTTTAATTTTGACGTTGCCATCCACTGCAGGGACTACAAACGTCAAAGAAGGAAGCAAATGATTGATACAAGTTGATTTTTCTTTTAGCTCTCCAAGAGAAGGTTGTGGTTCTTGCATAAAAGGTTTTGCTACGGCATCGTGCTTGGGATTTGTTTGTTTCTATTATTAAGAACAATTTCTCATTTGACAGCAGAGAAATAAAGAGTCTTTTCTCTTCCCACTGTTCACAAAAGTATGGGGGAAATGAAAGCTGTAAATTCGACATTAGCAGCATGACTGCACATCTCCTCGAGGAGGAAGTTAGAGTGCAAATTTTCCCAGGCATGATTCATTGTCATTAGCTTCTTCTGTAATTTAGGTGCAGCAACCTAAGGTTCTTTGCCAGACTTGTGGCGCTGCAGTCTTGCTTCCTAGAAGTTAGATGTTGTTGATGCTGTACTTCTTCAAAAGTCTAGACATGCTCTGCTGAAGCTGAATGGGAAGCGGGAGTGAAGCCTTTCACGGTTTTTCCCAAGGTTGATTGACGACACGGATTTCCATCTGTATTTTTTCAGGACGTAGCGTGATTCATCTAAATCCAGAGGATGCTAGGTACAGATGATTTGAAACAGAACAGTGCTAGATTGCCCAAATTGTCTGTAGTGTGTATGTGCATGAGAGTGAGAGTTTTCATATGCGGCTAAGGTCCCTCCCTGCCTTGTCGTAGTACTATTTGCCTTTGAGATTTCAGCCTCTGTGGCATGAGCAGGGTCAAAGTGCAAAGGATAGGTTGGGTGGCATGGGGTGCTGGCAGTAGAAAGGTTGTATCACCTCTCAGCTGTATACCTCTTTCCTCTCTAATGTGTGCAGAATGTAAACCTGAGCAGAATGTGGGCAGTCCTTTTTCATCCTTTGCCAAAGATGTGGTACATTAGGAACGTAAATGTGTTCCGCAGTAATTTGGCATCCTTGTTGTCAAAGCAAGGTACACTGAATCCTTGTATGCAGGAATATTTTTTTTTCTCTTTAAAAAACCTCAGAGCCCTGTTGGATCTGATCAGAGGCCTATCCAGGTCAGCATTGGGTTGTCTCAAGCAGCCATCCAAATGCCTCTGAGAAGCCTGTAAGGAAGACACGCATGCAATAGCACTCCTCTTTTCAGCTTGTGTTCCCAAGAAACTGGCCTTTTAATGTTGGAGGTAGTATATAACTTTGGGTACCCTGGTCTTCCCTGAATTTGTCTAATTATTTTAAAAGCGATTTAAATTGGTTATCACCATGACATCTTGTGGGGGTAAACTCTCTCTCTCTCTGCTTTCTCTGCCCTATGTTTAATTTTATGTTTAAAAATTAAAATTGAAGTTATTTATTTATTAGTATTGATGAATTTTATTAAAAGCTCCAACTATAACCTTTCCTGTTACTCAGATTCCATCGCTCTGAGGCATGAAAATAGTTTGGGTAATCCTTTTGGGATTCTGGAATACCCAATGCTTAGAGGAAAGTGTTGGGATTGGAGACTTCTGTAAGTGCTGCACATACCATTTCCTCAGGTTACTCTGTACAACTTGTGTGTTGTAACTCAGTTTTGGAAATAAAATGCAGCAGACATTCAGGTGCATTCACAAAGGTGAATTAAGCTCAGTTTGTTTTAGATTAGCCCCAGTATTGATTTTTGATTTTTTCTTATGTCCATCACAACCTATTCTGGTTTTTTCTCCTTTATTTGGGGCACTATAGACTTTAAAAATGGTAACACTTGGCACTGTCATAGCCTAAACAATGAAGAGCAGAATCATCATAGTGCTTATCATTTGGAAAGTTCCCATTTAAATGCTGGAACATAAACAGGAATTAAACAAAAATACAAAACAACAAGGATTTGTGTCTAATCAGAAGGGAGTGATAAACCTCTAGGACTGTGCATAGTTTCTCCTTTATTGCCTCGTGATTGGTGGCTTCCTTATGGTTCTTCCTTCATAGTTCATTTTAGGAAGAACTGGAGGCTCAGCTTTCCTTTTCATATATATATATATATATATATATATATATATAGACAATTCTATGTAGATGGTTGCTTACCTGGATAGAGTTACCCTTTGATAGCTTGTAATGTCCCCATGGTATTAAAAAAAACAGAGGCACACTTGATTAAAAAGAATGCATTCTGGGTATGTGCTTATGGATAAAGTGAACATTTTGTAAGCTAAAAAAGTAGCAGACCTGGTGGAACAGCCCAAGGGATAATGAATCAGCCCAGGATAAGGGAAACTGAACCCCACAGGTGACATATAGCCTCCCCAATAGTGCCTGCCAGTTTCCTAGAGTCCCCAAACCTGCCAGTGTTTTTCCCCCCACCTGAAAATTGTGTCAAGCCCCCGTACACAAAAATAAGCACTGATTGACTCACCCCTCCACCCAGAACCCAACACCAACGTTTTCAGCCATATGCTTAGCAGAATGACAAACAGACGTGATATAGTGTCATTTCTTGTCCCCGTTTTGGGCAGGATGTGGCTGAAAAAGGGAGGTATATTTGGCTGCTGTTGGGTTGGGTTGCCTGCAGGTGGGGATTGGGGGAATTGCTCCCTTCCTTTTTTTTTTTTAAATTTTTTTATAATTTATTATTAGCTATAACATATGCAACCATAAACATAAAAAACATCTAAAAAACAAAACCATGACAACAATTAAATACAAAAACAACTGAACATCATACATCTTACATTCCACAAATACAAATACAAATACATAATACTACATCTTCTCACACACATACCTCCTTCTACATATCTGTATATCCAATTGCTCCCTTCCATCGCTGCACAGATGCCCACCCTGACCTAGTTGGACAGCATCTTTTTCAACACTGGCCTCCAAGAAGCCGTCAAACAAAGCCTGAAAGCAAATCTCCCCCTCCTTGCTTCATTGTTTGTACATAGCATCTGTTTAGGCAAAGTCCTGTTTTCTCCCTGAACAGAGAAGTTCTGTTTAGATACCAGGACTGATAACTGTTGATCTCCCCATGAACTGGTCTTATCCTTTCTAAAAACCATCCCACTTGTGGTCACCACTACATTGACAATAATTTTCCAGTAAGTCTGCAAGAACTGAATCTAGAGTTAAGGAGTAATGGAGAATCAGGATTAACGGCACTGAAAGAGCAAATAGTGATACACCAAGGCTATTCTGGGGTGAATTTTTCATAAAAGATCCTAGCACAGGAGCTAATTATCTAAAGCGGCAAAAAAGTCATGCTGGCTGGAGGTGATGGGAGCTGTAATTTCAACACTTCTGGAAGGTTTCAGATTGAGGAAAGCTGATCTGCACTTGGAATAATGTGCGTTTGCCTCAAATTGGACCACATGGAATGTATCTTTGGTGGATCATGATGTCATGGGTCCTGTTCTGTGAAACAGAGAAGCATAACAGAGAGATAATTACTTTGTTTTTCCCTCCCCAAATCTCATACTGAATGCAAGAACGCCAGATTTTCCTATACATGATTATCCCGGCCATTCTCTCCCTCCATTTTCAGCTGTGAGTGATGGCCACTGATGTCAGCGGCAGTGTTACAAGGCAATACAAAGGAAATGATTGAGGGAGGACCCAGGAGTCTGTAAACCTTCAGCAGAGGGAGAACCCTTCTCTCCTTAAATGTGGCAACGCATTCCCTGGAGAAGTTGCTTTTACAAGTAGTCAAAACATACCTCATTCTGCTGGTTTCCTTTTTTTAAAAAAAATCCCAACAAAGGAGCCAAAAACAAGCTTCTCTTCTTTTCATCCCTCCTTTCCCTTTTGTGGAAACAAAGCAATTCCTTTGAGATAAGTGCTAGGAATGTTTCCCTTTACTCCTCCTTTCTTTTCTTCCAATATACATTCCCTCTGATTGATTGAAGCACCTTAGGTAATCCTTGCACATAAGCTTTTGACTGTCAGTAGGCATGAGGCCCTGAAAGTGTGAGCTTAATATTAGGATGTGGTAAATTTACTTAGAATGGAAGGCTATATTTCAGAGGAGGGAACTGGCGAAACCGCTGCTGAATATTCCTTGCCTAAGAAAACCTTATGAAATTGATGGGGTCGCCATAAGTTGAAAGGCAACTTGAAGGCACACACACAGAGGAATGAGACCCTGAAAATGTGAGCATAATATTAGGATGTAATAAATTGACGTAGAGTGCTTAGGCTGTAGAGACGGATTTGGGGGTGTTATGAACAAGCCAAGGTTATTGTATCATTCAGAGAATGATTATCCTTCCATGGTGTAATAAAGTAATTATGAATAACTGTATGAAAATTGCTGCAGTCTGTTTCAGAGCATTACTGTTGTCTGTCTTTTCCTTTTTTGTTTTTTAAAGAAAGTAACACTGGCTTTTAGAAAGCTTTTGTGTGTTTTGTAAATTCAAAGCATGTCAGCAGCATCTGCTTCCAACAACACAGTTTAAAGAACCTTTGTTTAAAGAAAGGTAAAAAGAAAGCCAACCAGATAAATCTACCTTTTGCAGCCTTGCAAAAGGTCAGTGTTACTAATCTGATCATCTGTACACACTGTACAGCCATTTGTGGTGAAACAGACATAAGTATGAAATTTTGGTCCTAGCCAAAGGGTATCACAGTTCTTAAATGAACTGAACATTGCATCAGAAATAATGTGGTCTTCTATTTCACAGCATTTCCCCTTCCTGTTAATTTAAATAAATAAGAAAATTTTACTTGCCTGAGAAATGATACTGTGCCATTTTGTTACTTTGTGAATGTTTTCCCTTGAATTTTGCCCTATTTTTTCCCCCTTCTGTGGTTAATCAAAGTAGTGTGTTTTGGGTAGCTTTAGACTACAGCTAAATCTTGTCAGTTGCCAGTGTTCATTCAGTGTCCTGTACAGAACTGGATATTTATAAGGTCACATTGGTCTATAGAAAATAAGAGAAAGCATAAGTGTTATGTGTGTAGGAATTGTGTGGCTAAAGTTTTCTTTCTTCTTTTGAGGAAGTGCTGAAAAATTCTCGGCCCAATAAGAAGGGAATGACTATCCTAGAACCATGAAACTTACATGCTATTCTTACCTTGAAGTCCCTTGAAGGAGTTTCGTTAACCCTTCTAAAACTTTTTTCTGATGTCTGGTCACTGAAATACTGCTCTGCTGCTGCTATCATCTCTGAATTATTTCAAAATTTCCTTTCAAACTCTTTTTAGGGTTTGGAAACAGGATGTAGTCAGATGGAACAAACTCTGGTGAGTAGGGCGGATGGTCTGTTCACTCATACCCCAAATTCTTCAAAAGATCCATCGTCTTGCGCTGTGATCAGGTACATTGTTCTGCACAAACAGAACTTTTCACAGCTTCCCCTTTCCATTTTTCTTTCAGTGTCTCCTTTATTCAGCATTAACTGTTTTGCCTGTCTGAAGATAATCAGTTATCAAAATACCTTCCTTATCCCAAAAGACTGTGGCCATGACATTTCCTGCTGACCTCTTAGTTTTAAATCTCTTTGGCTATGGAGAACCTGAGTGCTTCCACTGCAAACACTGTTGTTGGGTTTCCAGGACATAGTGTTGTAACCATGTTTCATCAACAATGACAAGTCGTTCTAAAAAATTATCCCTAGATCACTCAGAATGTTGCAAAATCAACTTGGAGGTATCCAGTCAATTTTGTTTCAGGTCAGCATTCAAACATTTGGGCACCCATAGCCAACTGCTCATGAATTATAAACCTAATGCATTCCTTGGATATCTCTAGTGTCTCAGCAATTGTTTTAGCGGATATTCACCAGTCTGCCAAAATCAGGTCATGAACAATTTCAGGAGCTGACCCTCTTAAAGGCCTCCCAGACCTTGCTAAATCTTCCATTTCAAACTCTCTATGGCACATCACTTCTTCACAATTGAGTGTGAAAGTGCTTGTCCTCAATGTTTTCATCGTAAACTCACAGATTTCCATTGGAGTTTTCTTCTGCAAGAACAGGATCTTCATGACTGCCTGGATTTCAGCACTTGAAATTTGCACACTTTTAGTTGATATGGTTCTATCAGTGATCAGAAACAGTTCAGAAATTAGACCTATATCCCTGCAAATTGACAATTTACAAGTCTTTCAAGCTACAGTGACAAAATTACCTTCAGATTTTTGGAAGTGGATTGAGCCAAGAACTTTTCAGTATCCTGTCGTATAGCCTAATATGCTTGTAACATGTTGTGAATTAATCTTTTACTATGTTTATCCAGATAGTTGTTTCCATCAGCACACAGTGTGCCAGATGTATTCTGTTCTTTAAAATGCTGCTGTCGAGTCGGAGCAGTCCTTCAAAATGCTTAAGTAAAAACAATATAATCAGTGTATTCTTGCTGCCTATGCAGCTCTGATTGTGGTTGGTACAAGTATCAGCTGGGGTTTGCTCATAATAACTGTTTTCCTGGCTGATAAAACATTTAATGCTGTGGAACATTTGATCCTTAAAACCTCTCTTTACTAATGCACTATTTTTTGACATGCATGAGGGAGTGTTTTATTGTTTTGGCAACTTCTGTAGGATGTCTGTTTTGGGTATCCTTACAGCTCTGATAGAAAGTGAAGAATATAAGAAGGTTGACTAATAGTGGTTGAGGCATCCTGCAAATCAGGCACATTTACATCCTTTCTGGTATGTTGATGAAGAACCTTTTAACACAGTGCATGCTAGTTGAGGGATTCATGCTGAAGACATTTTGCATTGTAGCAAGCAGAGATGGAAAAGAACATGCACAGTTTTAGCTAGATGGATGACATACAGACAGATGTTTTATTATATTCATAAAGATTTTTTAAAAATAATTTATTAATAAGGTTTTATTTATATTGTGCTTCCAATATGAAGCAAACTAATTTGCGTTTTTGGTTGTATGTGTGTAAATGGACCCTGTCATGTAGTGTATGTGACAATGCTTATCATACTAGCGCTATATGCCACTTTGGTTATGGTAGTCTTCCTTCTGCCAAGTGCAGTTATTTGTCCATTTAGCCCAGTTTTGCCAGCTGTGACTCTCTAAGGTCTTGGGCAAAAGTCTTTCTCATCATCTGCTACTTGATCTCTCTTAATTGTAGATTCAGGGATCCTACCTTTGAACCCTAAACCTGCTGCATGCTAAGCATGTGTTTAGACATTGAGCCCCAGTCCCTCTCTGTAACTCCTGAGACATTGAAAGGTCTGGATCATCTTTTCCCTCCTATTCTGAGGGAAATTATTCTAGAGGATGTATTATGAATTTTTAAAATTATATGCATATCCTGCCTCTTCCCCAAAGTCCTATTCTGCAACATTGTTCTGGTTTGGAGGTGACTCTGGGTCTGGATATGTGCTGTGCTTCTGTTGTTACAGGACCAAGCTAGCTAAGCATGCCACCGGAAGGATTGCCATTAGCTGATGAATTAACCATAGCATTCATATTTCAAATAGTTTTAACTTGCACTGCTGGTAGAAAAACACAGATCTTCATGGTGCTCAAGGAGTATCTTGTTCATTTGGAGGTTTTAGGTTCTGAGTTCTAGATTTTGGGACCCAAACAAGATACAGTGCACCCACGCCATACGCGGATTTGAGCTTACGTGTACAGCAAGCCCCGGAGACAAAATGGTTCGTGTGCCGCAGGTGCATGCGGGAGTGCACCACCATAAGAATCAGTAGGATTCCAGCATACACGGTTTTTCCCATATGTGTGTGTGTGTGTGTGTGTGTCTGGAACACATCCCCCGCATATAGGAAGGGCCCACTTTATCTTTATCCTTAGGTCATGGATGCCCAACTTTTTTGGGGGATTACAGAGGAGAGCAGTGCTCTGCTCCATAATAAAAGTGATACCCTTTTGTAATAAACACCTCTCATTCTTTGAGCACAAGTCCACAGCCATTGTGTGTGCATGTTGCAGACAAAATCCACCAGTGAGACACAAATAAAAGTACAGAATATTTATTTTTTAGTGAAAATGCTCTTATTTCCATACTGAGTAGAATAGTAGACAAGCGTTTTACCCTACCCCAGTTTACAATTCTGTTAATAGGGCCTCTGGAGACTACCTAACATTATCTTGCAGGCTGGGCTTGGCTCTCTGGCAACCAGTGAACCAGCCCTGACTTAGATGATATGAAATAGCTTTTTGTGGAAATACGTGTACGCTAAGCTAAAATAAGGATTTGGAGTGCCTTCTGAATTTTTCATTCACCAGCCTTCATTCTTGCTCTGGGGGAATAGATCACTATTCAACACATGCTAGGAGTTAGCCAGTCTGCAGCGAATTACATCTGGGCCTGTAGATCTTAAAATTTATCTCATGGGAGAAGTTAGACTGTTGGAGAAAAAAACAGGCAGGCAATACTGAATAGGTTTAATTGGGTCCTGCATGCCTGCTTAATAGAAACCTGGTGAATTCCTTGTTGCACAGAGAGCTGTTCTAAAGACCTCAATTGGCGCTGCCTCAGGTTTCACATACAAGGAGAAAGCCATGCGCCTTGGGAAAGGCAGTCTGTAGTCATGATTACTTTTGCTCATGAGGGGGGAAAAAAAGACTTGAAGTACATATTTTGCACAAGCCTATTTTTGTGTACCTAGGTGAAGCGTCTCGCGCTGCTGCTTTCTTAAGTTACATGTTGGCAATGTTTTATTTCTGGACGCGAGTGGTCAAGGTTCAAAGATTGCATGGAAAACTACACTCTCTAGCCTGAAAGTTGCTGTCTCTGTTCTTGCCAATAAATTCACACGTTATTAGTCCATACACTTTTACTTGGTGGTGCAAGTCCTTTCGTATGTTATCTGTAGCTTAGTAAGTATATTTGTGAATGAGTGTGAGTGTTGTGTTAATGAAGGAGGCCTTTAATAGCCACAGGTAAGTCTGCTCCGATCCTTACTCGGGTGGTTCACAAGAGAAGGAAAGTCTTTCCAGAATCCTTCTTCTTTAATAATTTTGTTCAACATCATTAGAGAGTTTGTTATACTTAGAAAATACGCACACTGCCCTTCTATTTATTACTCACAGATTACAATACTTTTATCTCCCTCTGTCTAGAGATCTCGGGGTGGTATATCATAAAACCAATCTGACAAATTTAAAACAGTGTAAATAATTAAAGAGCCTGCATAGTGTAGTGGTTTGAGTGTTGGACTATGACTCTGGGAGAAAAGAGTTCAAATCCCTGCTGGGTGAAATTGGGGCAAGTCACACTCTCTAGGTCCATGAGGCAATGGCAAACCCCCTCTGAAGAAATCTTGCCAAGAAAAACCCATGATAGGCTCTCCTTAGGGTTGCCCTAAGTCAGAAATGACTTGAAAACATACAGCAACAAACAACAATTAAAATGTTTTTAAAAGGCTAAAAACATTGTACAATTTAACAAATAAAAAAAAACACACGTTAAAAGAGTTAAAATAGTTTGGAACAAATTCTAACCATGTACTGCAAGGGTTTTTGTAAAACCAGTTGGGTCCAAAAAGTAGTCATGAACAACCCTATTTTCACTTGGCACCTGAACAGCAGCAGCAATGTTGGTGCCAATTGGGTCTCCAAGGGGATGGTATTCCATCATGGATTCCACAGCAAAGAAGGCCTCATTTAATTTGCATCGATCAAGATTTTTTAAAAACACATGTGTGCGTGCACCCACATCTATAAAAGGTGTAAAACAAAGGAGTACAAGTGGAAAGGTGCCCAATAGATCCAAACACCCTAAAATGAAGGTTTCACTGTTTAAAAATTGTCTAAAGGTAAGATAACTAATTTCCAAGTCAGTAATAGTGCAACCAGGCAGTAAAAAAACAAAAGTGTTTAGGTGTGTGGATGTCAGGGTGGATGGGGATTCAGAATAAATATTTCACAATCTGTGAACTGCCACAAATAAAATTCTCTCATGTCCTAACCCAGCAGTCTCAGGATAAAGGTGGGATGTGTAAAGAGGTGTTTCCAGTAGAAATTAATGTATAGACCAGTACAGGAAGAAACAGTTTCTCAAAAATGTACTTTTTTGGCATAATCTTTACAGTTGGGCAACAGCTAGCTTGGTGCAATGGTCTGAACACTGGACTCCAACTCTAGAGACCAGGGTTCATAGGATCATGGAGTTGGAAGAGACTTCAAGGGTCATCCAGTCCAACCCCCGGCCGTGCAGGAATACACAGTCAGAGCACCCCTAACAGATGTTCGAATTCCTCCTTAGCCATGGAAACCCATTGGGTGATGTTGGGCAAGTCACACACTCTCAGCCTCAGGGGAAGGCAAAGGCAAACCCTCTCTCAACAAATCTTGTCAAGAAAACCCTGTGATAGTGTTGCCATAAGTCAGAAAAGACTCGATGGCACAGAACAACCTAAGATTCAGCATGCGCTCTATATGAAGCACAAGAAGGTTAAATAACTGTAATCTCTTAAAAGCTTCCTGCTAAGACAATATTTCAGTGTGGGGAATCCATCATATTAACAAGGGGGAAGGGACTTGGTATTTTCTGGTCTTCCATGATGGCTTTGGAGAATTTGGGCATTGAGAAATTGCTGCTGTCCTGAAGATACTAAATATGATTTTTACTTTGATGCATGACTTTGGTGTTTTTGCATTTGCTTGTCTGGAACATTAGCCTGTAATTATGAAGGGTGAGAGGATTTTCCTTCTAATCTATCATTTTAGAGTCCGCCTTATACTTTTATGATTGTGTGTAGTGTAAATAATAGTGGAATGTGCTTATTGGAATATGGAAGGAGTTGTACTAAAGAGAGGGGAGGGATATGAGTAAGCTATTTGAGGTTTCTCAAACAAAAGCCATCAGGGCTTCTTCCTTTTGGCCCTGACTTCACTGACTATTTCTGAGACGTTTTGGACAGAGCTGAGGTTTTGTGGTATGGTTTAAGTGTCAGCTACGCCATTCTCTGAGCCTGCATAAGTCTTTTAATAGTGGTCTTCTTTGAAGGCTACATAGTAGGAAAAAACAGTGTCTTCTAGTTCTTATTGTATTGGAGAGAGGTGCGAGGTAAGAACAAAACCTCAGTGACAGAGCCCATGGTTAACATTAAAAAACCCTTGCCATTTTTAGGCAGGGTGGGACAAAGCCCTGCCTGAAACTACCAAAGTTGGTGTGACCCAATGTTTAAGGCAATTTCCTTTGTACCATTTGTCCAGTTTCAAAGCTGTAGAGCAGCCTTTGTGAACCTTTCTGCCCTTGAAATAATTTTCATGCCGCAGGGAACCCCTGCATAAAAATTATTACATCTACAACTCAAAAAAGTTAATTTTTTTAACATCACGATTTCTCCCAGAACCCATATCGACCTCTCAAGGAAGCCTAGGGTTCCAGCAAACCCTTGTCGAGAAATCATGATGTAGTAGAGGCTGGGTAGCTTTCATAAGCTTGCGAAAAGGCTCTCACACTGAGAAATAAAGCCCTGGTCTCTTGAGAACCCGAGTAGTACTCCAGATGTACTTTATTTTCCTTAGCACCTTAAGTATTCAGGAGCTAAAATGGAGATCAGGGCCCTCTGCCTTGATGACCACAGCCACCTTCTGCTTCTCTCTTAATGCAGAGAATATCACATTAAATATATCTCTATCTGTGTGCGATAATGGAAGGAATAAAGGTCGAACAGAAGAGTGGGCCCCATTAAGTGAAGCATCCAACCATCTGCTTTGCCTTTTAACAGAGCGGCTTTCTAAATGAGTCCACAAGCATTGCTAAGTATGCCTTAGAATGTAAACCTATTATTGTTGTTTGTGGTGCAAGGATGGAAGAAATAAAAACACATTGAAACTATAGCGGAATTGCCTGTCTTGTCACCTGGAGGCAACCCTTACTCATCTTACTTAAGCAGCTATTTAGAAGTCCTTCCAAATGACTTTTGAGTATGTTCTTTGTTTGGGAAAAAAAAAAAGAGAGAAAGAGAAGGGTACGTTTATAGGGAAAGAAAGTGTCCTTAAAATTATGTGAACCCCCACAAACCTTGTTGTTATACAACCTATGTCCTATATAAACCACGTATTGTATGAAACTACCACTGTTTTCCAAATGGTTGTACTAGACCAGTGGTGGCAAACCTATGGCATGTGTTCCAGAGATGGTACTAAGAGTCCTTCTTGTGGGCATGCACACTGTCACCCCAGAACAGAGTTTGCCAGAGTTTGTTAAGCCAGAAGGATGTGGCACTTCATGATAAATAAGTGGGTTTTGGGTTGCAGTTGTGATAAATAAGTGGGTTTTGGGTTGCAGTTTGGGCACTCAGTCTCTAAAAGGTTCACCACCACTGTACTGGACAGAGATGAGATTTGCACAAAATATCTATCCTGTTAGACATGTCAATTGCTGCTGTTCTTGGCCTGTCTGATCCCTCTGTCGTCTCCTCATTCTTTCATGGGTCTGTAATGCTGTCTTGGAAATAAATCCATAAATGTTACGAAGCTGACTATTGGCACATGGTGATTTTCGGGGCCTCAAGGGGGAACAGATCCTAACTTTGTAAGCTGATGTCAATGTTGACTGGTTGTGCTGACCATCTAACATGATCTTAAAAGATCTACCTTTGGCACCCTCTTGTTTCTGGGTCCCTTTTCAAGCTGTTGCTTTTATGCTTTAACCCAGTGGTTCCCAAACTTTGGTCCTCCAGATGTTTTAGACTTTAACTCCCAGAAGCCCAGCCAGCTTGGTCAACAGTGAGGAATTCTGGGAGCTGAAGTCCAAAACATCTGGAGGACCAAAGTTTGTGAATCACTGCTTTAATCTAATGTATCGTCAAGATCCTACCTGTTTGAAATAGTGTATGGTGTCCTGGGTGCTATCAAGTATCTCCATCATGGAATTTAGGCAAGTGGCTACAAGATGTTGAAGCACATTCTAGAGGTTTTCTTGATGGTGGGACCTCAGATGTAAAACATCCTGTATTGGGAGGTTTGCTTGCTGCTCCCCTGTTCTTATATCTTTGGTTGGCAGGCAGCAATGTAAGAAGAAACCTTCTGGATGAGACAAAATGCCTATTTAGTCCCAACATCCTTTTTCCTGCTGTGGCAAAGTAGACAATTACGAGAAGCCCATTAGCAGGACCTGAGCCTGGAAAGTTGCTATTAAAAGTAATCAATTCCAGTTGACAATCCAAGGTACCATTATAGTTAACATTTTCAATAAGTAGGGTGTTGTTTTTTTTAAGTAACTAAAAATGATTATTTTAGCCACCTTGGAAACAAACAGCCATTGTCCTTTTTTTAATAGAGAGCACTCCATCCTCTGTCGATGTCATCATCCAACGATGCAAGTTACAGGAAAAGAGATTCCACCTCAATATTAGGAGGAACGTCCTGAGAGTAAGGGCTGTTCGACAGTGGAACACACTCCCTCAGAGATTTTAGTGGAGTCTCCTTTTTTGGAGGTCTTTAAACAGAGACTGGATGGCCATCTGTCGGGGATGGTCTGATTTTGAGTTCCTGCATGTCAGGGGGTTGAGCTGGATGGCCCTTGCGGTCTCTTCCAACTCTAGGATTCTATGATCCTCTCAGTGCTGCAGTAGATCATAGGTACAAAACAACACCATGAGACCCACTAGGTAACCTTGGGCAGGTCACATGCTCTCAGCCTCAGGGGAAGACAGTGGCAAACCTCCTCTGAAGAGACTTACCAAGAAAATCCCATGATAGGTTCACCTTAGGCTTGCCATAAGTCAGAAGCGACTTGAAGGCACACCACAACGACAATCAGAACAAGACAGGCATGAGCCAGCGCATGTGAACCATATGATATTCCTGTGGACAAGTGAAAGCACACACACACAAATATTAATAACTAATTATCAGTAACCTATTATTTACATGGACCAAGCAGGACATGAGGACAATAGAGCTTTCCCACTGTTGTTCCCTAACAGTTGCTGTTTCAGAAACACACTGCGGTTCAGAGTAGTAGCCCCCGACAAACCTGTCTTCCAGGCATATTCCTAATCAGATGTTAAATCCATCTGTTGATACTCATCTCTACATTTTGTAGCAGTGAATTCCATAGTTTACCTATGTCCTGTGTGAAGAAGGGTTTCCTTTTGTCTTTTCCTGAATCTCTCACTATTAAACCTTATTGCATGACCCTAGTACTACTATAAGGAAGGAAGACGGATGTATAAATCTTGACTTGTAATGCCCCCAACATCCATCCTAGGCCTCTAACTTTCTTCAAAGAGCTTGTAATCATGCTAGGGTTTTTATGTGAAGCCTTACCTTTTATACTTTGCCTTTGTTCTCTGCATTTGGCGTTTTGTGGTAGGACCCTATTTGTACAAGGCCTTTCATTGTAACCTGCTCAGGAAGCTTTTTTTACAGTGTTGCATATCCACTCGGCAAACAGTTTTGTTTGTCGCAGGTGGCTGTTGGCAATCTTGATTTTGTGGGATGTCAAAAAACATTTGAGAAATTAACATAGGGATTTCAGGTAAGCTCTTGCCTAGAAACAGCACTAGTAGTGGGAGAAGTAACTGCATGGATAGCTTTTCAAATAACTTTGAATTGTGTCTCTTTATACTCCTTATTTCCAAAGGGTCCTAGCTGGTTTAAGCTGCTTAGATAATGCCGAAGAACAAGCAAAGAACATGTGTGTGCTCTTTTATACCCTTCGAGTAATGTTTTCCTATTGCCTCATGGCAAAACACTGATCGTGTAGCTTTGGAGGCAAGTTCAAAGGTTGTACTTTGGGTAAGGATGGCTTTGTTGTGTTTCCAATGCTAACTATTTATTGGTCCCCTTATTCTGCGAAGGCAATGAAGGAAGTGGTGTGCAGCAGTTGTTAGGGCATTTATGAAATCACGAAGAATACGTGGGTCTCTCTCCTCCCTCTCTCCAGCCTACGGTAAGAGGAAGGGATCAAGTCTCCATTTCACACATGAATAAGCAGCCTTAATCTCCCGATTACAAGAGTGCTACTGTACTAGGGAAGAGAGGGCTTTGTAGAGGGGGAAAATTTCTGTCAGTTGCTCTGTCATTAAATGAAATAGACTGTTCTTTACAGAGAATGAACCCAACGTCTAAAATTAACAGCCAGTCATCTTCAACCTTAAATCTTGTTAAGCTCAATCTATGTTGGAGAGTATTTAAGGAACAAGGGGCAATATGGTTTTGCCCAAGAAAGCATGCTTCTTCATGAGCTTGAGAGGCATAACGTCAGCAGCCCAAATGGAGTAGCATTGAAAGAAAATAAACCTGGATATGGGTGCGTGGAGAGTTGGAACAGTGGCACCAGTACAATGGACTCATAAAGCTATTTATTATCATAAAATAAGATTCATCTGCTGCTGAATATTGATGTATATGTGTATGACAGAGGGAGAGTGTACATTTTCTAAATTGAAATCCTGCACAAGAGCAAAGGTAGGAAAACTGGGTGTCTGGGGCCATTTTACCAATCCCAGGACCCTCTGGGGTTCTCACCAGACCCTCCATGCAAAACCAGGAGTCTCACTAGATGTTCTGGTTTTGAAAACAATGGGTTTAGGGCCAAAACCAAGGTCTGCATGGGAGACTGATGTTTTAAAGGAAAACTGTGCCTTGTAAGAGCACAATTTCTTGGTAGTTTGTTTTTTAAAAAATGGGGAGGGAGAGAAATGAAGGCTTTAGGATCAATAACAATCCATCAATAATAATTTTATTGGGCAACCAAAATGCACAATAGACTTGTTGCAAGCTTTCGAAGCTCCATGGGCTTCTTCATCAGATAAGATGTTACAAACCAAACAGGGGAAAAACAACTGGAGATGTAACATTTCCAGCTGTTTTTCTCCTGTTTGGTTTGTAACATCTTGCCCAATGAAGAAGCCACCCATAGAACTTTGAAAGCTTGCAACAAGTATATTGTGCATTTTGGTTGCCCAATAAAGGTATCACTGATGGATTTTTGTTTGAATTTGCTATATGGCCAACACAGCTACCCCTGAATGTTTTAGGATCAACAAAAATGTCTTGCAAGTAGCAGTCTGACTACTCCGTGATAAAGAGGGGAGGATTAGATTATGGTTATACGGCTGGGCTATGAATTAGATATTTCCCTCTGGTAATAAGGAGGAATAGAAACATAGGCTGCAGCACTGTATCCCCTTATCTGGGAGTAAATCCCATTGAAACCAGGAGGTTACATTCAAGACCTGCCTTCTGCTGGGGAAGAGTTTCTTCTACTCCCAGAACATTCCTCATCCCAATTTTCTTGGATCGCTTCTGCCTTCTACATCACAGTTCACACCGCTGTATAGGGTTCCACAACTTCTGTGTTTTCAGTGGTTTGTAGGGTAGAGGAAAGGGTAGGAAAATCTCTTTCCACCATCCCAGCTCCTTGTGTCTGAATCCCACCCGATGGCACTTCTGAATAGATGAGTATAGGATTGGTCTATTGGAGTGTTTATGTGGGGAAGATCTTTTCAAGTGGTAGTTCTAGTGAACTTTTGGAACATATGGGCAGACCTTTACCATTCGTTCAGACCCTTACTGGTTGAGTGTGAAACAGAGCCATTTGGTAGGGTGGATATTAAACAATTAATACCTTAATATTAAGATAAGACTAATAGCACTATCAGGTCAATAGGCACTATTCCACTCCAGCCTTGCTGCTTCTGTCTCCTCTGAATTGATGGCACTTACATAGAAAGTCCTTGGCTTAGTAGCAGAAAGTTTTAAGCAGGCCATGCTAATTGTGGAAACTAGACTTCTGATTCCTGTGTCCTCAGGTCCTTTCAATCATGCTCTTTTGTGGGTCATCTCAAAATAACTGTATAATTTTACTTCTGAGGACTTAAATAGGCATCTTTTAGGCTCACTTTGGTTGAGGCTTTTAGTCTCTGTGTGAGAATCAGTTTGCATGTGGATATTCAAAACTGGATTTAAATTATTTCGTTCCATTTTTATTTATTCATCCCAATAAAAGAATGCATTTTTAAAATAATTAAAATAATAAGTTATGAAAGATAAATGCTTGTAATTTTGGGAGTCAGATAATATTTTGGAATATAAATTGATAGTAATCTTCTGTGTTACTTGTTGTGTTATATATGATTTATGTTTTTTATTATGTTATATGTTTTGTATGTTTTCTTATATAAATAAATAAAGAAAAAAGGGGGAAAAACTGGATTTAAAAACCAGCATAACAATACTGGGTTTCTACTCAAGCTCTTAAGGATCTTTTTTTTTTTTTTAGGGAGGAGAGGTCTATCTCTTTAAAAAGACCCCATGAAATACATTGGGAATGACTAAGCTGTGCTAATATTTGAAAATTTGGCATAGCAATAGGTGTGCCAGATGTCATATATTTGCTGTCAAAATTAAATCACAGAACGGGGAAGGACAACTGTAACAGCTTCTCATCTTAGGCACCACCACCAGCACCAGCACCAAGTTTATTGCAGAATTCCTTCAGAAAGAAAAGGGTGAAATTGGTGAGCACTGGGATTCATGCACACATTGTCAACATGACAAGTTCTGTCAATGAATCGCCTAGTTTCAGTTTTTGACTACAGCACTTGAAATATTTCTTGAGCATTAGTGCTACTGCTTAACTTTACTGTGCATCACTTAGTGATTTCCCAGATAGATGCTTTATGCTCTTGCTGTCTGCTTGACATCCATTGCGAGGGAAGGGGGATCCCTAGCATGTCCCCGGTGAAGCTCTTTTAACTCTTTTTTACAAGGTTGTCTGACATCCTGAAATAGTGATGCACTTTCTTGTGCTTCACTCCATCCCCTTGGTAGCAACACCAGCCCTTTATAGATCACTCAGAGCTATTCTTCTAAACAGCATTTTTTATAGAAGATTTACAGAAGATTTTGATACTGAAATCAAAGCTTGCCTTGTTACAACTAATATTTTGTTGTTTCATTGGCTTATGTACTTAGTTGACTTTGGGGTTTGGAATGTAGGGGAGCGAAGCAATTTTCTCATTTATTTTGCAGTCCTTTGTCCTATTTCTGTATAGGATGGTGTCAGTCAGATGTAACTGAGGCACATTCTTTCAGGTAACTGAAACAGTTAAGGGCAGGGGGAAAATAGCCAGATATCTGGTTGCCTTGGTGCCTATTCCATTTTTGTATACATTGTGATATGTTGTATTTTGAATTTTGAATTTCTGTATTTTATTGTTGATATGGTCAGTTGACTAATCAATAGACTTGTTGTTGTTGTTGTTGGTCTAAGACAGGGGTAGAGGCAACCTTTCCCCTTTAAGGGCCGAGGGACTTCAGCTCCCAGAAGCCTCAGCCATGTTGGCCAATAGTCCCGTGTTGGCCAATAGCTCCTGGGATTCTGGGAGCTGAAGTCCCTCGGCCCTTAAAGGGGAAAGGTTGCCTACCCCTGGTCTAAGATGAGAAGCTGTTATCTAGAATTTTTGAAGTATCTTTTATGTCTCTATTGAAACATAGATATACCATACTCTTGTCCCAAAGATCCAGATTCTTCACTTGGAATAAGTCTGCATACTTCTTGCTGCTCTGCTCTCTCTTTCACACCAGTTTGCAGGGAACCTGTTCTTCAAAAACTGGCTGGGGTGAGGTGAGGTATATGAAAATAGAGGATAGGTAGTGGAAATGAGGGAAAGATGGTGGTGGGTGTGCCCTTGTGATCTGTTGGAAATGTAGCTGCTTTTCGTACTTGGCAGGAGATGAAATCATTTCTGGACCTCTCCTGTGAATTGTGTTATCTTTTCCTTCCTCAGATATTCTGTGGTAGTAATTACCATGACTAAAAGGTAAAGCTACCAAAATGTTATGTCATCAAATGTTTTGCTTCCTTCTTTCCAGGTGCAGACTAGGTGAGCTACCCTGAACACAATTTCCAGTTTTGTAGACGGCTTTTAAAAACAAAAAAAATGACAGATCTGCCCATCAAGACTCTTCAGTGTTTATGGCTGTGAGAGAGTGGGAGGCTTAAATAATTCCCCCTCTGCTGTTGTCCCAGTCGAGACTAGCCCCTCTTGATATTTTTTAAAAAAGCTTTAACTAATTTGACCTTCAGTCATTTTGTGTTTTTAATACCACAGCACTTGGTTTTCCAGTTCTGTGGAAATCTGTTGTTACATTCTTCTTTGATCATTACTTCTGAATAGAATCTGGAGGTTTTACTTTACTTCCCTGCTGGTCCTCCTATTCCAACATAAGCCTTGTGTTTGGAAAGAAGGAGCCGGGAGATGATCTTATCCAAACTGTCATTTTGCATGGCCCATCTGTCAAACAAGCCCCTCGACCTGGATTTCCAAAGTGATGGCATAATATCCCCAGAGTCAGAGCAGATCAGTGTGAAGGTGGATTTTGCCAGAGGAGAATGCTGATTTGGCCTGGATAATAGGCGCTATGATTCAAAATAAATAATAAAAACCTCTGCAGAAGCGGGCACCTCTGATTGAGAGTTATAAACTACCAAGTTGATTCTGAAAACTGAGACCTATCTATTTTCCTGGCATCAAATTGGAGGAAACTGCAGGAAGGATGAAAACAACTTATACTAAACACATTAAACCCTTCGGAAGGAGTGGTTAGAAGGACTGTACACCAGTGAACGTTGCAGTTACTCAAAGCAGAGCGCTTGCTCTGCGTGGAGAAGGCAGAAAAGTCAATTTCTAGCATTTCTAGATAGTGCTATGAAAACCTGTGCCAGAGTGCTGCAGTCAATGTAGACCGAACAAAATTAGATGGACCAGTAGTTGAACTGTTACGAGGCACTTTGCTAGGATTCTGTGACTGACAAACATACTGGTTAGTCCAGGGGTAGGCAACCTTTCCCCTTTAAGGGCCGAGGGACTTCAGCTCCCAGAAGCCTCAGCCATGTTGGCCAATAGTCCCATGTTAGCCAATAGCTCCTGGGATTCTGGGAGCTGAAGTCCCTCGGCCCTTAAAGGGGAAAGGTTGCCTACCCCTGTGTTAGTCAGATGGCTTCCTTTTAAAAGATTGTTCTTTAAAGATGGCTTACTCAGTTGTGTGAGTATGTGTGCATGTTCAAAAGAAGACCCAGAGATTCCTGTAGTAGTAGTAGTAGTAGTAGTAGTAAAATTTTATTCGGTCATTGACCAGCGTAAGCAAATAACAGTCCAAACATAGTATGCCAAAGGTAAACGCCGGAGATTCCTGTTTTTAGCTGCCTCCCCCTCCTTTGCCTATTTACAATACGTTTGAAGTACTGTGGTTGCACAAAGTCATTAACTTATTAGTGGCTGATTAATAATTTACTGCTAAACAATTATCCAAATTGGGCTTGAAATAGTCTAAAGTTGGATATGGGCCATTACTAAGCTTAAATACATATATGGCTTTTATTTGTAACCAAATTGACATATTTAAGTGGTTTTCATAGAAAAAGCCAGTAAAGAGCAAACCCTCTCTCACCGTAGTGGAATTCAAAGATATAGAAGTGTTAGTCTGTAGAATCAGTATGTAGAGGATCTTAGACCTTTGAGATTACCTGCAATAAAGAAGTTGGCTGCATGAGCTTTCGTAGGCTTCCATCTACTTCCTCAGATGCATATAGGTGCATTTTAGGAAGTAGATGGAAGTCTATGAAAGCTCATGCTGCCAACTTCTTTATCTCAGTTAGTCTCAAAGGTGCTACAAGATCCCTCTCTCACGGAGAGATTCAACTGTAATGTTAGAGAATGATGAAAAATAGGATGGGCCAGTTTAGATGTCATGGCTAAATCATGGGTTCATTGTTTTCAAACTTTGTGTTTATTCCTTATATGAACTGGACAAATTATATTTATTCAGGCTGTATTGCACCTCACAATTTGAGCTGGGCTTACATTTTTGTCTAGGAGGCAAGCTAAATTGTCTAGCTTGTCCTACTTGAAGACTGAGGCAGAGAAGGCAGAGATAAGCATATATTGGAAGGAGTTGAGGGAGTGTCAGGCACAGTTATCTAGATTGCCATTATGTGCTCTGGAAATCTAAGGGCCAAAACACACTGCAGAAATAATCCAGTTTGAGACCGCTTTAACTGTCCTGGCTCAGCACTAGGGAATTCTGGGAACTGTAGTTTTGTGAGACATGTAGCCACCTCTGTCGGAGAGCTTTGGTTCCACAATAAACTACAATTCCCAGGGTTCACTAACACTGAGCCAGGGCAGTTAAAGCGGTTTCCAATTGGATTATTTCCGCAGCGTGTTTTGGCCCTAAGAGGCCCATGTAATACTAAACTAGGGATGGGCAACCTGTGGCCCTATACCTGTATGCACCCTTCAGTCATAGTTGACCACTCGAAGAACCACAGTTACAGTCAAACAACCTGTTCTTTCTCCAGCATCCTACTAGATGGAGAGGCAAAAGGAGTGGATGGCAGAGAAAAAGAGAAGACCAAGGATTCCTGAGAGAAAGAAGGGGTGGGCTTACCTACCTTTGGCTCAGACCCCACCTGTCATCTTCATTGAACCCCTTCCAGATTACAAAAAAATGTGAGAAATAAGACATTCTTTGCTCTGGTGTACCAAGAAAGAGTTGGAAGCATCTGGGTATAGGCATCTGAAGTCTGAGCTATATAAAGTTCTCTGTTGCATCCAAACTGAGATGAGCCCAGTTAGTTTAAACTCAAGTTCAGATAAACCACAATTGAATTGTAGTTCCTGTTACCATTTGTTAACAAGCCAGAGTTTAAACTAACCGGAATTCTTAGAGTTTAGTTGTAATGGGGAAACTACAGTCACCCCTCTGTTTTTGCGGGGGATCCGTTCTGCCCCCCCCCCCCCAGTAATGGAAAACTGCAAATATTCAGGCCCCACAGGCTTGAATGGCAGTGCGTGCCCCATTTTGTCTCCCCCCCCCCCCCCGTTTGCTGCCCATGAATGGGCAAGGGATGCGGACTTCAAGTCTGTGAAAATGGAGGGGCAACTGTAGATGCTTTTCTTGTCAATGTGGATGTGAGAGAAGGGGGGAGGTGGAGAAGCATGTGAAACTAGGGCTTAATGAGTCTAGTTTCCTGTAGGACTAACTGTGGATTACAGGGGTCCCTCTCCATTCACAGACTTGGGGTCCGCGGTCTCGCTCTTCGCGGACAGAGAGCAGGGAGGGAACAAAATGGTGCATGCGCCCGTGTGGCCATTGAAATCAATGGACCCCAATATTGGCGATTGTTCCGATTTGCGGGTGGTGGTGATGGTCCAGAATGGATCCCCCCTGAATCGAAAGGGACAACTGTAAGGTGAGCAACGTACTGTAATTTGAACAGCACCAACATATAAGCAGTAATCTTTCTCTCCCAAGTGACCAAACAGAGAAGCTTTACAAAAGTTGCTCCTGTTTTTCTTCAGGCAACAAATGCCTGACAGAAGTATGGTACGGTTGGCTAGTTTAGGAAAACATTTTTGCATGCTAATAACCTTTGTGGACTTGCTTGCAAAATTATGGCAGTAACATCCATGGTCTCCATTAGCTGTTGGGCTCTTTATAAATAGCCGTCCTTCCTCTAAAGAGCACGAAACATCTTGAATCCTCCAGATATATTGAATGATGGAGACGTGATGTACTTGGGTCTGCTGCTTCATTTTAATTTGCTGGAGCCTGCTATATATTGCAAGCATGCACAGGCAAACTCCAGCAGTGTCATCCCTAGCTATTTCCTTACTACCTGCCTGCCTTTTGCTTTGAAAACATCAGGTGTTCCCAGGCACTGCCAGGAGCTATTTGTCAAGATGGCCTGTGGGAAGAACTCTGACACCAGAACTGCGCTGCGGTCTCTACTTCACATTTAGCGCTGGGAAGGGGGTATTAAGTGCCAATGACATCAACGCTGGACCCCTGCTACTCATACATTACTTGACCTGATTTCTGTGAACCAACTCCATTACAAAATGCTTTGAAGGCATTAGATAGTAAAAAAAAAATGTTCATTATTGGCCAGAAACTGAGAGTTTGCTCTCTTTTTTTGCATTTGGCTCTGAGTCCCTGTACAGTTGATGTAAAGCAGGTCTTTAAATGTGGGATTTTGTTATTATTCTATCAGTGGAATACATCCTTCTGCCAATTTTCCTTCTTTTGAACTTGGCCTTTGGCCAACTGCTTCCACAAAGGGTTGTAGTGGTTCTCTTTGTACTTGTTTTCATACTTGCAGATTTTGCAATATAGCAGTAAAATGTAGCCTGTGCCGAGCATGTTTATTGTGAGGCAAGTCCTGTTTGAGTCAGCTTGGCTGGAGATGCTGGGATTGATAGTTATCCACAGAGTGCTAGTTTTTAGAAAACTGCCCTAGTAACTGTGATTACAATTGCATCCACAAGTGATCAGTTGATAATTTCCTTGAGATTCTCTCCTCCACCTCAGGTTCTTAAATGAAAAGATTTTCACTCTGAGAAGAGCGAAGAATATAAATTGAAATGGCAACTTTTAGTCTTCTAGATGTTTGGCTTTAGCTCCCATCAGACTCACCCAGTATGGGAGTTGTAGTCCATAGCAGTTAGAATGATCAAACACTTCCTTCCCCTGGCTTAGTCATTTTCTTTACCCCTATTTCGAATGGTAGAATTCTGCCTCATTTTTGTAGATGAAGGGGTTGCCACCAGAGCAAATAGGCCATTATGGGTCAGGTGCCACCGGCTGCTTTCGACAATTGACTGTCCACATTTGTGGCTTTGACTCTTGCCAATTTGATTATTTGTGGTTTTGATTAATATGTTCTTTCTAGAACTCTTCAGGTCCTTCAGTGCAACTCTGCCAGAAGTTGACCATGTAATTTTACTGGGGAACATAGACCAGGGGTAGGCAACCTTTCCCCTTTAAGGGCCGAGGGACTCCAGCTCCCAGAAGCCTCAGCCATGTTGGCCAATAGTCCCATGTTGGCCAATAGCTCCTGGGATTCTGGGAGCTGAAGCCCCTTGGCCCTTAAAGGGGAAAGGTTGCCTACCCCTGACATAGACATTCCTAGAAAAAACACTTTTCTAGGCATTTGTAAGTCCTCCAGCATGATTCTGTGGTCAACCTCTGGCAAATGTTGACCACAGAGTTGTACTGGAGGACTTGGAGATTCCTAGAGAGATGTTCTCTTAGTGTTTCTTTAGTTGCGGTTTTTTCTACATTCATGGGAGTCCTTCATCCCTAACCCCAGCGAATGTGGAGGGACCACTATATTCCTAAAGGCCTTTGCTTTTAAGTAAAATCCCCATTGCCACCATAGGAATGGCTAACTGTTACCAAAAAGCACAGGTGGACATTACATTGTAGAATGTTCCCATTCGGTGCTCTAGTTACTCAGTTTTGCCTTATACAGAATTTCCCATTCCATTTTCCTGTATCCCTGGGTTTTTGCACACACTCCCAACAACCAGCAACCAAGCATGTTCAGTTGGGGCTCCCCCCCGAGCCATGGATGCTTGAATCCATGGGTAAAGAATCCATAGATATGGAGGGCTGGCTGAAGCATGAGCTTTTGTAGACTTGGTTTACTTCCTCAGATGCATGAATTACTGCTCAGGAAGGACCTTTATAGACTGTATAAACTTTATAGACTGTATAGACTCATGGAAATGCAAAACTTGTGGGTGATGGCCCTTGAGGGACAAAGGCAGGAGTAAAGATGTTGCCTAAGGCCAGAGTGGGTGGATGGCTATATGAATGATAGAGGGAGGTTTGGCATGTTGTGTGTGCAGTTGGGGAACTAGGAAGGAGATATGTTAACTGGCTAAGAGTGTCTTGTGTTATGATATGTGTAGTGTGCCAGGAAGCCATTGTTCAACCCTCTGTTGATGGATTGGAGTTTGTGGAACATATCCTAATTCAGCTGCTTATTTTTCCTATCTTCCTTTGTAGTTTTTTTTGATCAAGGACCACTGTCCTGAGGTCAGAGACAGAATCCCCAGGAAGACTAAAGTACATTCTGCAACAGGCTTTTGTGTATTCCATTCCTAATATCTGATTTATTTTTTGAAGCTACAGTCACTGTTTTTCTACCTTTCCAAGCCTGGGTTATATTTCTTAAATGCACCGGCTGGCTAAGTCTGAGACTTCCCTCAGTTTTACTGGGCATAAGGGTGTGGGACTGCTAGTTACAGGGTTGTCCCTGTGAATCGACAGCCTTTTTTGAAACCGAGACGGGTTTATACAAGCCTCTGTAATACTCTGAAGAATCAAAGAACACTTTGGTAGCACTGTTGTGAGCATCAACTCTCTTGCAATTTACACTGAAAGTCTTGTGTTTTTCCAGCACCCACGAGATGAAAAATGCGGGAAGCGTCCCCCAAGAAGTTGCCTGTTTTCCTATCTCCCACTCCAGTGCCAACCTACAGAGAGTCTTGACTAACTTCTCCCTAAATATAGCTGGAAATGTGGAAAGAACTAAAAGGACAATATACTTAGCACTTGGATGTCACTTTCTGTCTTCAAAGTGCTGATGTGTGAAGCTGCATTTCACGCCCAACAGCTCTCCTTCCTCTCCAAGCGACAGTCTTATTTATGGCTGGCTTAATGAGAACATGACTGAACCAGATAGATCAGAGGGGGCAGAAACAACCTTCACCCACTCTCCCCTCCAAAGCAGTGAAACCAGAGCTGCTTCCCACCCCTGCAAGCTTGCGTTCTGTAAGCTGAGGATGGGTGTCTTGGTTAGATGACTTGCACTTGTAAAATCACATTTGGAATTTGTTGGTTAGGATTGGAATTCTGTTACTAATACATCTGTGAGATGGAAATGAGTCTGCTAATGAACTTTTCTGCTGAGGCCAGTGAAATCATTGAAGGGCTTGGTATCATGGGCTGCAATTACATGTTTGTCTTGCATGCACTGAGAAGAATTGTCTAAGGCAGAGATGGGAAATATGTGACCCTCCAGATATTGCTGGGCGGGGAATCCTACCACTCCTCACTGTTTGCTGTGTGGTCTTGGACAGATGAGAATTGTAGTTCATCAACATGTAGAGGGCCACGTGGTGCTCTCACTTTTATATAGAGTGAACATAGAATCATAGAATTACAGTATTAGAAGAGACCCCAAGGGTCATCCAGTCGAACTCACAGTCAAAGCAACCTCGACAGGTGGCCATCCAGCCTCGGTTTAAAGACCTCCAAGGAAGGAGACTCCACCACTCTCCGAGGGAATGTGTTCCACTATCGAATAACTCTTACCGTCAAGAAGTTCCTCCTAGTGTTTAGGTGGAATCCCTTTTCTTGTACTTTGAATCCATTGTTCTGGGTTCATTGCTCTATTCTCTGGAACAGCAGGAAACAAGCTTGCTCCATCCTCAGTATGACACCTCTTCACATACTTAAACAGGGCTATCATATCACCTCTTAATCTTCTCTTTTCCAGGCTAAACATACCCAGCTCCCTGTAGGGCATGGTTTCCAGACCTTTTACTATTTTGGTCGCCCTCCTTTGGACACACTCCAGCTTCTCTGTACACTTCATTCTCAACACCCCTGGCAATCCAGATTCTATACTAAGTGTTAACTCCTTTCTGTAAATAGTTGTATATATTATGCAAACAGAGTAAATTCCTGGTGTATTGTTTCTGTGACTTGGTCTACTGGTTTTGCAAACTAGTCCGAATCCCTCCTGAGCTATGAAACCCACTGGGTAACCTTGGGCAGGTCACAGTATGAGGGGATATTGTAAAGTTTTAATAATTTTAAATTTGACAGAAAGTTTGATTTGTACTTGTCAACCTATATCTACAGAATCACCACCCAGATTTACACATTTTCCCCAATGTTTCTTGACTCTCTGAATACCTGATATTGTAGAAGTCTGCAGATTGCACCTTATGAGGGTTATCATAAAGTAGTAATTATCACTCAGAAGTTATTATGGTATATTGATGAAATTTTGTCAGCATCATCATTGGTCCCTAAGTGCATGATGTTGAAGGAAATCAACTCATTGTGTCCTTTATTTTTGTGACAGGTTGTGCCAGAAGTGACTAAAGTGTAAAACGCAATCTGCAGACTTCTACAATAATGGTATTTGGAGGGTCAAGAAACACTGGGAAAAATGTGTAAATCTGAATGGTGACTATGTAGATCAGGGGTAGGCAACCTTTCCCCTTTAAGGGCCGAGGGACTTCAGCTCCCAGAATCCCAGGAGCTATTGGCCAACATGGGACTATTGGCCAACATGGCTGAGGCTTCTGGGAGCTGAAGTCCCTCGGCCCTTAAAGGGGAAAGGTTGCCTACCCCTGATGTAGATATAAGTTAACAACTACAAATCAAAACAAACTTTCTGTCAATTTTTTAAAATATTATAATTAAAACTTTACGATACCACCTCGTATCTCAATCTGAGAGGATGACAATAGCAAAATCCCCTCTGAAGACATTTGCCAAGAAAGCCCTATGATAGGGTTGCCATAAGTCTGAGGCGACTTAAAGGCACACAACAACAAACAACAAGAAGAGAGGAACTATGAATGGTACTTAAGCTGGTCTCTAGCCATTTTTCTGAATTCTGAGGCCCCAGTGGATATTCTGTACTAATTCTTACAACCAATAAGGACTGCAACCTTTCCTTTAGAGGGAAATTGAGATTCAATATTCTGCCCCTGTATGGGAATAGTAGTATGGATGCAGCCTTGCAAAATAAAAATAAAAATCTTCCTTAGGGAAACTCATCCAGGACTGGTTTGTTTCCTTAGTTTTTGGCTCTTTGCTGTTGTCCAAACATGTATGCCTCCTCCTCTGCACTTGTCTTGTAAAAGCCTTCTCCTTAAGCCCTTGATGGACATTTTGATTTTTATCTCTCCGCTTTTGCTGCTCTTTGCTCTTCTTGCTTTGGAATGTGATGTTTGGCTTTGTTTTTGGTGGTGGTGCTTTTGAAGATTAGCTCACTTTGGTGTTTTCATTTTAGAAGTATGTAAATTGTCTTGGATGTTTTTAATACAAATAGAAACACAGAAATCTAAAAAGACAACAGTCCCAACTTATTTCTTATTTACGTTGGCTTCTCCTGGTTTCTGTAGCTCAGTGTAGTTTGTCCAGCAAGCTTTGTAGGTTAATGCAGCTATATAGGCAAAAGCTTGGTGAGTTGCCTCCTTTTGAATTTAGGAAGCCCAAAGTGGCATGTGTGGCCATTTGGCTTGCTGGGCTGCAAATAGCTATATTCTTGCTATCATTGCCTGACCTGCAGAGTATCTTCCTGAAATAATCCAGTTTATTAATTCTCTTCTGAATCTCCTTTCCTTCTGAAAACCTTGCTGTCTCACCCCCCTGCTAGTCATTTTTCTCCCAGAGAGCTCTCCTGTCTTTAACTCGGCAAACGCAAGAGTTTTTATTGTATTTCCTTTCCTGCTTTTTCAATTCCTGTCAGCCAAGTGCAATTATCTGCTACTTTGTGGCTCTTAGTTGGATATATTTTGTTTTCCTCTTCTTTAAAAATTTCCCCCAAAACAAACACAAAACATTGAAACATGACCGGAATTGACACAGTGCTCTTTTCATTTTACATCTGTAACCTGGCCTTCATTAACTGCTACTGCAACCAAGTCCAGATTGCTTTTCCCTGCTTTATTATTAAGGTGTAGAGAGGAGAAAAACATACTTCAGCATGCTGCAGCTATTTCTAACAAAACGATGAGTGGTACATCAAATATGTACCGAAGAAAATGTGCTTTCTGTAGTTTGGGGAGATATTTTGTGATGTGAAGTGACTGATGGCAGAATCCTGTGCGTCTGAGAAGCAAGTCCCATCAGGCTTAATGGGATTTACTTCTGCGTAAGTGTGGACTGGCTCAAAGCCCAAAGTACTAGGGATAGCAAAACCTGAAGCATGTGTTGATGGTGGAACGGTTTAAATATTCCCCATATTAGTTATATTCAGAGGATGACAATGGCAAACACCTCTTTGAAAAAACGTGCCAAGAAAACCCCATGATAGGTTCACCTTAGGGTCTCCGTAAGACGGAAATGCCTTGAAGACACACAACAACAAACAAAATTGGGTATATACAGTGTAATAAAGTATTGATTGATCGAACCAGTGTGGTGTAGTGGTTTGAGCATCAGACTATGACTCTGGAGAAAGGTTTTGATTCCTTGCTTGGCCGTGGAAACCCATAGGATGACCTGGAGTGAATCACACAGTCTCAAGCCCAGGAAACCCCATGATAGGATCTCCGTAAGTCAGAAACTATTTGAAAGCAGTGGCACGCAACAAGAACATTGAAAGCAGTGACACGCAACAAGAACAGAGCAAGGTCTGTTTATCCTGGAGAAAAGAAGACCGAGAGGTGACATGATAGCTACAATTAAATATCTGAAGGGATGTCATGTAGTCGAAGACGAAGCAAGTTTGTTTCCTGCTGCTCCGGAGATTAGGACCCAAACCAGTGAATTCAAATTACAGGAGAAGAGATTCTACCTAAACATTAGGAAGAATATTTTTTTAACTTATAAGGGTTGTTCGACAGTGGAATAGAGGTGGTGAACTCTCCTTCTTTGGAGGTCTTTAAACAGATGTCGGATGGACATCTTCCAGGAGTGCTTTAGCTGTGTATTCCTGCATGGCAGAGGGTTTGATTAGAAAACCATTGTGATCCCTTCCAACTCTATGACTATGAGACCAGGAGCTATGAGCCAAGAAGTCAGTTCCCATTCCAGTTTTACTAGCAGTGGTAAGAGGGTGGCAAAGACTGCCCCTGCCCTTTCCCAGCCGTTGCCAAAGGACTAGACAAACCAGTGGTTGGATCCTGTACGAAGCAGCTTCATATGGCCATGCAGCTGAGTAAAGCTTGGGATACAGCTAAAAAGGCTTCTTCTTGTGTCTCTCCTCCACACCACCCTGAATGTCCTGAGAACACTGGCTTTCTCTGTTTTATACTGGAGTTGGGGGAGAAAAGTAATCTAACTTTAGATTACTGGGCTGGAAAGAGTAGTCCTGATGAATATAATTTAGAAAACAAGTGGACTTGTTCCTTGACTACTTGGAAAGGGAGTCCTGCTTGCAGATTCTGTTACTTATTACATATTTATTCCCCCTCTTGCCTGCTTTATCTTCACAACAACCTTGTCAGGGAGTTTAGGCTGGGAAAACCAACAGTTTAGATGCAATGGGACACTATCTCAGTGTCTGCTCCCAAGGGACGTAGTTAATGTTAAAAATCAAAGCTGGTATATTTCAGCACCTGTCTACAAGCCTGTTCCCTTTGAACCCTGGAAACGGAAAGTGTGTCCTTGTTAGCAATCCAGAATGCAAATTTTGCCTTGCCTGTTGCATTTATCGGTTCCATCACCATTTTCCTATAATAGCTTTTCTAATTCTTTCCTCCCAATGTGGGATCTTCTAATTTAGATAATACACATTATTCAGAAAGTGCCCCCGTAGCTTTTAGCGCAGCTAAAAATGTCTCCTGTGTCCAGTTTTAACTTAATCCTTTGTACCTCTAGGAAAAGTGACCCAAGCAAAAGTTGTTGTTATTGTTGTGTGCCTTAAATACTATACCATGCTGGTGTTTAATTTACCTTTGAATAAAAATTAGGAGGATTTCTTCTCTCTCTCTCTTTCACACACTCACACTCACACACACACACACACACACACACACACGAGATCTTCTTCGTCCCAGCAATGACAGCTCACAACCTCCTTTTTAATCTGGCATTGGATGAACACAGTGCCTTTTTATCTTGCAATGTGAGACGAACAACCCTCAGAAGAATAGGCCTGTTGTGTTTATTAAGACTAGTAACACATGACCCATGCAAATCTTGTTAAACGATTTATCTGTCTGGCTTCCTTGAGCAAAGAGGGCGGAGGCGGGAGGAGGAGCACCCATCTCCATATTTTTAGTTACCCTGCGTGCTGAGTAGCCTTGATATTATGAGCTCCTAGTATTTCTGTTGGACTTGATTTCACATTATCTTTAAAACCTGACTCTGTAAGCATGTAAACCTCTTAGTGGGTATTAATGTGAGAAGCAGTATGTGGGGGCTTTTCCCTCTTGATCTTGTAGGTGTGCCAGGCAAATGTTTTCCTTTGCCTAAATCTTGGCCACAGTTTATACCATTAATTTGCAAATTTCCCCGTCCAATCTTTTTTTCTCCCCCCGCCTTGGAGATAAACATGGTTTTCAGAGTATGACACCAGCTAGGTTCTTGGTACCTTGCGGTGGAGACAACCAATGCTTGGAAAAGTTAGATTTGGATTACATCGTCCAGAATTCCCTAGCTATATGGTGAGGGAATTTGGGGTATTGTGGTCAAAAGCAACTTATGCAAGTCTTGTACCATATAGCCAACCATCTTCTTTCTTTCTTTGCCTTTCATTTCCATGCCTCTTATTTCCATAGCACCCGTCTTGAAGGGATTTGGTGTGGTTCTGCTGCTGACCCAGATCAAGGATATTTGGTTGTTGGCTATGATTTCTCTGTAACTGTGGGAGGGAGGTTCTCTCTGTCCTCTCTCTGTGATTCATTCAGGCTTGTTGATGGTCTCATAGTCCTTATGATGTGGGAAGGAATGATTTTAAAGCACAATATGGTGACTCAGGATCCTCTGCCCATATAAAACTATTGAGATTTGCCTCTGTGTTACCTCCTGATGACTTTAAAAGGATATTTATTTAGGAGCTTTTGATTGTCTTTTGTTTAATATTCTCTTTCACTGCTGCCTGTCTGATCAGTGTTGCACACTGTTTCAAATATCAGAAATGATCAGATGTTAGGATATTCAAAAGAACCTATAAGTAACTATGTTCAGGGGAGGACCATGGTTGTGTGATTTTTCTACCTGGAAAAAACGGCATTGTTAGTGTGCGGTGTGAGGGGTGCTAAGGATACCATGACAGCCAAAAACCCAAACAAATGGGTCCTTGAACAGATCAAGCCTCAACTCTCCCTGGAAGCCAAAGATGATCAAATTGAAGCTGTCATACTTTGGCCACAATATGAGAAAGCAGGACTCACTGGAAAAGGCAATAATGCTAGGAAAGGTAGAAGGTAGTAGAAAGAGAGGGACTCAATGAAGGAAGTCACAGGCCTGAATCTACAGGACCTAGATAGAGCAGTGGAGGACAGGGGGTCTTGGAGATCTCTCATCCACAGGGTCGCCATGAGTCGGGGTTGGCGCAAAGGGCAGTTAACAATAACAATTTGAAAAAGACCAGTTTCACTGCATGCCTTCCTGACTAACAGTGTAAAAACAATTGCAGCTGGCCTCTGGGGGCAGCAAGTGTTTTTTTCCAAGACTTGGCTGGAGTTGGCATGACTGCAACCCTGTGGGGAGCCCTTGTGACTTATTAACGGTGCTTTTTGTGCATGTTTGGGTGACGACAAAGCTTTAAAAGCAATTCATTGTGCTAGGAACATCTTGGTAAATAGCGGAGCTGTCTAATATTCTCATTACTTTGGTGACATCTGCTTCTGTGATTCAAAATGTTCCCTTTCTTGGTTTATTTGGTGCCAGACTTCCTCCTCCTTCCTCTCTCTTGCAATCTCATCAACATAATCTCTTCCAGAATTCCTCATTTCTTTGATAGGTCATTCTTCAACTCGTTTTATATTTTCCGCTTAGTCTCTCTTGCTGGAACGCTACAGATGTAAAGAAGCTCCAGTGTCCATTCTGTTTCCTCATTTTATGGTAGGCTGTGACTCCAGGAAATACTTCATAGGTGAGTCAGTGACTTGATAGTAGAGGAAACCTAATCCTGCTCAACCTGTGGTGTTGCGATCAGTGAGTTTTTGCCTCCCTTGTCAAGAGGCAGCAGAAGCAGCTGTGTTGATGGTTGTTTTGTGCAATGTGAATGGGAGTTTGCCAGTGGAAAAAAAATTATTGCAAACCTGAGCCACTAAGCTTGCCAAATCTCACTGAGATTGTTCCCCCACCCTTCCCAGTGTACTTACTTCTACTGTCCTAATCCCAGCTTTAAACATCTGTGCCAACATCTGTGTGTTTGACAATATGTATGAGATACTAATGTAGTCTTCTTCAGAGAACACCTCAACAGCAACAGCTACTACCCAAATCACCACACATTTATGCTTAGTTTTATGAGTTCTGTGTCATCCAGATGCAGTTATGCACAGAGTGGTAAAGTGTGCTTAACCCATTGTGACATATGTGAAAAGGAAGTAAGCAGCATTGGGTGTGGTAGATTTCAATAGACAATGAGTGCAGCTGCATCACAACTTCCAAATGTACAGACTTTTGCATAAATAATGTAGAACATCGGTATGCCATCAAGACGTGTGCTATGAGGTCCCCACCATTGCTTTACTGAGATGCAAAGTAAGTGAAATGCTTCTATTATAGGTGCTTTAGGTTACAATCCTGTACATACATTGACCTAGAAATAAGTGCCACTGAACTCATTGGGGCTTACCTCTGAGTAGATTTGTCCATATAGAATTGCATTATAAATCTTGTTCGGATGAAGAGTTTAGAAGTTCTCCAACGTCATACAGAATCTTTATTTTAGCCTTGCAAATGCTGGCATTTTTTGGAATCAGCATTAAAACCATACTTCTAGCTAGACAATTTAAGCAGTGTATTGCAGTGGTGCCTCTTCAGTTATTCTCTGACAAGTGAAAATTTTCCTTCAGGTGACCAGGCAAGGACATTTTACAAGAACAAATGGTTCTTCTTCTAGTGTCAAAAAGCAACAACATTTGTTCGAGTTGAGATGGGGCATCCAAGAAGCTAGCAGGTTTTGTAGACAGACTTCCAAGGCTGGCATATTTGGGTGTTTGCACTGAAAACACAGATGTGCATGGTTGTACAGAGTTGTATATGGTTGCTTTCCTTTCTTTTTGTTGAGAATATGTACAAGAAAGTTTGAAAGTTGAATGTAGGAATAAAAAGAGCAATACATTTTTGAGGACAGAGGAGTACTGACATGTGTTACAGAGAACTCCAAATCTGTCAGGAATCTTGAACGAAATGCCTATTACAGGTTGCGTTGCCTAGAATAGGAAGCCAGGATTCAAGGGAGTGGAACTTATTTACTCTCACTAGCATGGGTAAATATCTTTAATGTATCTTCTGAATCTCAGATCTTGGCTTTTTCCTTTTGAAGGAAGCCATGAGTTTTAATTCAAAAGCAAACCCTGGTTTATGAATTCTGACTTGTTTGGGGAGCTACAGAGCCCCAGGGATTTGGGGATGGGACAACACCTTAACTTAAATGAACCAAATGGCTTGGTTTAGCCATTTACACTAATGAGAGATGCTAAGTGGAATGTAAATGGGCTCTATGAAGCAGCATGCAATTTCCTTATAATAAGCTAGCGTTCTCCAGAATATTGGCCAGCCCTTAGAAACATTAATGTTAGTGCTGTCACTTAACAATAAAAATTAAAAGAAAATAATTTGTTAATGTTATGGAATTAATTTGTTACATTACTAGATTATTAAATTTGAAAAATGATTTAAAATGGGGAAAAAACGATGTCCAGTAGTGAATTTAGGTAAAAAGAGCCATTAATTGCTACCCCCCCCCCCACACACACACCTCAGCTTTTGTGTTTAAAGATAAGAATAATAAGTTGTTGAAGATACTAAGAGATACAGTAAGGAAATGTCAGTGTTCTCAATTGAAGCTGTGGTCCCCTCTTTGTAAATATGACCATAGTTTCCCTTTCTTTTGTGGTTTATTCTTAAGAAGCGCTTGTTTGGGGGTGCTTGTAACTACACAATTTAAGTTTCTGTCCCTTCTCTCTTTCGGTGTACTACTAGAAGTCAGTCAAACACAGACTTGCTTCTCAGGTTGGTTCTCCCCTGGCCCCTCCGCCAGCCGTCTGTTTTTACGTAGAAATAAAAATAGCTGCATTGTTTCCTAGTGCTATCATTATAATCCTTGTGGCACTTGAAATTTTTTTGAATCATCTTCTATGACAGCCTGGGAAATGTGATCTCCCAGAGGAGTGTGTGTGTGAGAGAGATATAGGCCTGAGTTGTGCTAACAAAGAAGCGTCAAGACTTACTACTTTAAATGAAACTCGCAGGGTCTAGTGACTCAGTTTTAGTTTGCAAAGCTTCTACATTGGCATGAATTATTGATGGACAACAGTGTTACCCAGTTTGGTAACTCATGGCGTCACCCCCATGGATCTCCTTCCATAACAGACCATAGAGAATCCCATTCCTTCCTCCGAAATATAGCCTACAGCAGGGGTAGGCAACCTTTCCCCTTTAAGGGCCAAGTGACTTCAGCTCCCAGAAGCCTCAGCCATGTTGGCCAATAGTCCCATGTTGGCCAATAGCTCCTGGGATTCTGGGAGCTGAAGTCCCTCGGCCCTTAAAGGGGAAAGGTTGCCTACCCCTGGTCTACAGGATTGGGTATTTGTTGGCATTCACTCATTGAAGCCCACCAATGGCACTACTTTTCAGCGATGGTGGAATTGTGTGCTTCTGTGAGGCAAGAGGCTATGCTGAGGGCAGCAAATCCCATGTCAGATGGGCTTTTGCTGAGGAGCCAGATTAAAGGTGCCAAGCAACTATATTGGAGGGTGATACTGGCGAAGGATCTCGCAGAAACAATGGCAGTTGTGCCATAGCTAACACTTGTTAGTACTCCACAGATATAGGTACAGTGGGCCCTCCATATTTACCTGGATTAGGGGCTCAAGACCCCTATGAAGGTGGAAAAGCTGCAAATAATTTAAGAGAAAACTCTGAGAACACCTCTCTGCCAGCTCTTTCCTCTCCTCCCTAAGCACACATTAACCCATTGGTTATGGAGGAAGAAGATTTCCTCTTCCCAATTTTTTTTCTGTGCTTTTCTTGGGCATGCTGGGTAGAGGGAGTGGGGCAAAATAGCTGTGAGAGGCAATGGCAACCAGCACATTGTTAAATGCCCTTTTCCTGGTGGGTGGCTCTGTTTTTACACAGCAGATCTGTGCTATACACTCCACTATATGCATCTGAGGAAGTAGACTGAAGTCTACGAAAGCTCATGCTTCCAACTTCTTTATTTTAGTTAGTCTCAGAGATGCTACAAGATCTCTCTACATACTGACGGAGGAGGCTGAGGAGAATGGGGAGCCACATCAAGAGGAAGAGCAGAAGTGAAGCTACGAAGCCTGGTTAAGGGAGCAAGCAAGGACTGCTCTAACCGCTGGGCCAGCCTGCACTCGCTCCTCCTGCTGCCCCTCTGGCTTCACCCTTCTGAGGTAGCTCCTTGTGTAGTGTGTACCAGTTGCCCTTCTATAGTGACACAACCGATGGACAGTGGCAAATTCTGCCAAACTGGGCCTCTCCCAAATTATGCAAGGTGTATGTGTGCCCACAGTATAGTTTTACTAAGTGGGCGTTTGTTCAGAGAATTTCTGCGCAAAGGCCTTGAAGTTTAAACCAGCCACTTGGCATGAGAGAGGGAGAGAGGAGGGGGATTTCAGAAGCACCTTCTGATCCTGGTGCCTTTGATCTAGTCTTTTCTTTTAAAAAAGTAATTAGATTACTCTTTTCCTCCCATTCTGGGAGGAGAAGAGCTGGCGTAATGCACTAGGCAAAAGGGTAGTAAAATAAATAGTTGAATTTATATTTTAACACCAAGCAGAAGAATATCTGAAAATCAGAAGGGAAATCAGGTGGGTTAATAAACTCTCTGAAAATGCTTCCAGAGAAACCTAGGGATACATGTCGCCCCAGTCCAACTTTGCTGAAATGATACTCTACGGCCAGCTATGGCAGGCAAATTAAAATATTTGTGGCTTTTGCTTTGTAGTAGGAGTAAATTGCATAATCATAGGCTCAAGTACAATGTGTTCATTAGACAAGTGTATTATTTGTGATCCTATGGAAGTTGATTTCAAAATTTATTTTGAATAGCAAGAAAATATGGAAGCACCTGTGAGTAAAAACACATTTTAAAGATATTCTTTGTCTGTAGAAGGCATTAGGGCTTTGGGCTTGGCTAGAGAAAGAACTTGCCGTGGAAGGGGCCTGCTGCAAAATGTGCAGGAAGGCTGAGAGATAGCTTTCAACAAGAGGATTTAGACATCTTCGTGGAGGATCAGTATCTGAACGGTTACTAAAATGCATCTGTGGGTTTAATGTCAGTCAGTAATGCCAGTTGTTGGGGAGTTTAGATGGAGATTTGTGTGTGGCTTTCCAGAGACATCTGGTTACTCATTGTGGGAAATAGGATGTTGGCCTAGGCAGGATGTTAGTTTCATTCAGCTGAGCTGTTCTGAGGTCCTCAGGTTCTCCATGCTTTGTGCACTTGGCTTTTAATTTCCTAATGTCTAAAGGGGAGATGCAGCATTGCTCTGGCCACAGTGCGCTTTCTGTACAAAGGACAATTCTGTGTATATGCATGCATATGTGGGCGTCTGTATCTTTTGAATGTAGATCTAATCTTTTGAATGTTTTGTTTTGAATGTTTTGAATGTAGATCTAATCCTTGACTAACATTTTAATTCCACTTGTATCTGTACCAGTTTTTGAAATCATTCAGTTGCTCTGCCAGAAGCATGTCGTTCCTTATTGTGATCATCCATCATGCTTCATGAAAGCCCCACATATCCAGCATTGCAGTGCATAGTGGCATTGTATTGCATAGTGGTGGGGCTTCCCCAATTTCACCTCTGTTCTGGAAGACCTTGGTGTCACCTCAAGGGTTACGTAATCTAGTGCTGGATGCACAAAAACTTTGACATACACAGGAGACATTTGAATACTCAGAAGGAACTCCCTGACGTTTCCTCAATGGTGAGAATTTGTGCAGTCTGAGAAAGAGTTTTCAATTCCCCTCAGGGTGGCCAAAATGTTCCTCTTAAAATGGCGTCTGTCTGTCTGTCTGTCTCTCTCTCACTCCTTGCTTATACATCCTGCTTATAGTCAGAATGCAAGCACAGTTCCTTATCTTTTCCCCCCAAACAGTTTAATCTTAGAATCATTATGGGAACTGATGATTAAAGAGAGGAAAAATACAGGCAAAGCGAACCAGCCTGACTTGCTCCCTTGGGGAGATGATTTACAGTCGGTCTTCTTTCCTTATGCTGATAATTTGGTCATGCTGGTAGTGTCTGGTAGTGCTTAGATCAGCTTTCTCCAATCTGGTGCCATCCAGGTGATACAATTCCCATTAGCCTTTCTCACTGTGGAAAACGGCAGCAGGGGGTTAATGAGAATTTTAATCTAAATTATCTGGAGGGAGTTGATCTAAACCTAAAGAATCACCAGTCTTGGAACTCTTTCATTTTTTAAAATTTCGCTTTGTTAAAACGTGGGTAGGGAAAGTGAACCCCTGAGGGCTACATATGGCCCCTGAAAGCCACAATTGAAGCCCCAAAGGGCTTCGACCATTAAAAAAAATTCATGTCATTTTTGGGGCGCTTTTTCACTGTCAGATTACACCAAGCACACCAACATCACCCATAAGTGCACCCGTTTGTTTCCTTTTTCACCCCCGCACACCTTTGAAATCAGTCAAAGACTGGCTGGAATAGGAAAGAAAAAGTGATGGGGTGACACTTCTGGTGTGCTTCTGAGGATGACAGGTGTTGCAGTTGCTCACCTCTGTTTTAAAACCTTGATTGAAGGAGGGAGATTTCTTTTCCAAATGTGGGGTGCTTGCCACGTTCTTAGTCTAGAGTGAGGTGGTGGTTGTTTTTTTGCATCCTGGAGACTGTACTTGAATCTTGGCCATGGCTTTTTGGTCTCCATACCAGCATAACCTGCATGGAAAAATTCCCAAGGGTGGTGGGTGGATATCTAATGACTCGGTGGAGTAAATAATAATAATAATAAAAAAAGCAAAGCTGTGGTCTGGTAGGTATTTAAGAGGCTTGAGCCATGGAAAAATCCTGTTGGCAGAGCTGGTTTGGGATTTTTATTGCACTCTGGTTTAGCAAAGGGTGACAAGGTGCTTCAAGAAATAGAACAAATACACCCACGATAGTTTGACAGAGGCTAATTACGTTTTGGTTGCACTTAGCTGTGAGCTGTCTGTTTCTTTTGGATTCAGTAAGTAGCAAATTTTGCCTCTTCTCTTGCCAGCAAGTTATATGGCTACGTTGATAATTCGAGGTGTCCTTTTCTGTGTTGTGGAAAGCCAAGAAGCAACACTGTCTCTGTTCCTTTCTGAATGGCCTTGTGTCACAGGTGGCGAGATGGCTTGGTCTGGAAGTTTCCCCCTTCTTTGTCAGTCAGCATTGGGAGGGAGAGGAAAGGAAGAGGTTTCTGTAGTGCAATGGGCAAACCATTCCCTTCAGAAGTGCATTGTTATGGCTTGAGATTGAGAGTATGAATAGGTCTATCATTCTCAGGCATGTTGAAGAGAGACTATCCTAAGTTAGCACTGCGCTGTTGGAGGCTGCCTCAGTTGTCATTGAATCCCAGTGTGTTCTTTGTGACAAATATGTCTCCACTTTGTTCCATGATGAAGCCCAGGGGTGGTTTTCCCTAGCATCAGCAAAGTGGTTTCATCGTGGGGCTTAAATCATGTTCCTTTTTGAATAAGATGGAGTCCAGCATTTAATCGAAAAGGTGACAGATCTGCTTCTTGTTCCAGGTTCAGGAGCCACCAGGAGCAGGAATCCCTCCAGTGCGCAAGCATTTCTTCTGTGTCCATCTTTCCAGTCATAGGCAGGCATTTTGTTCATTTAATTAATGAATAAAGCTCCTGGTTCTAATCCTGGTTTTAAAACACAGCAGTGCCATCTGCTCAGTGGCAGTGAGGTGGGCGAGTGGGGGGCAAAGGAAGTAAATGCAGTTGCCTAGAGGCAAGGATTGCTTGAAGGGCCATCTCCCAAAAGATGGACGCTATGGTGAGTGCAGGGTGGTGGGGTTAATCTTTGCTATTTATACAAGGAGTGTAAAGAAATGAATTCCAAAAACCTGTCCAATCTAGTCACATCCCCAATTAGTCACTGCTGTTTGCTTGCTCACATTGCATGCCTTGTTAGAGCCATTTGATGAGAAGAAACCAGCTGAGAGGAGACTGCTCCCTTGTGAGTTTTATGAACTTATGTCTTGTCACCACCACACTAGTGTGTGTGTGTGTGTGTAGCTCCTCTTCTCCTCAGAAGGTCTTCCACTTATGGCACTGTTGTCTGGTGGCAAAACATGTGCTTTCTTTCTCTTCCAAAACTGGCCTCGGCGTTTTAAATGTTGACTTTGTATTCGCATCCCAGTGGTTTTTCTCCTGCGTGTGGCAGACTCTCTTGTGACTGGTATTTCTCAGGCATTTTGGGTTATGCTCCATTGTCTTGTGCCTTTGATCAGCATGCAGCTTTATAGGATAGCCACCAAGAAAGCGGGTCTAATAGTTTCTCTTCACTTGCGTCGTGCCATAAAGAGACGGCTTAGCAAGCTCTGTTGTCACACCCAAGTGCTTCTTCCACCATTGCATGGTTTCCTTTGTTTTTGCTCATACCTGTTGGGCTAGTTGCTACTCCTCAGATGCCTGGATTTGACCTTGTGGTCTCTAGATGCATGGGGCCCTTTGAGCTGAATACTGTTTCCTACACATGTCACTAGCGTACCACAGTTTTCTACAGCACCAAAACCATCTGCTCATGTCTGGCTTTGTGCTTATTGCAGAAGCATAAGCTGCTCAGTCTGAGAGTGCAAATGACTGAGCACAGGTAGTACAAATTCATGGTGCCATTATTGGTTTAGTAATGTTCTCAGCTAACAAAAGAGGTGCATGAAGCACCTGACATTAGATTACACCCACGTTACTTCTCATTAACCTCTCAACTTAGAAACTGAGCCTTGCTTGGTGTTTCGAGTGTGTTTTTATTTTTCCAGAACTCAGCCACTTGGCAAGGGTGCTGTAACTGGCTGGGTTTTGACATAGTTGTCAAGCTTTAAAACTCCCATAGTCTCTCTCAAAATAATAGAATGGGCTCAGATGCCAGGGTGCTGAAAATGAGTGTAGCAGCTGTTTTCTTTGTTGTGATTTTTGCAGCTCAATGCATGCCTTCATAGATTCCTCTACACAGATTCAGGTTTACTGTTCTAAGCCTCTAGACTGGGAGCTAGGAGTTGATTTGCCAATCTTTAGAGTAGTTGCCCACCTCATATGCTCATGCCTCAAAACGGCAGCTGAAAGCACCTTTCCCCTTTGCTCCTGAATAAGGGTTGCGGCCACCTGGATGTTGTCTTTCCTCAGATCGGTCCATTATGAGGTATAGCCTTTACTTTCTCCTCCTTGGCAGGAAGGATGTACCTGCATTCTGTTTCACTTTTCAAGAAGCTTTATTCGCTAGCAATTTTCATGAGCAGTCAACTCTTTTGATTACCTTGAGCATTTTTCTGGTTTCTCTCCCCATATTGAATAGTAAGGATCTGAAAACAGAGGCGAGAGTTTATTTGTAGTGGACCTTGGTCCCTGTTTGGCCTTGCTTATCCTTGCTACACTGTGTGCTGACCAAGCTGCGTATAGGATATAGAAGAGGCAATCTCTAACCAGAAATAATCAACTACTCAGGTCAGAATTCAGAGATATAGCCCTGTTAGTCTGTAGAATCAGTATGTAGAGAGATCTTGGAGCACCTTTGAGACTCACGGAAAGAAAGAGGTTGGCAGCATGAGCTTTTGTAGAGATGTAGACTGAAGTCTAGGAAAGCTCATGCTGCCAACTTCTTTATTTCTGTGAGTTTCAAAGGTGCCACAAGATCTCTCTACATACTCAGGTCAGGAACATTTTCCCCCCTAAAAGGACCATTATTTTCAAGCAGTGTTTTTTAACTGGATGTATGGTTCAGTGCTTTTTAAACTTTTGTGTTCCATGTTGGTTTAGATGTTCTGTTTCAGTTTATACTGTAAGCCACTTGGAGTCCCATTTGGGAGAAAAACAATGTAAATTAAATGAATGAAATAACTTACATAAATAAACAAAATAAAAGGGGTTTTTAAAAGCTTTACTTCAAAACCACTTGAACCAAAACTCTTTTATAATGCTAATTTTGGGTTTTTCAGCTCCGAGACAAAAATGTCAGTTTGTAACTGAGTGCTGGATTAAGTTACCAAAAGGATCCCAAATCAGATGTTCTATTTGGGTGTCTTGTCAACCATAATGACAATAAACTATAGGTTGACAAGCGACATGATGGCACATACATACATATAGGGCTTTCATCTGATCCTGTAGGAGTCTTCCTGTATAGCTTTGCATTGCCTTTTTTTGTCAACTTCTTGTTAACTGCGCCTATCTATTTAGGATGCCTGTGGATTGCCTCCAGAGCACACACACACTACTTGTGGAAAATGAGATGTATTCAGGATATTGTACTGAATGATCTTGGCAAGAATTGAGGGTTTGCAAGCTTATAGCATTTTCATCATAACACTTGTGAAAATCCTTGGATGTGGCTGTTACCATTCAAATAACATCTTCATTGCTGTACATGAGATCTCTCTTTTGTATTGGCAGAAACAAATAATAACAACAACAACAACAACAACAACAACTTTTATCCCACCCCTCTGTGACGCAATTGGGGCAGCTTACAATATTAAAACCAAGACAAAATACATACAATAATTGCAATTTCTTTAAGAGAAGGAAAGGGAGACATTTGTTCCTTGGCCTGTTTGCCTCATTTGGGAAAGTGACAGAAGGGAAGGGAGAGACTTGACTGACTTAAGCCTTTGCACTGAAGTTATAACAGCAAAGTCAATTTGTCTCTTTAGATGTTGTCACTGTTGGGAGTAACAGCCAACTTGGGACTGAAAATTCATTTCAGTCACTTCTGGGTTGCTGTTTTTTTAAAAAAATGCACACAAAAATAGTATTAGAATCTGACGGATGATTCCACCCTCCTTTCTTGATAATCTAAGCATTCTAATTTCCTGAATTTTTCTGAAATATACGTTAGTATTATGAAAAGGCAGTTCTGTAGTAGGCGAGGGTAGGTTTCTAGTTTGTAAGATCTGTTTATTTTTCTACCTCAAGCCCTACCAGCTAGAGCCAAACACAAAATGGTGGCTTAGGCAGCCAATTTGGTTACTTGCTACACTTCATGACCCAGATTTTTCAGGGATTGTGGGCTTCATGGATAGCATCCTGGTACCCTGTGTTTTGGCCTACAACTGTTATCAGCCTTGCTTAGTATGAACAATAAGGGATGATGGGGTTTATAGTCTAGTTAGATCTGGAGAGCCACAGCCTTATGATAGACCCTCTTGTAAGGGAATTGCACATGGATAGCATGCTGCCCTCAGGTTCAATCCCTGATATCTCTCAATAGATCTGGAAAAGACTTCTGACTGCCAGTTAGTTCAAAGAGTACGAAGCTTTGTAGGCACTATGGTAATGTAATGCAGTGTATGCCTCCTTATGTCAGCTCTTTATTCAGTGCCACATCAACTGGAATTTTTCTCTTTAGGGGAGAGACTGTTGTTCAGGGGAGCAGAGTATGAAGAAGATTCATACTCGGGGTTCAGTTCCTGGCATTTTTGGTTAAGAGGATCAGATGGCAAAGCCCTCTCTGTCCCTGACTTTACTAGCTGGAGCAGACAGTTTTGACAAGTAGTCTGATCAGATAACCTGACTTGGCAATAGGCACCTTCATAGGTCCTTATTTGGAGGATATTTACAGCATGATATGGTAATACTTTGCATGTTTATATCATGCTTCAGCTTGTTCAGAGATCTTGTAATTCTCAACTATCCTGTAGGCTAGGCCAGAATCGATATCCTTCTCTTGTAGATGGAGAGGCTGAGGAAGAGAGCAGGTGCTTTGTTTAAGACCATCATAACTTATCCATAACTTCATTCCGCTTCCCTCTCCATAGGTCTCTATATCTGCTTTACATTGCGAGCCTATTGGGATAGTCATATGCATTTATTTTTATCTGTAAAACACAATGTACATAGAAGGCATTATAAACCAAATAAACAATAATTGCATGGCAACAATGAGATTTGAATCAGGGGCAGATTCTCTTTGTTGGTATCATATGAACTCTGACTCCAAGATCCTGCCTTGCAACAGGAATGTAGCCCATTATTTAGAGAAGCATTAAACAGAACCAGTGGCAGTTTATTAGGTCTAGATGGCTGCTGGAAAAGCTGTTGCCCATGAAAACTCCCGTTTTTAAAAGCTAGCATCTCTTTACATTGCACACTGGCACATAATGTAAGAGGCTGTAAATCTCAGCCTTCACTCAAAGGATGCTTATGGATACCTTAACTGGTGCAAAATTCTGTTTAGTCAAAGGCTTTCTATGGCAGCTGCTGCCAGCAATTCCAGCCTGGTTTTGGCATCTCTGCTGGCTGTTGCTGAAAGAAAAACACGTCGTGCACAACCTGTCAGTCCAGATTGCTAGCCCCAAGATTGACAGGGAAGCAGTCATCAGGTAAAGGCTTAGCTTCAAACCGTGAGAACAGGAGGCTTTAACAATATGTGGCAGTACTCGCTTATTATAGCCTTTCCCTTGACTGAAGATGTGCAATTTTATGTAGCAGGTTATGAGGGAGGCTGTTTTTCTCTCTGGGAAGGCTGACTGGTGAAGTTTTCTTCCTTTCTCTTCTGCTTTCGTTCATAGACAGTGGCATGCTTGTAGGCAGGAAATAAAATCAAAGTGTGGCTTGTGATTGCTCTGTGAATGCTGAGATCTTCATTGTGCTTAGGTCTTACGTGAATTTGGCAAGTGCTCCATCCAGGCTCAGAACTTGTAAAAATCAAGTGGAACAAAACCAGTCTCAGCAATTGTGTGTCTTCCTCAGAAATAGTAGATCTTATGGACTGTAGTGAGATGTGGTCAGATTTTCCAATGCACTCTTATTTCAGTATATATGCATATCATCATCATCATCATCATCATCAATACACACACACACACTTTTAAGATGGAATGCTATGCTTGTGAAATAACTGATGCCATGAAAGATGGAACATCTGTGGATGAGAGATCTTTCAGTTGTGCTGATTTGAGAGTGGCAAACCCTCTGTTTGTATAGCTCCACTTTTTCATTTGCATAGGCTCGCCTAGGGCTTTATTTCCTCTTCATCAGCACAGTGCAATAGAACAGGAATTGGAGATGCCCCCATCCCGACTTCAGGATCTAAACCAAAATAGTTCGTTTGGAGTGTGCTCTTGATGCCAGCCAGCTAGCCTCACTCTCCTTTAAGAAACTCCAGGAAACTATTATCTTCCTCCTGTGTAATTGGTGCTGTTTTGACTTCATGAGAATTGGTACTCAGCCCTTGAATACTGGAAACAGAGGAAATAGTCCCCCCCCCTCTCTTGTGTGTGCATATATGCATGCATATACATATTATATATTATATAAGATTATATATTAAAATGTAAAATATTTTATATAAAAAATTAACAAGTTTTTGCACTGAGATTTGCAAATTAAAACGTGTCAAGAATTTTTCATGACTAATATCCTTTTCCTTCTTGTTGTCTTCTCTTTCCAAAGAGCCTTTTTAAACCGTTGGGGTTGTTGGAGAGGTCAAATTTTTCCTGGAATTGAGTGGGAAATTCAGAAGACTGAAGCCCAGGCTCACTGTCTACCTTTCACGGAGGCCGAGCCGTGAGAGGACAGAAGAAGGCACCTGGCGAATCATGACAGCGGACAAAGAGAAGGACAAGGAGAAAGAGAAGGATCGGGACAGGGACCGGGACCGGGAGCGGGAGCGGGACAAACGAGAGAAGACACGAGAGAGTGAGAACTCTCGACCTCGTCGGAGTTGCACTCTGGAAGGTGGAGCCAAGAACTACGCCGAGAGCGACCACAGCGAAGATGAGGACAATGACAACAACAGTGCCACCACTGAAGAGTCCACAAAGAAGAACAAGAAAAAGCCTCCCAAAAAGAAATCTCGCTATGAGAGAACAGACAATGGGGAAATCACCTCTTTCATCACAGAAGATGATGTAGTCTACAGACCGGGAGGTAAGAGAGAGTGGATTAAATGTTGATGTTGCTAGACTTGGTTTTCTTGGCTGTGGTAGAAGATGTGATAGTATTAAAATGTATATTGCTACTTGATTGGGAAGGGTAATTTTGACCCGTGTTTTGTTCTGTTTCACCTGTGTTTAGTGAGAACCACTGTTTTGTTTATACAGTGCCATCCATCTACAAGGACGAAGGAACCTCTTTTTGCCTGGGAGCTAAATTCTGTTTTAAATATTTTTTTTTGTGGGATACATTCCAGGGATGGGTGGGATCACATGCACCAGCAAATTGTAGCTTAAAGGTCTTACAGTAGTTAAAGAGAGGGTTTTTTATCATTTAAGTATGAAGGGGATGGTGGTGTAAAAATGCTGAGAGACTTACAAATAATGGTGCCATGGGGAAGGGTGTGAGGCTTTCTTGGAAATCCAGTAAGGCTGGATTCAGCACTAGGGCTGACATTCCCCACCCTGTCCTACAAGATGCCTAATAAAGAATCAGAGCACAGTTTTTTGTCCCAGAAAAAACACAAGGTATACAAAAGGGAATGAAATTGAGTAACAGATTAAACAGGGGAAGAAAAAGTGATATATGACAACCTAGGGGTCTTCTAAAATCTTCCCCGAGACAGTGAATTTTGATAAAAGAACAGAAGGAAGTCAGGAAGGTGGTTGCGTGGCAAGGTTCTGGGAGGCAGTTCTAGGCCTAAGGCCCAGCATGTGGGAGGGATCAGAGATTTGGACAATTGAAGGTGGTGGAACTGGATACAGGAAGACCATAGATAGGAGTGAGTCGTGGTATAGGAAAAGAAAGATGAATAGGTATGGATGAATAGGTCCTCTAGGACCCTGGAACTGTCCTGTTTTATGTATATGTTCAACATATAAGTTACAGATAGGATGATAAAATGCAGCCTTGCCTGACTCCCTTGCCAACTGGAAACCATTCTGTTTCTTCCTTGTGGTCTCTGTGACTCACACAAATTGGGATCTCGGTGTCATACAGCTTTGGACTTTCATTTTGCCTCTGAGGACGTCAACAGCTGAACATCCTTTTGGCTTGAGTCCATTGCATCATTAGCCACAGCACTATTTGTCCTTGTCCTTTGCTGTATCCCAGTAGCTTGTTGAGTGCCATCTGACCAGGGAGTTTCATCTTGTGGCATTTTGGATTGTCTCATCATAGGGTTTTCGTGGTAAAAGATCTTCAAAAGGTGGTTTACCAGTACTTCCCTCTGCACAGTATTACCAAGCTTTAGTTAAGGCATTGTTTCTGAGAGATCCTCTGCCAGCTTCTTCCCAGTAGCAGTTTGGCACATTAAGTCTATCTCCTCAGCAAAAGCCTGTCTGACATGGGAGACCCTACCAGCAGTATTGCTGCCATTGGCATAGACTCTTTCCTCACAGGAGCACGCAATCCCACCGCCACAGAAAGGTAGTGCCATTACTGGGTATATGAATGTAATTCATGACAAAATTCCAGTCAGCTAATTAACTAACTATTTACTTCCCTTTGATGGGATCTCAGATGTGTTGCCTTAAGGCAGCTGCCTCACGCAGCCTCCTGGTAGAGGCTGCCCTGATTCCCTGGCTACTTGTAGTGCTCCTTTCCCCACTAGTGTGTGTATACTTATTTCTGATTTTCTTATCAAAAGAGCAAGCGTGCAAGTGCTGCTATATTTGTCATCTCGTCCCCTGTGAAATCATTGGCATGCTATAGGAGCGCTGAGGAAAGGAAAGACTGATGTGCTTTTCAAAAGAAGAGGGGGAAAACACCAATGGAAATAAATCACTAGAAACATTTTTTCTAATGTGTTGTGTTAGTGGAATGCTTAAATGCTCTGTTCTTGCTTGGAGATACAGGCAGATCTTACAGCATTAAATTGTTGTTTGTACTGAGTTCTGCTTGGAGTCCGCCTATCCCTTTGGGGGAAAGCTTTACCCCACATGTAGGCTGCATCTCTTGATCATGATTAAGAGTCCAGGATGGGCAGTAGAACTGCTTCCTCCCGAGGGCAGATTGAATTCCCTGTTGCAGTTTGCTCAGCATTGCAAATATATGTAGAAATATTCTAAGCCTTTTGGAATGTAGACCATTCCCTCATCTGATCATCTCTTTTCTGTAATTAGTCTTTGGTTGCACATTGATGGTTTGGCAGAGACTGACTAGAATCAGAGCCTCCTTATTAATGGCACCAGCTTTGTGGAACTTCATCCACGAAGAGCTTCGCAGAGCCACAACTTTTTTTTCCAAATCAACATTGGGAAACATGGCTTTCCAAATGTTGTTGGACTGCCATTCCCATTAGCATTAGTCAGCAGAATCAGTGGCGAGAGATGATGGGAATTGCTATCCATCAACATATGGAAGCCACATATTTACTTTCCTATTTAGGCTTTTGATTGAGACTTGCCTTTGTCAGGACCTTTTTGGCTGATAAGACCTAGTTTTTAGTTTTTAGTACAGCCGCCCCTCTGTTTTCGCGGACTTGAAGTCCACTGTCTGTGCTTTACGCAGACTGGCAAGATGGGAGACTTAACATGGCACGCACGCCATAAGTGAGTGTGCACAGCCGCACATGGGAGTGTGCGTCTGTTCAAGCCTATGGGGCTTGAATATGCGCAATATTTCATTTTCAAGGGATCCCCCACAAAACAGAGGGGCGACTGTAGTATTTAATAATGATGTCAATGTAATTGTCTGCTGTATGATGCTACCTGACGCCACATTATTATTGTATAGTAATAATAATACAGGTTGAATATCCCTTATCTGAAATGCTCGGAACTAGAAGTGTTTTGGATTTTGGAAAATTTCTCCCAAATTTTGGAATAGTTGCATATAAATAATGAGATATCTTGGGGATGGGATCCAAGTCTAAACATGGAATTAATTTATGTGATGGTGCTAAAGTATCCCTTAAACAAAAGAGATGGATTCAAGCTGGGAATGTGAGGTGAAATTACATAAATGATGAAGCAATGTTCTTTCTAAAGAAGGGCCTCCACATCTAGAACAGGTAAATACTCTGATTTCTGTATGGGGGGGGGGGGGAATTTATATTTATAGTCTCTATACTGTTGGACTTGGCTGGTTTGCCCTCATTTAGCTATTTGCTACATTCAGGTACAGTGTCAGAATACTGTATACAATATCTAATTGTTTTTTGGATGTAAGGAGAATCTTGTTCCAAAACTTCTAGTAATCACCTCAGCAGCTTAATGTTAATACTCAATACCACTCGGGACAAGCTGACATTCTCTGGTGCTGAAACACAGCCAGCATTTTCTGCATAGTTGGTCCATGTAACTTTCTGCTAGGGTGCTAAAGTACAGTCTGCCAGTGTTTCTTTCTGGAATTGTCTCCTCAAGTCAGAGCAGAAGCAGTGTTAAACAATGCCCTTAGCTAGAGGACCTGGACATTTGGCTCTCTTTAGGAGAGGAGACACATGCAGCTCTTCCTCTTCTCTCTGCTTCCCATCCCCAGTTCTCTGGCTCCTTGTTTTGGGTGCTGTGTAGCATGCTAGTTTCAGCTGAAAGGGGACTATCATAACTGGAAGTGTAAGTATTGCTGGCAGTTCCGTCTAGGATGGAAGTTGGCCTCTGTTCAGTAGTTCATTGCGCCACCTCCTCTCCTCCGCTGGCTTTCCTAAAAGCCTTTTGTGAACCTTGCAGATTTCTACAAGTCTGGTAGTTACTTCTGTATTCAGCTCTTCAGAACTCACAGTCCTTGTTGCTTGTGTGAAGAGACATTGGCAAAGCCTCTCCTGTTGTCCGTGTCTCTGTAAATCATTAAAGTGGAAATATGGGACAGGTGGGTCTCTAGTTGTTAGATTGCATCTCCTTCCATCCATCCATCATCATTTGCTATTCTGGATGGGGATGATGGGAATTGGAATCAAAAGACACCCAAAAGACTATAAGTTGCCACCAGACTTCTGTTAGAGGATTTCAGTTCTTAAATGGGAAAAGGCTTTTTGCATGGGTGCTTTCACTTAAGCTATCATGAGAGAATCCATGTGGAAGAAGAGTAGACCTGTCTAAGCAGCCACAAATAGGAGGAAAGCTTTGCTTCAGGGCCTACTGCTGCTTTATATGAGAGAGAGAGAGAGAGAGGTGAATGTTCTTTGTGCCCTGGAAAGGCTTGGGAAGGTCAGCAATAGTACTGTAATAGTATTGTATTGCAATAGTGTTGTGCTAAGTATTGTGCTGCCACTGGCCGAAATTGGTTAGGAACCTGGGAGTCCTCATCTTTGATCTGTTGACAGAAGATGCTTCCCTGATGTTTAGCAGCAGGGAAGAGTGCAAAGTAAACATTAGTATTCTGTATCTTCACCCTGTGCACTGAACTTTGCAGAGCGCTAGCAATATATAAGGTCTTTGCTCTAAAGATTTTACAAATTCTTAGGGAACCCGGTGCTTAGGTATGTGACGGGTAGGTGTTAGTAATGGTGGGATTTGTTCAGCTGTCGGTGTTGATTTGGAAAAATTTACATCTGCTTATTGTACCACACTTCCAAAATTGGTATATTTCAGTGCTGTGTCATTTCTGTATATTTGTTCTTTGCCCTTTAAGTGGAATTATGTGCTAGCAAGTTGCTAGCAAAATAGGACGCAGTCTAAATTCTAGCAAGCCAAGGAACTGTCTGAGAATCCTTTTGACAGAAAGTTTCTCCTCCCTTTTGTGCACAGAATTTGGAGATATGTCGATAATTTCTAAAAGGTTAAAAATGACAGATTTTACTAGCGCAATAGAAGTATTAATTTCTTCCTCCCATGACAACTGTTGGTTGCCCCCTTGTTCTTTCTGCTTGGATACCTTCAGAACTAAATACAGGGCAGCCCTCTTCTTTCCCTCCACCCCTTCTTTCATACATGAAGGCCTACACTTCTGTCTGTTGATCTATGTACATGATGATGATGATCCCTGCTTTCCCCCAAAATTGGGCATCAAGGCAGCTGACAATTTTAAATACAATGCATTTTTGGTACTCTGAAAATTGTCACAGAGGGAACCTCTTCTCTTACTGGAAATGCCTTTTTTTCTCACCAGATGCATTAATCACTTCATTGATGGAGGGATGTCTATATTGCCACTTAACTACTGTATGTTAATTGCCACTCTTTCGTAATTATCTTACACCTTTTCCATTTCCGTTCCCTCTGCTTGATTCCATCAAAAAGTTCAACACTTCGATGTCTGTGTTACTACTTAAATACTGTTTGTTATAACCATTCATAAGGCAATGATCAGTGCTTGTATTTGTAGTTCAATACTCTCAACCCACAGCATATGTATACATGTTTAATTTGATTTTGCAGTTCCTGAAAAATGTCAGAAATGCTGCTTATTCTTTTAAGCTGCCACAATCCTCTTTCTTGTTAAATCTGGAATTGACTCCTTGCTTTTCTGGTTCCCTAATACTGATTCTTTTTATAACGTGTGGCTAGGACCCCGATTCCTTAATAAGGTAGGTCATTACAAGGGCAAGGGCCTACTTTTGTTCTGCCATGAATTTTACAGTAGTGCTCTTCTCACAGCAGAAGAAGCTGCTAGAATGGCATACTCCCTGCTGACTGAAGTCTTTCTACTTTTGATCTTTATACCAACGGCATTTAGAGGACATACTGTGCTGTTTTCCACACATGCCCTCAAAACATTTGGCTTCTGTCTTCTGCTTTGGAGTCTTCTCCCCTGCTTTGTCAAAATAGCACTGTCACAATGACAAAATTGACTCACCACAAAGAGCATGTATCTGTATTTACTTTCAGGCTTTGCCAGCTTGAGCGAACTGACAATACTTTGAGAGCGGTTCTTGTGCTATCCATTTGGTGACTGTTAGCTCAGGGGGCATGGCGATGCAGTGTCAAAAATGCCATCTGCAGTCTGCCCTCCATACCCATGGATTCAACCATCCCTGGCTTGAAAATATTCAACGACAACATCAGATCCAAAAAACAAACCTTAATGTTGCCATTTTATGTAAGGGACACCATTTTACTATGCCATTGTATTTAATGGGACTTGAGTATCTATGGATTTTGATATCCATTGTGGGTCCTGGAACCAAACCTCAGCAGATACTAAGTCTGTTCGAAGCATGACATAAGCAGCCTTTGAACAAAGCATGCAAATCAACATATGGTCTGCACACTGTCCCAAGCTTTGGCTCTTACTTTGTGTCAGCTAAAGTCAGGAGCCTGTTCTCCTAGATATCCTAGAACAGGGGTAGGCAACCTTTCCCCTTTAAGGGCCGAGGGACTTCAGCTCCCAGAATCCTAGGAGCTATTGGCCAACATGGGACTGTTGGCCAACATGGCTGAGGCTTCTGGGAGCTGAAGTCCCTCGGCCCTTAAAGGGGAAAGGTTGCCTACCCCTGTCCTAGAACATACCTGTTGGCTCTTTCATCCTGAAAACAAGATTAGCAAATACTTAATTTAATATGGGTACGCAAAGGGATCTTGTAGCACCTTTGAGACTAACTGTGCAAAAGAAGTTGTAGCATGAGCTTTCATAGACTTGGTCTACTTCCTCAGATCAATTTAATATGGTTTTCTTTGGCCTAATTCTCCTCCGTGAGAAAAGAAAATGGATGTTTCCTGCAAGATTACCTTCCTAAGTAACCTTGAGCAGTTTGGCATGAGCGTGGCTTTTTAACAAAGCAGTGGCATTTGGAACAGAGGAGGCTGTTTTATACCAAGACAGCCCTAGTGGGAAGGATTTTCCTACCTATCGTCTGCAGCTTCCCATCCATCCTCAGCAACTTTATCATTTTGGCTGGAGATACAAGGGATTGAACCTGATTCCACATGAATGCAAAGCAGGTGTTCTGTCACTTAGAGAATCCCCATTCCTGCTTTTTCTGTTGTTAAACAGTGCAACTGTTTTTCATGGTTGCTACCATCAAGGGCAGGTCATTCCATTCATATATACCACATAGTCCTATTCATTCTTCACACCGTGATTTTGCATTATTGGGCTGCTGGTGGCTAGGGCAATATGATACTACATTGACATTAGGTAGTGGTTTATTACATGTTATGCAAGAGCAAACAGAGAACATTTGGAATTCAATTTTCAAGTGCCTCGCCATTTTGTAATGTGCAGTTGCACCCCAAACATTTTACTTCCATTTGAGGAAGTCCTCATGGAAGCTGGTCATGTATGGTGTTTGAGGAAAGCCCTTGAAATCTATTCCCTTCACCCTGTTACCTGAGTAATTAAATGCTAATAAAATTGTTTAAAAATTCTGCCTTCTGTGTATTTGCCTTTCAAGTTTGTGAGAAAGCAAAGGTCTGGGATTCTTGAAAGAGGAAAGAATCAGAAGGAGCCCAGCCTTCACACTGCTGTACTAGGAGGCTGCTGGTATCTCAGTGGCGTCTGTGGACACCCATCTGTTATGTAGCCTGTTGCTACACACATCTCTTGGGCAAAATGCAGTTCCAGAAATTTGCCCACCTGTATCAGAAAGGCACCATTTTGGAGAGGAAGCCTGAAGCTTGTGAGGTACAAATGATAGAATGGAGGAACTAGCTGATGTGGGGTGGGGAAGGGGCTACCATGAATACCTATACAGTATCAGTCTTCTGTAACAGGTGGAAATGAGGGCACTGTCATTTTTGCTCTGGCTATCCAGAGCCATTTAAAAGGATATAGAAGGATTAAATGGATTTGAGAGGATCCATTCCAACGATGGCATCAGCAGCTATATGAACGGCAAACTGGGCTGCTTCAAGAACAAAGACCTGGTAACGGATAAGGGTGACATTGCCTTTGGCTAAACAGGATGTAGGAAGAGCTCCTTTCCAATGCGGATTATGTTGTAAAAAAAGGTTGTCTTTTGCTGTGCTATGCAACTGCCTGATGACAATTCTGAGTTCAGCAGCTGAAGCATATACTTCCCTTACTGCTTCAAATTAGATCTGAGAAGACCACTTCACTCTTACATCTGAAAAGGTTTACATGTAAGAGGAAGAACTAATTGCTGTTAGTGGATCCCCTCTCTGTATGATTTCAGCTGCTTTGGACAAGATTGGAAGAAGGCAAATTTGGAACAATAATAATAAAAAATTATTTATATCCCACCTCTCTGTAAAATACAATAGCTCATGCAGAGGAACTGTGAGCAGCCTCCTGGATGGGTGGGTAATTCTACTTCACTGCATTGGGAGTAATGTTAGTATAGCAAGGAATTGAAGACAAACCCCCCACAAACTATTGCAGATTGTGAACTGGGTGAAGTAGACAATCTACAAAAACTTATGCTGCAAACTACTTTCTCCCAGTTAATCTCAAAAGATGCTACAAATTTCTTTGTATGCTGATGAAGACTAGCATAGCTATAGCTTTGAATAATGCAGTAGTGTCATTTGTCCATGTACCTCTTGGGAATGTATTTCTCAATAAACAGCCCCTACCTCCCCAAATTTTTTCCTCTCTGCCACAAAAACCATCCATCTTCTTTCAAAAGCCCCTCCCCAACAAAAGTAATTTGTGTCTTGTTGGTGGAAGGATGTGAGGAAATAAAAAAATCCCATTGGGCATGTCCTTTGAAATGCAAAGTAGCCCATTGCAGTGGCGCGCATCTGAGTACAAGAAGGCATGACCCTGTTGTGGAAACACTGGAAACTGGTTTAGACAGTTTGGAAATAACAGAGAGCTCTGCAGGCAATTCTGATCCTGGGAAATGTGTGCAGTCAGTGCACTGTGAGAACCAAGCCACAGATTCAGAGTTTCCTTTGCGGGTGACTTAACTGTGAACCCAGCCTCCCACTGTTGTGATCCCACTAAAGCTAACAGTAAAACAAGAATGTTGATGGCACCCTGCCCTTAAGCATCATTGGTGATGATAAGGAGAAAGGAAAGGAGGGGGATTTCAAAGCCAGCTGAACTCTGGCAATGCCACAAACCTTCCTTCCCTCTTTGCGTGTTTGTGCGACTCAAGTGTGGGGGACCTCACCTTCACCCCTCTCATACGGAGACAGTGTCCCATTTGTTTCCCACCGTTTCAAGGCAAAGCTGTGCCCTGCTTGAGCATCTCTGGAGCAATCTAGTGAAGCAAAGGCACATATTAGCTGCCTGGGAAGGTTCTGTGTTTGAGGTTATTGGGATTTCTTTTGTTTGTGTAGGTGCCAGCTGTTAAGTGCTTTGTAGCTGGCTGGGTACAACCCTCATTTACTGAAGGATTGCTTGCCAAGGGGAAAGAGAGAGAGCACTTAGCAGTTAAGGCACACTCTTTCTCCTCCGGTGCTTATTTCTTGGGGAGAAAGAGTGGAGGCCCCATAATAGGGAGCAACAGAAGGCTGTAATTTGGGCTTTTGTTCAGGCTTCTGATGGGTGCTTTGGCCCAAGACAATCTTGTTACACAAAACAAGATGCTGGGCCCTTATTATTACTTGCTGGGGAGGAGATGATTTCTGCATGTAGCTACCTCTGCTTCTGGGGACAGTATAGGAGAGGGTTGGCTGGGAATCACAAATAGTAAGTATGCAGAGAGATCTTGTGATACCTTTGAGACTAGCTAAAGAAATAAGCTGGCAGCATGAACTTTCGTAGACTTGAGTCTACTTCCTCAGATGCATCTGAGAAAGTAGACTTAAGTCTAGGAAAGCTCATGCTGCCAACTTCTTTCTTTAGTCAGTCTCAAAGGCTCTACAAGATCCCTCTACATACTGATTCTATGGACTAACATGGCTATATCTCTGAATTCTAAGTAGTAGTACGATCAGGCCTAGCCTCTGTAGTGTTAACAGCATATTCTGGTGAGGACTGGGGGACGATGGAGAGTGAAAAAAAGGAAGGTCTCTGGTCCTGAAGTTTTCTCCTCTTGTTGTTCTGGGAAGTCTTTTCTCCACAGCATTCTGCAGTGTTTGAGGAAATCTGTCTCACACTTTTACTGTTGTGCAACCTTTTTTTGGATTGACTCTGTGCGAAGCCTTCTTCTGGCGCAGTGGTTAAATGCCTGTACTGCAGCCACTCACTCATAAGCCACAAGGTTGTGAGTTCAATACCAGCCAGGGCGGAGGCTCGACTCAGGCCTGCATCCTTCCGAGGTCGCTAAAATGAGTATCCAACTGTTGGGGGGCAATCAGCTCACAATTGTAAACCGCTTAGACATCCCATAGCGTGATATGAAGCGGTATATAAATAAGCTGCTTTTTTAATGTGCAATGTAGATAATTCAGCATTTTAAGTATTGTAAAAATGAGGATGTTGACTCTTTACTTCATTCGCTAGTTCTGCTTTTCCCACAGGACCATTGGGGCACAGCCTTCTCTCTTCTCCCCCCCCAAAACAACAACAACCTTTATTGTAACTGATCTATGTATAGAAGAAATGCAACAAGGGGTATATTTGCACAGAACTGAAAGACAGAATGCTAGAGTTTTGGCTTACCATTGGAAAGCAAGCATGCTGGTGCAGGTGGCACAGTCACTATGACTTCAGTAAAGAGGAACTCACAATTAGGAAAAAGCTCAGCGTTACTTCCAAACTGAACTCGTGGCTTGCTGTTGCCAAACAATACGGGGATCACGAGCCAGTTTAAAAACCATGGCTTGTCTAATTAAATGATCAGGAAATTATGTCCTGATCTAGATGCAGTGCTATGCATTTCCCCAGTACCTTATACTCATACTGTAAAACACATTAGTGGGAGAAACTGTAAGTAAATAGTAAAAACATGCTTGGTCAATTTCTTTTTTTGGTAGTAAGGTGCATTTAGAAGTGCATTGCAATGGTTTTGGTTGAAATCAGTCATTTTCTGTTGTTGGGTGGTGGTGGAATATTCTGGTTTTGCCTCTGATCTTCTTCCACTGTGGGTCTCTTGCTTTCTAGAAAGCGCTGGCATTTTAAAGCTTCATCGTGTCCTACTATACTTGGTGTGCTTAGATTTATTCTTAAACGTTCTTCAGGTTGGACTGGGAAGCTCTGAGAAGAAAGATTGCCACCAAAAATCCTCCTCCCCCCCCCAGCCATCTCCTGTCTTTCAGGCTCTGCTCCTGGGCTGTTTTGCTTGGGAAAGGGGAAGCAGCTACTTAGGAGCTGTCAAGTAGCTGTCACTAGGCTGTGCAAGAACAGGAGCTGCAAGATGCTATAATCGTGTCTGTGTTCTCTGGAGATTCTCGCTGGAGGAGAGAGGCACTTAAAGTGAAGTGTTGGGGCCAGAGAAATGCCCTCTAGGTGGCATTTCTTACAGGATCCTTTACATAAGTACCCCCAGGTTTGTACTTCTTGGGTAACCTTTCACAATTCTTACGCTGTGAACAGTACATTGTCTTAGTATAGAAATGCTATGTTTCTCTATGTTTAACTATGGTAAATTGCTGTGAATCCTAAACAGGGGAAAGGCAGGGCATAAATATTATAGTAGCACTAGCAGTATTATTGTTATTGTTGATGTTGTTGTTATTAGTAGTAGTAGTGATGGTGGTGGGTGGCCTAAATATCCTAAAGCAGGGGTAGGCAACCTTTCGCCTTTAAGGGCCGAGGGACTAATAAACTGGATTAACAGCACAGTCCCAGCTCCTGTTTATACTGCTAACTTCATTGTGGCCAACTTCCCCCTATACCTGCACAAAACTGAAGCGGTCGAATCAGATGAAATGTGTGTATATGTTACTTTGTTGTTGTTGTTAACTGCCCTTGAGTTGGTCTCGACCCATGGCGACTCTATAGATGAGACATCTCCAAGACCCTCTGCTTAAATCCTGCAACCCCTTAATCCCCATGACCACCTTAATAGAGTCCATCCATCTGGCATGTGGCCTTCCTCTCTTCCTTTCCCAGCATTATTGTCTTCTCTAAGAGTCTTCTCTTCTCATGATGTGTCTGAAGTACAAGAGCCTCAGTTTGTTCATCTTGGCTTCTAGGAATATTTCTGGCTTGATCTGTTCTAGGACCCATTTGTTTGTCCTTTTGGCTGTCTTCAGCACTCTTCTCCAGCCTTCCATTATCTCAAATGCATTGCTTTTCTTCCTATCCTCTTTCTTAACTGTCCAGCTCTCCCATCCATCCATGGGAATAGGGAATACGATGGCTTGTATGATTCCGACTTTTGTGCTGAGTTGTATGTCTTTACATTTTAGGATCTTTTCTAGTTCATAGCCGCCCTCCCCATTCTTAGTCTTCTTCAGATTTCCTGACTGCACTCTCCATTTCTATCAATGATGGGAATTCTTTTACTGTTTCTGTTTCTTCATTGTCTAGGTCAGGGGTAGGCAACCTAAGGCCCGGGGGCCGGATGTGGCCCCCCCGAGGCCTTTGAACCGGCCCAGGCCGGTCCTGCCGCTGCTGCTGCCCCCCGCCATGATGATCTTGATTATTGTTGTTATTACTTGTTCTTGGGGTTATCTTGGCAAAATCTCCACAGGGGGTTTGCCATGGCTTTTCTGGGGCTGAGAGAGTGTGCATTATTTTAATTTTTTTAAAAAATATATTTTTATATTTATTTATTTGTTTGTTTATTTTTGGTGCTTCGGCCCCCCAATTGTCTGAGGGACAGCAACCCGGCCCCTGGCTCAAAAAGGTTGCCTACCCCTGGTCTAGGTTATGTTATTTAGTATGGTGAAAACATGCCTTGAGATTGTCAGCATATTCTTTAAACTGTGTATGCGTAAATGTTTGTAAAACTCAGGCACACCCAATGTTAAGAGAAAATTTCCAGCCTTGACATCAGCCCAAGAGCCTCTCACTCCCACCCTGAGCTTTTAGTAGTTATTGGGCATTCTTGATCCTATCTACTTGTGCTGCAAAATGACACTTGGTGGCTCTAATTATGTTGTCCTTATACTCTTCTACTACCCTTCCTTTTAAACTTGCAGTGAAAGAGGCCTCAATTTATTTATGCCTCAGCCTTGGGACTGTTGGGTCTTTGAGCCCAGCCAAGAAGCAGAAGGCATTTGATCCGGCTTTTGTTTCTAACTGTTAATGTCTCTCTAGCACGTTTACATCCAGGCAGAATGAAGCCAGATTTATTTTATTTTACTTTATTTTATTTACCCAAAGCCTAATTGAGCTGAGATCTCCTACGGTCTTCTGCCCTTTTGCTTTGCAAGCAAGCATTTGAACTCCTAAGCTCTGGAGGTTTAGCTTCTGCTGGCTCAATTAATTGTTAAATGTTCTCTTTATAATAATTATACATTGATGGTTTTCCTCAGTGCTTGCCAAGGAAATGGCTGAAACTCTGGTTTAATCCCTAACTCCTCTTAGATCTTCTTTAAATAACAATAATAAAAAAAAACCTCCAGTCTGTTTCCTTTGAAAACCAAAAAAGAGAGAGCAAGGGAGAGACATTTCGTTATGCTTTTTGTTTTTTAAGTAGTCTAACGGTATTTGAGTTGGAGGACATGAGTGAAATTGAAATGCAGGCATTTGGCTCTCGCCCTCAGAGTGATTGGCTTGTGTTTGACATTGACCCATGTGTTTGTCTTGCTTCCAGATATTGCCTCCTATTTGTTCTGACAGCTTCACCAGCTGAGAGAGGCAAATGTGCCAGAATTAAAAGAGAGAGGGAGAGAACATGAGAGCCAGCTTGCACTAGAAAAAATTTAGGGAGCAAGGAACCTGCCAACAAAGATTTAGCTATTCAACCAGAATCAGTAAATGAATTTCCAGCTCTAGCTCCTTGCTTTCCCATCCTCTCTTCTCTGCAAAAAGCAGAGAGGTTTCCCTGTCCCTAGACCCTGTGCCTCTCCTGATATGCCCACTAAACCTCTTTGTCTGAAAACAGATTCAATAGTTTTCAGAATTCTGTGATTTTTTTTTTTTAAATCCTTCTCTCTGAATATTTTGTCACCATTCCCCGGCACAGCAACAGCTCAGCCAATGGTCAAGGATAAGTGGATTCGCAAGTTGTTAGCTTCATGACAGGCGTGACATGCTAAAGAAGATACTGCTTTTCTCAAGTCAGACCATTGGTCTGTCTACTCCAAGAGCGTCCCTTCCAGGGTTAGGCAACTTAATGCTCATCTCAATGGTTTTGAACTATTAACTCCCACCGGTCTCAGCCAACATAAACTCTGGAATCAAGGAGTTGTAGTCCAAAACATCTGTAGGGCACCAGTGTGGAGCCATTTTGCTTATTCTGACCGGCATTCGCTCTCCAAGAGCTGAAAGAATGTCTTCCTAGGCTGTGATGCTCAATATCCTTTTAACTATAACAGGAGTGAGCAGCTGTGGAAGACTAGGGGACCTTATTAGCATTCCCAGAGGTCTTGGAGGACTATACCTCTCACTGGACCTGCTCCAGCAGGAACACATGAACCTTTTTTTGCCCCAAATAATCTGTAGGGCACATATTTTGAGCCCGCTTGGGCCACTAGAGGGCATTTTGAGGCATTTATTTATTTGCAAAATTTCATTTTGTCCTCCTGGTGGCCCAAGAAAGGTTCCAAATGGGATGGAAATGCCCTCCACTTCCCTTCATTTTGAGGCATTTCATATAAATTATTTTGGCCCCTAAGGGTCATTTAAAAAATGAAAGTGTAGGTTGCAATTTGTTCATCCGAGCTAGAGGATGGAATCTGGATCTTTTACATTCAAATGCTATGTTCTTACATGTTGCAGTGAAGAAAAACAAGTTGGCGCCATATAACCAACTGGGGCAGGGAAAATCCTGCATGTTTATTATTTATTTACAGCATTTGTATGCCAGTATTTCTGTTCTCTGGGCGGCTTCCAACGACAAAACATTAAAAGGCAAATAACCAATGGATCAACCCTATAAAGCAATAAAAGCTCAACGTTTTAAAAAACTGAACAGCTGCAAGCAAAAGAATATTTAATTAGATGCAGGAGCAACAATGAGTTGACACAGCAGATCTTAAAAATTCACAACGTAAATATGGTGTCCTTGTGTTCAGTGTGGGATTTGAAAGTTGTGCTCAGTCTGCTTTGGAAAAGGAGGACATCAGATCCTTTGAAGAGAAAGGTGAGAATAGGTGAGCAGTCAGACATGGGAGTGGTTTCAGATTTCTACACACAGATGTATTTGTGATGAGCTGGTTGAGTTTAGATTGGGCTCCGTTGGCATGTGTGGATGGTTAGTGTGTGTGTATTTTGTAAATGGTTATCCCCCTGTGTTTTTTCCTGTGAGAGTAAGGGAGACTGTCTGCTTCCCCACCAACCCTACCTCTTGTCCATAGATGCAGCCCAGACTAAACTAAAAACATGTATTCCATATTGTGCATTCTTAATATTCGCTTGCCAGGGAAATAGGCTATGCTGTGTGAAACAGTGATTAAGCCCCCAGTGTTTTTTCACCTTTGGCTTGAAGTGTGCATTTTATATTAATGACTGGCATTGAACAATCAGCACATGTTCTCTGTTTCATCTCCAATAGAAGTACAGGCATACCTCAGTTAACAGAACCTCTGTTAACTCCCTTTTATAGTTTTTTTTTCATGGGTACCCAGCCTAGCCCACCCTTTTCTAGTCTTTTGCCTAGCTGGAGCATTTTTTGCAGCATTAGAGGAGGAGAATGATGATAATAATATATAGAGAGATCTTGTAGCACCTTTGAGACTAACTGAAAGAAAGAAGTTGGCGGCATGAGCTGTCCTAGACTTCAGCCTACTTCTTCAGATGCATTCAGTGGACTAAATGAATGAGGAAGTAGACTGAAGTCTAGGAAAGCTCATGCTGCCAACTTCATTCTTTCAGTTAGTCTCAAAGGTGCTACAAGATCTCTACATATTGATTCTACAGACTTAACATTGCTATATCTTTGAATGATAATAATAGTAATTATTCTTATTCTTGCCTGCTTTTACCTATGGATCAAGGTGGGAACAACAGATTAAAATACAACAACAGATGGACATAAAATTCTTTTAACTCGTGGCTAAAAAGGGCTCGATAAAGACAGACTTCCAATGTTGGCTTGTAGCAGCATGACTACAGTAAACAATACATTAAAGCTTGACTTGGGAAAGAATGGGATTCTTCCCTAGGTGATCTTATTGTAGCTGTGTGTGCTTATGTACAACAGGCAAGGTGAATACCAGCTGCCTCCAGAATCACTTATTGAGCATCTGTGAAGAGCAAAACAGAAAATGGGAAAGCAGATTTGCCTGCCTCACCAGCTACCTTAGCATGTTTATTATTATTATTATTATTATTATTATTATTATTATTATTTTGAAAAAGCATAGATCTCTAACATTTACCAGCAAAATAGAAATCAAAAGAAAAGTGTGGGCTGTTGAAAGGGGGAAAAAATCATCCTGAGATGCATTTTAGAAGAAGCTGTCAGATGGTCAATAGAAGATTCAATATGTTTTCATTTACTTAAGCAAGGATTACCTGACCTGGTTGTTTCATGTCACATGTGCACAATGTTAGTTTGGATTAAAAGGGTGCTGAAACATGTTGAACTGCTCTTCTTATTTTATGGCATAGGAAGCTATTCCTATCCTTTCCATGTTTTTTCTACCTATGGCACTAAAGTTTCTGTTAAAGAAGTAAAGCTCAGGACACATCCACTTTGTGAACTGAGGTATACTTGTATTTCGGGACAGGAAAAACGTTTTAGAGAGAAAGCATCCAAAGATGCATCTTTGGCTCGATCATCCTTTTTTGCCTTCTGGAATTAATTCAGTGTGGATGTGAAGAAGGGAGGGAAAGAATCATGTCTGTACTAGGATCAGGCTTAGGAGTATAGGGTCAGTTTCATGCCAAGTGGGAACAGTAGTCCCTCAGTTAAGGAGTCTCTTCTAACCCTGTCTGGAGATGGCAGGACTCATGCCTTTTCCAGTAAGCTATCACAAAGGCTTACTGGACATCTGAAAGCAATTCCCCCCCCCCCCCATTTTGAGGTAAGATGGTACTATGTAGAACAGGGGTAGGCAACCTTTCCCCTTTAAGGGCCGAGGGACTTCAGCTCCCAGAAGCCTCAGCCATGTTGGCCAATAGTCCCATGTTGGCCAATAGCTCCTGGGATTCTGGGAGCTGAAGTCCCTCGGCCCTTAAAGGGGAAAGGTTGCCTACCCCTGATGTAGAAAATGGTTGCCCCTCTAGTTTGGGAAGAAAACAGTTCTTCTTAGGGGATGGAGGTCTGCAATGCATGCTATCCAGGCTTCAGGAAAGCCATTTGCTTTGCTTCCGGGCTACATTTTCAGCTTCTCTGGATGAAATTCTGCAATGAGTAAGTGAGATTTGTTCAACACTTCCAGGCACATTTGTGCTTTGAGTGTGAACTAATGCTTCATCAGCATGGCACTTACCCATCTACCCATACCCCTGTGGTTCTTAATCAAGAGAACAAAATGGAAAATGTTTCTGGTCTGTTGGTAGAAACAAAATCTGAACTTTGAAAATCTATGCCTCTACTTCTCCCCTGCTGTCGGTGCTCTTGCTCTCCCTCCCCAAACGCACCCTCCCTGACGGACCTAATGTGGCAGGCGTTGTTCTGGTTTTTAAAATATGGAGCAGCTGTTAATGCCTGACAGATGGTGCCTCTCTTAAGGACTGATAAATGGAGGCTGATCCTTAAAACCAGCTCTTTTAACTTTCGAGCTAGCTGCACATATATTTTTCATTAAATAAAGCAAACAAAATCCCAGGGAAGGAGGGAGGTGGCAAACCTAATTAGGGATGAGCATTGGGAAAACAGTTTACGAGGTTGATCCAGAATAATATGTCTGGCCTTGTCTGTGTGCGGGATGGTGTGGTGCTTGTGTTTTCCCTCCTTTCTCTCTGTATTACCTATTTGTGTCATGTGAAATTAAGTTTGTACTGGAATAGTGAGTTCCAAGTATAGAATTTAGGAGACGTATCCCGAATCTCTTCTCACCCAAGGGGGATTCCACTGAAGACACTCTCCCTGGAAGAAACGGAGAATGCTGCCCCAGAATTTTTTTAGATTTGGGCCATTTTGAAGATGAGAATTGAGTTCCTTTGGAACTCTGGTCCTTAGTTTAGCTGGAAGCCTAATGTTACTATACTCTGAAGCTGTTTCCCTATATGGCAAATATCCATATAGATTTGGGCATCCTTATCAGGTGCCTGAATGAGTTAGGCACAGCTCAGTGGCAAGGAAACATGTTTCTTGTGCTTGATTCAGTCCTTAACATTTCCATCTGGATCATGGGTAGTGTGGTTGTGTAGCATTTCATCCATTCACTCCAGGAGGGACAGTCAGAATAAAGCTTACAGCATCAGGTGAACAGAGAAGCTGATTTTACAATAGCACAGAAGAATGTTTGCTCCTAGATGAAGTAGCATCTAGCACTGTTTTGGACGTATGGTTTAGTTGGGTGAGTGTGTGAATCAAAAGAGCAGCAAGTGCCAAGTTAACTATTGGTCAGTTGAACCCAAAATTGTCTACTTGTTCTAGGAATGAGAAATCTTTCACATCATAGTTTTCAGTGGTTTTTTCAGGATATGTGGCCATGTTCTGGAAGAAATTATTCCTAGGAATAAATTCTTCTAGAACACGGCCACATAGCCTGAAAAAACTGACTGAAAACTATGGATGCCGGCCGTGAAAATCTTCGACTTTACATTTCACATCATATTTTACCTGAGCTTTTAAACTGGAGGTGTGGAGGATTTAACCTAGGACTATTTGTGTACAAGTTGGTCCTCTGCCACTGAGTTAACGGAGGCTCACATGCAGGACTTGAGACCTTTCCTATTCTTGCCCCAAGCAGTCGGTGTGGATGACCCAAACGGATGCAGAGATGCAGCAGATAAACCAGTCAGAAATGAAGGCTGATTGGATAAACAGAGGAAAGATTGACACTCAATGGCACAGTACCAAGCCTGCAATACATAACTGAAGAAGACTTCTGTCTGAAAACCTAGACAGCTACCGCTGGTTAATGTAAACCAGTGCCACCAACCGGGCTCCCTCCAAGTGTGTTAGTTGGCCATTGCCTTCAGCCATCATGATGGTGGTCCCGTACATCTGAAGGGCATCACATTGGAGGAGGCTGGTAAAGATAATACTGAAGTTGATAGACCAGATTGTGATGGTATAAGAGTGAGAACAATAAATCATGCAGACATGCAACAGGTAGACTTTTCTAGTTGGATGGATGGGTGATGCCTTGAGTCTCTTACTTTACTGAATGAATGTGTTTCTCATTGCACACAGCAGTTCAGACTGTCTCCCTGTGTATAGTCGGAATGACTGCCATGAGTGGTGGTTAGTGGTATCCATGTGATACAGCTTATCTGTTCTTTTGGATTTCATTCCTCTTTGTGGCTTTGTCCTTAAGAGTGAACGAAATGTGTGTTCCTGCCCCCTGAAGTGGCACGTCTTTGTCTAGACAGGTGTCTCGGATCTTAGGATTTTTCTTCTGAAAACAGATGACAAAAGGGGCCATGCGGTAGAGAAAACAACTAAAAGCTTCTACTGTCTGATTGGCATTTCAAGCAGCTGCACTAATTTTACAGGAAGCCTATTACAGCCTTGCCTGTATAGAAAAGTGTCGGGATCCATTTGTGGCTTAAACAAAGACAAACTCTCCCCGTCTCTTATTTTAGAAAGCAAAGTAGCACTTAAGCCTTTTAGGCACAAAATACCTTGTTGAAAGGTTGTGGGGCTTGATTATAAAAATGCTGGGTGGATGGATGACAAATTGCTAGATAAGAGCAGAGAGCAAGGGACAGGCTCCTTTGTCACATAGGGCTGTGTTTGTGGCCCACTGTGCTTCTCAAGGAGCAGAAGTTCTGTCTGTTTGGACAACAGAACAATGCAGAGATCTCAAAGATATTGCCATGTTAGTCTGTAGAATCCGTATGTAGAGAGATCTTGTAGCACCTTTGAGACTAACTGAAATAAAGAACTTGGCAGCATGAGCTTTCCTAGACTTCAGTCTACTAAATGCATCTGAGGAAGTAGACTAAAGTCTACGAAAGTTCGTGCTGCCAAGTTCTTTATTTCAGTTAGTCTCAAAGGTGCTGCAAGATCTCTCTACATACTAATTCAGATATCTGTCAGAGATCCCAAATAGCTAAAGAAATGGGGTCGTTGGACTGACTGGCCCCAGGTGCATATCTTCTGTTAATGCCACCTTATGATCTCTTTTCCCCTTTGATTGAGGATCTGTAACCTAGCCTGGGAAAGTTACTTTTTTGACCATACTGTCTGGGGGATGATTTTAAAAGTCGCAACCCAAAATGTAACTTTATTAAACTCTAGTCTCTCGGTTGGTTGTGGTTGTTAGCTGCCCTCGAGTCGGATATACAATCACCTCTCCATTTTCGCGGGGATCCGTTCCAGACCCCCCGTGAAAATGGGAAATCGTCAGTAATCAAGACCCATTGGCTTGAATGGCGGTGTGGCGCTTGCCATTGTGTCCCTCCTCGCTTGTAAACGGGCGAGACTTCGGACTCCAAGTCTGCAAAAATGGAGGGACACCTGTAATGGGATTTGAACATCCTCGGATTTTGATACCCACAGGGAGTCGTGGAAGCAAAGTAGGGACTTCGGTATGTTTTACTTTTTTCAATACAACACCAATTTTTTTACTGCTTATTATTCCTGTTAAATCTGACTATATGAAGACTATAAATAATAAAGCATACAAAGTACTGTCAAGAGTTGTTTTGTAGTTAATTGTAGTTAATTGAATGGCATTTCTTGCACTATAAATTAAAGTGATTAAAAAGGAGCAATTGACATTGGATACTGATCTAACAATGAACAACTGTCTAGCCAAAGGTTATTGTAAAGTGCTGTTGAGTTGGCTTCTACTGATAGTGATCCTATAAATGAGAGATTTTCAAGAAGTCCTGTTATTCAGTTTCAACAAACTCAGGACTCTGGTTTCCTTTCTTAAATAGATCCACCTATAATGTCTCTCTCTTTTCCTACTGCCCTTGACTTTTCCCAACATTGGTGTCTTTTCCAACAAATCATGTTTTTTCATAATCTGCCCAAAGTTCTGTAGACTCAGTTAGTAATTTTGGCTTCTAATGAGAACCAAACTTGAACCAAGACTTATTTATTTGTGGTTTTGGTGGTCCATAGTATTCATTGAACTCTCATCCTCTACTAAGTTGATTTTCCTCCTGTAAGTTTTCTTCATTGTCCTGCTTTCACATCCATCCATAGAAAGCAGAGATGCTATGGCATTTGTGTTCTTATGTGCCTTCAAATCATTTCTGACTTATGGCAATGCTAATGTGAACTGGTCACAGACTTTTCCTGGCAAGATTTGTTCAGAGGGGGTTTGCCTTTGCCTTCCTCTGAGACTGAGAGAGTATGACTTGCCCAAGGTCACCCATTGGGTTTCCATGACTGAATGGGGATTTGAACGTAAAGTATCTTTACACTTTATGATCTTCTCTAGCTCCTTTATCACTGCCCTTCCAATTCTTAATCTTCATCTGATTTCTTAACAGTAGTCTCCAGTTTGGTTGTTCATATACATATTTGAATTCTCAAGTTGCTGCAGGATCTTCTGAACTTGCTTCTGAGTAAACACATAGATCCATCTTGTAAGATATTACCACAGTTGGGCAGTATCTTTGTAGGACCAACCGTCATCCAACTGTGGATTTTTTTTCTTCACAGACTAGCATAGCAATCTTTGTTCTTTTATTTTGTTTGTACCTTGTATGTTTGCTTAACAAAGACTGCTTAAGCCACCTGAAATGCAGTCTTTAAGTTTTCATTAGAAATGCAGTCTAACAAAGCTTTCCGGTTTAAGCTGTTAGCTGAAGTATGCCCCCCCCCCCAAAGAAAGAGAGGAGAGTATCCAGATTTTGTGGATTATTTTTCTCATGTTCTTTTCTTCTCCTTTTTCTTAAAATTCTGTTTATGTCTCCATCTACCTTCCATATTTCATCCCACTCCTTTCCAGGCAGTTAGTAGTGTGCAGCCTTGGAACTGAGTGACTGCAAAATGTTTCAGCTCAAGCTCCACTTGCCTTTGTATCTTAGGTTCAAGCTGGAACCCTTGCAGTCCACCATGGCACTGGCTAATATGTTTAAAAATTGATAAAAATTGCTTCCAGGCAGGCCACAGACCAAGGAATGCAGAGCAAAGGCTTTGTTTGGGTTTTTGTTCTAGTGCTGGACAGGGAAGCAACAGGCAATGCCCATGTGCTGTAGAAACACAAGTTCATGTTCACGTTGGCTACCTGTTGGCACTCTGTACTTCCTTTGAACGCTTTAAGTTGATGTGGGAGTTGACTTGGAGTATAGATGAAAACTTTTTACATTTTTTAAAAACAAGACTATAAATGTTGGTGGAGAGAGGCAGGGAAGTGTGTCTTAGATGGAGGTGTTGGCAGCAGCAGATACAGCAGCCCTCCCTTCCATAAACCTGTCCAGTCCTTCAGTGGCAATCCTCATCTCTCTCATCATCTCTCATTATTGACTATGCTGACTAGGGCTGATGGGAGTTGCAGTTTAGCACTACCTGGAGGGCTGCACGTTCTCCGCCTCTCCTCTATGGATTTGGACTTTTTACAAGATGCTGTGTGTGCATTTTGAATCTTCTCCCTTGAACCCTGAAAGGTCCAAGCACTCATACATCTGCATTTAATACCAGATGCCTCCAGATTGTAGCAATCACACATTACAAATACATGCAAAAGCTTAGTAGTATCCCATGGAAATGTTTTGATTCCATTTATCCACTCCAGCCTTTAATCATAATGGTGGTCTTAATAAAGAACCATCCATATGTCTGGTCACTTAGAGGCAATTTGTGCTCACCAGATTAAGCAAGTTTGTAAGCCTGCAGTTTAGTTCTAGGGCTTGTTAAAGGGATGACCACATTGAAGATTGCAGCACAGCAGTTTCGAGTAGGATTTAGAAAGAAAAAAAATCCTTTAGTGCTGCCATGAGGCTTGGGAGCCAGGTGCTTTTAACTCGCTTCCTTTTCCTTCCCCTTTTGCCTTTCAGCTGTCAGCACTTTGCATGAAAATCGGGCATATCTGTCAGAACTGGAAACAATATACTAGATCAAAATGTACATTAGTCTTGCAGTGGGAGCCTTACAAAATAGTATGCATTGGAGGCATGGTGGAAAGTGCAGAAGAAAAATAATTGGAGTGGGAAATCATGTAGCTTGATGCTGGAACCAGAGAAGTGTTGCTTTCATAAAATGGGGAGCTCCAGACTACAATTAACTGTCATTAATTTTGTTGAATAGAAATATGTTCCATTTACTGTACAATCAGGAGCCAGGCTCGAATGAGTTTAAATTGATGAAATCTAAATTATACTGACAGTCCATTAAACAGCAGCAGCAGCAGCAGCAGCAGCGTCAAGCCCCTTAAAAGAAAATGGATTCTCTTATGAGACCAGTTTATAACAAAATCACTTTGTGAAATAAGAACCGCCACACAGGCACCGGTTGTCCTATGTCTTTCAAGCAAAGGCAGCAAATTGGTGGAGCCTTTCAGAGCAGGGGCCAGGGTCTCTGTGCATTGTTTACTTGACTAGGAGCCAGCAGCCTTGCTTGCTTGAAATCTACTTGGCAGGAAACAACACGAAGAGATCAGACTAGCAATTTTGTTTGCTGTCAGCCATGTGGGTGGCGGAGGGGAAGGAAAAGAGGCAGATTTTACACCTCTTTACCTGTCACTCTGGGGATCCCTCTCTTCCCCCTCTCTTCCCTCCTCTCCCGTGGAAGCAAATACAGATTCTTCACCCCTCCCAATGTGTTGTGCCTTCCTTCTCCTTGTGTCTTATCTGAAGACTTGCTTTTTGAGAAAAGCAATGTGCCTCCTCCTTAAAAAGATCTGTCACTGCTTCCACTGTGTTTGAGGATCTGCAGGAAATTCCTTGTAATTCAGCAGTTGGAATCCTCTCCAAACATTAAAAAAGCGGCACCATCCTCCAGACGAACAGAAAGGCTCTGTTAGTTACTCCATGTCTAGCTCTGGTATTCTGAGGATAGTAAAATTATCTGTCTGCCCAAGACATAACTGTCTCATTGTAAACTTTGGAAATTTACCACACATTTTCTCTCTTTCTGAGTTCCTAGTTGTCCCCAGTCTGAAGCTTTGTTGCTTGTCTGTTCCTTTCTCAACATTATGCACAAGCCTGGTCTGTTTCTAGTCCCTTGTAGAAGGTTTTTCTTCACCTCTTTGGCATTTCTTGTGAATGCTTCTGTGCCCACTGCAAGATTTGTCTTTACCTAATTTTGCCTCTGTCTTTATATAAGATGACCTGATTCTCTGATTGTCCTGCTTCAGAGACTATCCTCTGTTTGATGGCAACTCATTTATAGGACAGTCCTATAAATAAGTGTAACTCCAGTCTGAGTCCAATTTAAAGAAACAGGGCCAATTTAAAGAAACAGGGCCAATTTAAAGAAACAAGACACCAGGGTCTTGGGTGTTGCAGGCACATATGCCGCCTGGTCATCATGGGAAGCTGCGGTGTGCTTATATTTTATATCGCAGTAAATAAGTATAAAAGTGCATCTATACATAGACACATAAATCAACATTTTCAAAATCAATGTTAAAACATCCTGTATATTTTTGTTTGTTGCTGAATTTCAGCTGTTTTCGCCAATGCATTAGTGGCTGTCCTACTTCCCTACCATTCAGTTCCTTTACACCTTGATCTACCTTTCCATTTAGCATCTTGTCCTTCAATATCCTTTCAGGTTCCTTGAGGCTGAAGTTGGGAGCTAGATGGAGTAATGCTTGTTGGATGAGGCTTGGTCAGATTTGGTTGAGCTCTGGAGCAGCAGAGAGCCTACGTTGAGAAAAGCCTAGCGGTTCTTGTTTCTCAGAGATCGCATAGTGTTCTCCAACATGGTGCCCTCCAAATGTTTTGGACTGCTGCTTCCAGAATTTCTATCCACTGGCCACACTGGCTGGTGCTGCAAGAAAATGTCTGGTGGGCACCAGTTTGTGGAAGGCTGGCGTAGAGCCTCAAGGCTTTGGGGAACCATGTCTGACTAGCCTGAGTGCTGGGTCAAACTGAAAATGGTGGTATCTTCCTAACACTTACTGCAGGGGTAGGCAACCTTTCCCCTTTAAGGGCCGAGGGACTTCAGTTCCCAGAAGCCTCAGCCATGTTGGCCAATAGTCCCATGTTGGCCAATAGCTCCTGGGATTCTGGGAGCTGAAGTCCCTGGGCCCTTAATGGGGAAAGGTTGCTTACCCCTGACCTTACTGAGAAAGGAGTGGGAGACACGTCACTGCTCTTTTTAGGTTTAACTGTGTGTTCTGTAGCAGACAGTTCCAGCCTTGGGTATCTCTTTGTTTTACCCTGTTTCTTGTGTATGGGGAAAGGTTTGGAAGTACAAAGACATACATGTTAAGGAATGAGTTTAAAAAATGGGTTTTAAAAAACATGGCATCAACAGAATATGGCACTTTAAAGGGGAGAGGAGGGGAGTCTGTTAATAGCATGCCAGGAGTAGATGCTTTCATTATTGCTATTACCACAGCTACAGATGAAGTTAATTGCCTTGGACTGCTCACAGATCTTGATAAATAGAATTTTGCTGGCCTCTGCACAGTATAAAGCACAGCAGCAAGAAGGCACACTTAAAAGTCTCTCTCTGGCAGTGTGTACATTTGTGAATAGACCTTTTGTTGTTCGCTTAATAATAAAAAGATGTGTACATGGCAGTCCCTGATTATTTCCAGAATTCTCTAGGATCTGCTTCCTCTGGGCACGGAGAGGAAAGCAGCGCAAACGGGAGGTGTCATCCTAAGTGTAAATGTTATTCAGATTGTTAGTTGTGTACCAATAAAATGTAAAGTTTTGATGTGGCCCCTTCTGTGAGTGGTCCTGTGCATCAGAGCAAAGCGCAGGAAGAGGGGAAGAGGCTGTGAAAGGCCCCTAGGAGGAAGATGTGGGGCTAAGAAATATGTGCCTTGCAGCCAGAGATGCTTTTAGCCAGGCTTTGAAAGCTGAGAGTATGAACCTTCAGTCGACAGCAGGGGGTTGTAGACAGTCCTGTTGGTGGCTTTCAAGGAACATTTTCCTCCCCAGGACGAAAGTGCACTGTGGAGAGCCTGAGGGGTTCTGTGTTTGGATGATGCAAGCCTGAGCTGTTATACTAGTTAAAACCCAAGAGGCACATAATTGGATTGCATTTGCGCTCTCTCTCTCCCTCTCTCTCTTTCTCTCTCTCTATCCATTAGCACATGTGCATCTCTGTCTTGTTTTCAAGAGCTTTGTGGGCTTTGAAAGATGTTAGTTTCCTTTCTTCTTTAGAAAGGGCTCAAGATAGCCTTCTCTTCTGACTGTTTAAAAATGTCTTTAAATGTTTGGGTGTTCACCATCTGTTCAAAAGGCAGCATCAATTAGTACCAGGGAAATGCTTTAAACCAGTGATTCCCAAACTTTGCTCCTTCAAGTGTTTTGGACTTACACTCCCAGAAGCCCCAGCTGCCTTGGCCAGCAGTCAGGAATTCTGGGAGCTGAAGTCCAAAACATCTGGAGGACCAAAGTTTGAGAACCATTGCTTTAAACCAAGAGTGGGGAACCTTTGGCCCATCAGATGTTTTGGACTTCAGTTCCAAGAAGCCCCAACTAGCATGGCTGAGGGTAAGAGGTTATGGAAGTTAGAGCCAGCGTGGGGAAGTGGTTTGAGCGCTGGACTACCGCTCTGGAGACCAGGGTTCAAATCCTGGCTTGGCCTTGTAAACCCACTGAGTGACCTTGGGCTAGTCAGTCTCTCAGTTTCAGAGGATGCCAATGGCAAACCTGCTCTGAGGAAACTTGCCAAGAAAACCCTATGATAGGTTTGCCTTAGGGTCACCATAAGTTGGAAACAACTTGAAGGCACACACCAACAACAGCAACAATGACCCCTAAAAAATGTAAAGGTTCTCCACTCCTGTTTCAATCCTGCAAGTAAAGATTATGGGAAAATAGACTTGAAGTTAACTCAAGATGCCTGCTGCTAAATGGGCGAAGGAATGCAGTCAGTTATATTTGGTGATTCCACTCATTATGGGATCAGCTCTGTCTTGGGGGAAAAAGTTGGCTATCATGTTTCTTTAGATATTGGCACATGGTATCAGGGGTGTTCATTTATAAGATACAGGCATGGTCATGCCAGAGCATGCCATTATCCTTTTGTGGTCAATCTGCATTCCCTTCTCCCCAGTCTGCCTTACTCAGGAAACAGACAAGCTCTATAGCATTCGAGATGTTTGAGGGCTGAAGCTCTCACAGATGTGAGATTATTTGCAGATTATTGCCAGTTTGGTTGCTTGGAGGGCGACTTTGAGTAGTTGCTTGGATGGGAGATGGTGCACGTAGGAGAAGGTGACCCATGACAAGCAGTTGGTTTGTAACCTGACAGGTTTTCATAGGACGGTTCTATACTTTGTTCCCAAGAGTCCCAGCTAGCACGGCTGATGGTAAAAGTTTGTGGGAGTTGTACTCCTTAAAACCCCTGGAAGTTATCCATTTAACATAGCAGTACCAGTGGCATTGCTGACTCAAGAAGGAATATCAGTCCAATCATTATGTACGAACTGTTTCAGAGTGCAATGCTGCCTTGGAAGATGGTGGACTCTAGTTAAACAGAGGTTGGATGGGCATTTTCCAGGAATGTACAGTTGCCCCTCTATTCTCGCGGGGGATCCGTTCCAGACCCCCCCCTCCGAAAATGGGCAAGAGACGCAGACTTGAAGTCTGCAAAAATGGAGGGGTGACTGTATATTCCTGCATGGCAGGGGGTTGGATTAGATGGTCTGTGCCATCCCTTCCAGATGTCAGATTGTATGAAAATGTAGCATTTGCTTAAGAAACAAGATAGAGGCTAAGATGGCTGCCCTGGGGCCATCAGATTCTCTGTGGATGGTGTCATATGGCAGGGATGTAGTGGGAGGAGATCTGCTTTCCCTTATTTATGGTGATGTGTTCTCATATTTAAAAAAACAACAACAACCCTCTTTGTTTCATGGAGTCAATTAACAGATCCAGTATCAATCCAAATGAGTTACAAAGTTATAATTAACTCCCCCTGGATTGTACCTAAGAACTATGCATATATAAATAAATACACAGCTCTTTGTCTGCATGGAGTTTTCAGTGTCTTCACTCCCCCCCCCCTTTAAAATGTAAACATTGTAAGGGAAATATATGTTACTGAATTGCCATGTTTTCAAATATTTACCAAGTTCACCAGAAATATTTACCATTGTTCAAATAAAAATAATTTGCAAGCTTGAAATCATGTGGTTGCTACATTTAAACCACAATAAGTGCACTATATTGAATGTTTCCTGATTGAATTCTTCTATTAAATACTTTCAGCTGTTGAAGGGAAGAAGACTTTTGAGTATCTTTGTGTGTGCATATATGCCTTTGAGTTTCTTGTTGACTTATGGCAACCCCATTTCAAAGGCAAGGAGTCCTCAGATGTGGTTTTGCCATTCTCTTCCTCTGAAATATAGTCTACAGCAGTGGTTCCCAAACTTTGGTCTTCCAGATGTTTTAGAGTTCAGGTCCCAGAGTTCCTGACTGTTGGCCAAGATGGCTGGAAATCCAAATACCTGGAGGACCAAAGATTGGGAACAGTAACTGCTATTGGTCCCATGCAAGTACTAACCAGGGCTGACCCTTCTTAGCTTCCAAATTTGGCCAGGATCAGGTGCCTTTAGACAATTTAGAGTCAAACACACAGAGACAAAATATGTGCGTATTGACTGAGGAGTCGCCATAAATCCAAAACAACTTGAAGGCACAACAACAACAAAAGCCCAGTTGAACACTTGCATGTTCTGTGGAAGGATGATGGAAGGATAGTAGATGGGGAAAGTAATTTGTATCCCCCTCATCTGATTTTCAGCATCCCAGGCTTGGTAGATATTCATGTTTAATTTTTTTATAGAGTGTTATGTGTGCAATTATGTATCTTCCAATGTATTTCCTAGCACTTTTGCTTTCAAACTGGTAGCATGGAGGGATAGATGTGACCTTGTGGGCAGGCAACGGCAGGTACCCTGATAGACCCCTCATCCCATCAAATGGCAGCGCAGTACTTAAAAGTGGAATCATAGTGCTATAATTGTGTGGTGTGGATGGGCCCCTGAGCAAAAAAGAATATATGGTCAATCATTGCACAAGGGAGGGGAAACATCACAGACAATTTGACATGAAACTTGAGCTTCTGACCCTGGGGTTCCTTAGCTGGCTTTTAAGGAATCCCTGTTCTGCCCTGCACTGTTAAAACCCTGGGAAATGGGACTTTTGTAATGGAAATATGGCAGACTCTACACAAAGCCCAGTTATAATTTTCCTCTCACTTTGTCTCGTAAATGAATTTAAAAGCTCAGATTCTTGTTCCTGTTGACAGTGGGAGAGTATCTTGACTGGTGGGTGACAATCAAATTGTGTTTGTGGGCAGCTTCGGCATCTAATCCCTCTGCTTCTCCTTTTTCTTCCTCTCAAATAAGCAACAGGATTCCTAGCTTACCAAAGAAAAGAGTCCGCATCAACTTTACTCCACCTTTGTGCCAAAAACATCCGCCTCCATCAAACACTGCCGCCGCATGACAAACAGCACACATCTTGACTGAGAGGGGCGGCTTGATAAAGTGGCCTGCATTGCAAATAATAGTTTTTGTGTGTAGGAATTTGACACATGGGATTTTTGCAGGCTTTGGCTGGCTGAAGTTTCTATGGTTACATTATAAACACTCAGCAGGAAATTACTTTGTTCAGCAACAAGGAGGTAGCATTGATATCAGTGGACGGCTGCTACTCTCTTCTTTGGCTTCGGTGGGGAAAGAGGGATTGGAAGATGGGAAGTAAGACTAACAAAGGATCTGTTATTGGGCCCAGGTTGATTTCTTTATAATTATTTGCTGATTCCCCTCTCCCCAGTGTATTCAAATGAAAGTCATTTCAGAACTTTGGTAAAATGAGGTAAGAACCCATTCTCATCCAATATAAAAATACTTAACCAACTCACTCCTACAAACCAGTTATTCTCAAACATGCTGAGATGGCCCTATGACTTCTTCCCAGTATGCTTTCTTTTTACAGCTTTCTCTCTCTCTTGCCAGCATAAGAATGCTGCGCCCACTGCTAAGTGGTGAACTCTGCAACCTGACAGGGATTCCCTCACCTGGAGTAAAGGAGGTGAAAAAAGGGAAATTTCCATAAATTTTGGTAAACGCTTCAGAAACAAAGGCGATGTAATTGAAGAATATACAATATCACATCCTAAAGTGTAAAGATATACACTTGTCCCTCACCGTTCGTGGACTCAGAGTCTATGGTCTCGCTCCTTCGTGGATGGCAAGCGGGGAAGGACAAAATGGCGCATGCACTGCATGCGAGTGCGCACACCCATTTTAACCGGTGGGCTTGCGGTTTTCCCACTTTGCGGGGGGAGGGGGGTCTGGGATGGATCCCCTGCAAATCGGGAGGGACGACTGTACAGCTGAACACTAAAGTTAGAATTGTTCAAGCCATTGTATTCCCTATTACCATGTACGGATGTGGGAGCTGGACGGTGAAGAAAGCAGATAGGAAGAAAATTAATTTATGTGAGATGTGGTGCTGAAGAAGAATGCTAAGGATACCATGAACAGGTAAGAAGACAAACAAATGGGTCCTTGACAAGACCAAGCCAGGAATCTCTCTGGAAACCAAGATGACTAAATTGAAGCTGTTATACTTTGGGCACATCATGAGAAGGCACAACTCACCAGAAAAGACAGTGATGCTGAGGAAGGTGGAGGGAAGTACAAATAGAGGAAGACCACATGCCAGATAGATAGACTCAATCAGAGAGACCATGAGCCTGAGCTTTCAGGATTTGAGCAGGGAAGTGGAAGATAGAAGGACTTGGAGACGTCTCATTCACAGGGTTGCCATGAGTCTGGATTGAATCCAAGGCAGCTAACAACAACAATTTTTTTTTATGTGAAATCTAAACTCACTGGACTGCATTACCAATATACAATCTTCATATATAACTGAGTTGACTAATGGTACTATTTCAACAACCTTGAGGTGTGGTGCTGGAGAAGAGCGCTGAGGATACCATGCATGGCCAAGAAGACAAGCAAATGAACAGATCAAGCCTAAACTCTCCCTGGAAGCCAGGATTACTAAATTGGGAGTGTTGTATTTTGGCCACATCATGAGAAGGCATGATTCATTAGAAATGACAACGGTGCTGAGAAAGGTGGAGAGCAGTAGATAGGAAGGAAGACAGCACACTAGATGGTTAGATCTGATGAAGGAGGTCATAGGTCTGAGCCTGCAGGGCCTGGGCAAAGCGGTTGAGGACAAGAGATCTTGGAGATGTCTCATCCATGGGGTTGCATTGGTCCCAGCTGCTCTTCTTAAAACTGTTGGGTTTGGTTTTTTTTTTTTGAAGGATAATCATGGAGATTCTGCTTTTAGAAATTCTGAGCCAAAAGTATATATCAAAGATTGGTATTCATAGTTGAGTAAATTCTGCATTTTCCAAGAGAAAGTTCTTCCCCCTCAGCATGTTTCTTAAAATTTCTTCTAGTATGCAGCTGTATGTGAAGTGCGATGCTTTGGACCTAACACTTTGTGAATCTAATGGAGTGGACTTCAGGCTGTGCAAGCTGATGTCACAGTAAATTAGTTAGTTTACGAGGTGCTGTAAGACTCTGATTTAGCTGTATGTTTGCATTTCATGTCTGTCTCTAGGTGCTGGGATACTATATATATGTATATTTAATGCCTCTGAAACTCTGGTGAGAAATCATGAACAGCTCTGCTGAGATCTCATGCTCGCTCTCCAAGCTCATCTCTGTTGGTATGGGTGTTGTGACTCATGAATTTAGAGTTAGCAATAGCAGGATACATCTGGTGGCTGTGAATTTGTCATGCTGCCCAACATGCTAGGAATGTATTTCCTGACGATGAAATGCCAACAAGGCAGAATTCCCGAGGTGAACAGCTCACAGAAGGAGGACTGCAGCTTGACACTTGCTTTGCTTCAAATTCAGGAGAGCAGCCTGCTGTTGACTCACTCCCCCCCCCACACCTTTTGCAATGGCAAATGGAGATACAAAGCTGCTACAGCTATAGATTCCTTAATTTTCTTTTGTTCATTAGTTCCATCATGTGGGTGTGATGTTTTCTGATACACCTGCCACTCTTCCAGGTGCACAGTTTTCACCTTTTCATGCCTCAGGCTTATTTCTTTGCCACTTTAAACCAACTTGTCTAACCTTCTGGTAAACTCTGCTCTTAGCGTTTGGATGCATTGCCATCATGCTGACGCTTCTCTGCCTTTGTCAGTGTAAGATCAGAGAATCATAGAGTTGGAAGATATCCCTAAAGGCTATCCAATCCAACCTCATTTGGCCATGCAGGAAGACACAGTCAAGGCACTCTGCGACAAATGGCCATCCAGTCTTTGTTTAAAAACCTCTAAAGAAGGAGACTCCACTGTGCTCTAAGGCAGTCTATTCTGCTGTCAAACAGCTCTTTCTGTCAGAAAGTTCTCCCTAATACTTAAGTGGAATCCTTTTTTCCTGTGGTTTGAATCCATTGCTTCCTGCTCTAGTCTTTGGAGCAGCAAAAAAGAAGCACACTTCATCCTCAATATGACATATGCTTAAAGCAGGGGTAGGCAACCTTTCCCCTTTAAGGGCCGAGGGACTTCAGCTCCCAGAATCCCAGGAGCTATTGGCCAATATGGGACTATTGGCCAACATGGCTGAGGCTTCTGGGAGCTGAAGTCCCTCGGCCCTTAAAGGGGAAAGGTTGCCTACCCCTGGCTTAAAGTTTTGAACTGGAGTCTCTATCTGCCCATACCACAAGTGCTTTTTCCTCTGTGGCCGTTTGCCAGTACAGAGATATATTGATCTGTATGATCTGCATTTGACAGCCAATAGGATTGTATCTGGTCCTATAAATCCTGAGTCTTGCACCGGATTCTACAGTGTGAGGACCTTCTCCTCCTTCTCCTCTGCCTTTCCCCCGAAATTGGAGCTAAGGATGGCTTACAGTTTAAAACAAGTGCATTATACCTAAAAGCATACAGAAGTTGACAATAAAATGGAATTAAATATGTAGTGTAGTCAGAGACCAAGCTGCTCTCAAACTCCCTTGCCTGCCTAATCCTCCTTGACCTCTTGATCACCATCCCTGACCCTCTTCCTGGCAAGGTCCTCTCTCCTTTATTCTTGCACCATTTGGACAACATGGACTGTCCCTTGGAACATGTTTTCAAATAGTGCTGTCAATTTTGTGCAAATTTCGCCATCTGCACAGCTAAATTTGACATTCTTTGTATAGTGTGCCCCTTACTGACCTAGTGGTAGTAAATGCTAGAAGCTGGGATCATCAGTGACATGAAGGGTGTTTCTTTGCCCTTCTGCACCCCCTGAACTCTTCATCACTTGTGCAATCGGCCCTCCAATATCCACAGATTTTTCTTTCATGGATTCAAGCACCCAAAGATTGAATTTTTTAAAAAAATTCAAAAAAGCAAATCTTGATTTTGCCCTTTTATTTAAGGGACACAATTTTGCTATGCTGTTGTATTGAATGGGACTTGAGCATCCAAGAATTTTGGTATCCATGGGGGGCCCTGGAACCAAACCGTAGCAGATACCAAGGATCCACTGTATTTATAGTGCCTAACACCTCCTGCCCCAAAAAAGGATGCTTAAGCTCAACTAAATTTCATATTTCATCATACGGTCAGGTTATCTAAAACCATCCTTCAGTGTCAAGTTTGTTTTTAAACATTCTCCCTTGTTGAATTATGTTGTGGTATCTGCACTTAAGCAGTTAGAGAATTTTATCCCTTAAGGTGGTTCAATCTCTCTTTCTCTCCTCTCTCTTTCCCTTCCTCCCCCAATGATCGAAGAAATTAATTCCCCAGTATACGGCCCCAGTTGGAGCTTGTGGTATATAATCTTTTAGGATGAAAGGCATATTTCCATAAACGTAATAAACTTTATTGTGAAGATAATGCAGTCTTAGAATTGCCTGCTGTAAAGAGATGTAGAAGGAGCCGTATTGCTTGACTCGCCCTCCTTCCTTCCCACTTTTACAACAATTAGGTATTAAAGGAACGAAAGGGGAGAGTTTGCAATATCTTCTGCGTGTGGATTATTCACAGATATGACTCTTGGCAGAACAGCATGTACATTTCTAGAGAGTAACAGAAAAAGAGAAAGAGGAGAGGTGTTGTTTGTAACAGAAGAGTGCCCAGAAAGTGCTTTAGGAGCCAGCTATAGTTTCTGAGTCCTGGGCAGCTGAATAAATTGAACAGAGAGAAAACTTTACAAAAATACAAGAAGATTGATTGCATCGCTAGAAGATATGCCTCTCTTCAGATTCCCTTTTAGTTTTCTAGCTAGGATGGTCTTGGTGCGTGTGGGTGGTAAAGGATACCCTGGGGATTTCTACTTAAGCTGGGGAAAACATAGAAATAGCCTTTTGAGTTCTCAGTGGGCCTGTACTATCCAGTAATATGAAACAAACAAACAAACAAAAAATAGAGGGAGAATTTCTTATTTCTCCTTTAGTTAAAAATTCTTTCTTCAGGAAGACACTTTGGGATCATTTTATGTAGGTTAAGTGTGGTCTGTAGGTTGCATGTGGCCCCTTGGGCCACAAAATGTGGCCTCTGGAGCCCCCCCAAACCCCCAGACCACATAAATATTTTTGTCTGGGTAAATAGTCATCCATCCCCTTTCTCCCACAGCTCAACCCCCCTGAACTGCTCCTCACAGACCATTAAAAAAAACCTGCCAAAATTGGGAGAAATTGAAATGGTTAGTGATGTCATTTTCCAGAGTTTTTAGCTGTTTGGGGGAATTTGGGGCAGTGAATCAACTGGAAAAATAAATTTAAGCTTTTTTTTATTAAAAGAGGTCCATAGGCTTTGGTGTGCTCTTGGAGCATTGGGATGAAAATTGGCTTCTGCCCCCTTTGCAGTGGTCCACTCTTGTGTATATAAAACCTACCGTCTCCTGTTTGTCTGAAAGCCCTAACCATAAATTAAAGCAAACAGTTTAGAATTAGAGCATGATTGTTGTTGTCCAGTTTTTCTTTGCAACCTGCTTTGAGCTTTTTCATAGGAAGGTGATATAGAAATAAAGGGGGGATTACTTTGCAAGCCTGCTTTTAGTACTTCTGCCCTGAATCCTGGGCCCTTGCTTTGATGGCTTGGAGGGATGACTTCCTGTAAAGCCTTAGTTTTGCACCAGGAAGCATGAGAGGAGAAACATTACACGACTATGCACCCATTTTCCATCATACCTTGATGCCATTCTGGAAAGTTCTTTTCCTTGCAAGGGAATCCTGAAGTGCCCAACTAGTTCTCGTTCCAGCTGTGACTGGGGATTATGATCATCTTCACAATTAGAAGGAAAAATGAGGTTAATACTGCTGGATTTTCGGTAGTAATTTAGTCGCAAGAGATTTGTTTTCTGTCTTGTTTGGCATGACTGTCAAGTTGTGAGCTGATCATTGTGCCAATGTAATTATGGGATTGTGTTCTGACTTCAATTCTTTTTGTGACCAGTGTCCCCGAGAATTGCTGTTACTATATTTTGTGCAAAGTTGCACCTTAATTCGATATAATACAGGTTTGTATTTCTTTTTCACGGAGCAGATCCCATTTCATAGTTCTATTTGAGGTAGTTCTCTGTTACATGTGTTGATCTAATATGTACTTTTGGTAATTTTATGCCAGGATAGAGACACTAATGACCATGAATTTAAAATGAAATTATCTTTCTTCTTTTTTTAAGATTGCGTTTACATTGAGAGTCGCCGACCAAACACTCCATACTTCATCTGTAGCATTCAAGACTTCAAATTGGTAAGCAGTGACACCCATTTTCCTTCCTTCTTTCTTTCTTTCTTTCTTTCTTTCTTTCTGGAGTATGTAATTTTTCTCTCTACCAACAACAATGATCGTCTTCATCCCCATTCCACCACTAAGAGTATGAGTAATGGAAAGTGTGCTCACATTGTCCTCATAAACTAGAATATGCTAGGGCAAATTTCCTTCTTAAGTGTGCCACAACAGCTTTCCTGAATTTGGACTCACGGAATCAACATCTGTCGATTTTACTTACACAAAAGGAGACAACTGTGTTAGTAGGTTGTCTTTAATGCCACTGAACTGCTTGGAGCATGACTGGTGAGTAAAGCAGGTAGGTGAGAGGATTCCTTGGTTTGCCAGGCTGACAGTTACTGCTAGATGTTGTTGCTGTTTTAATAAAGTCTGTGTTTATTATTATTTTTACATTCTTCTGTAATAAAGTTTAGAATATAATAAACAGAGTGGGGAGAAAGAAGGGTTAAATAAAAGAAAAAGAATAAAATAAAGATTAAAAGTAAAGTAAAGTAATAAAATAAAAGTTAAATCAAAGAAAATAAACCAGTGATTTTTCTTGTGAAGGCTCCCTGTCTTTCAGCTAGTACAAATTCAATAGAAAGGACAGTCTTCACTTACAAGGGAGAAGTTCGGAATTCATTCCTGAAATAACCTTCAGACAAGTCTCCCCATTTTAAGGTGCATTTCAGAAGAACTGTCATTGGGTCTTGGCAGCACATGGCCAGTCAAAAGGTGTACAAGTGTTCCTTCCTAGCATGAGTGTTTCTAGAAAGTGATGACAGTTCAGGAGCTGGGAAAGTGAAGGTGTAAAAATATGGGAAGGACTGCCTCTTGAGTTGTTGCCTCAGATGAGATTTAAGAATGGGGAATGCCCTTTTGTGTATTCCTGCAAAAAAGCTCTTGATCTGAATATATTCTTTACCCGGCTGTGAAGGAAGGAAAGAGTCGTTTGGCAAGCATGAAGCTGTTAAAGAGAAAACAGCATGGTCTGCTTCTTATTACAGCCTGTTTTGGGGAGAAGGTTTTCAAAGAGCATCTTTGTCAGAACCAAAAGCTCTCTGACATTGCTTGTCTCTGTGGTCTTGATTCCTGGGATCAGTTTCCTGCTTCATTGACTCCTTTGATGCTCCAGAAGTCTGCCCTTTGCATTGCGAAGGGAATATAGGATGCCCCAGGTTTCACTAGTGTCTCTTCATCACTAGCCTGCTTGGATGTACATGGAGGCAGATGGGCCTTTATCAGCATCCAGCGTAGAAATGAAGCAGGCCAATAGTACTTCTTGTTTCTACTGCAGGTCTGCTGCCTTTGCTGTGCCTCTCTTACAAGTAAAATGCATGTAGAGAGATCTTGTAACACCTTTGAGATTAACTGAAAGAAAGAAGTTGGCAGCATGCGCTTTCGTAGACTTTAGTGTACGAAAGCTCAAGATCTCTCTACATACTGATTCTGCAGACCAACATAGCTATATCTTTCAAGTAAAATGCAGGCAAGTGATTTGGGCTTTAGTTGTTGTTCCCCGCACCAGCTTCTGAGATGGGATTTTGGTCTTGCTGAATGTTCTTATACTGATCTTGAGATTTTTGCTGCCTCTTTTAGGACCTACTGTACTATTTGTATCTCTGTTCTGTTTTGTTGTGATTTATGTGTCAAACTTGGAGCATGATTGAAGGGTTGTGTAAAATATTTATAAATAAACTGTCAGGGTCTGTGACAGGCAGTGTCTCTCCAGAGTCTTTGGCAGAGATGATTTCCTCCCAGCCCATTCTTCATAGATTATTTTGAACTAGAAATTCAAAGACTGAACTTGGGATCTGCTGCATGCAAGGCAAGGACACTGCTGTTGAACTGTGGCCTTCCATCTATGTTTAGGTGTTGGGGTCTGAAGGCTGGTCCAGTATGAATATTACGCTCAACACCAGCCATCTGGTAGGTCCAGAAGCAGGGCATGGATGGCTAAATTTCCTGGGAGAGTTGGCCAAACTGGAATTTTGTCCACTCTTTCCCCTGTTAACCTATCCACTTTATACTGTGCTGTTCCTTCCTCCTGGAATTCCTTCTGTTGTCCTAAAATCTGGTCTTTGAGGCCAGCACAGTAGAGACCTTAGACAATTATCCTATCCCTCATTTCCCTTAGCACAACTGGAATTCAGAATTAGACTGCTTCTGACCCATTCTGTTTTTCTGATGAATGGCCATTGTTAGTCCTATTCTCCATTATTTTAATTAGTTTGTGGAGAAAGAAAGAGTGCAGAGTTGCAACTCATGAACAGTTGCATATTTTTTCCAGTGCAAAGTGCAGGATACTGTCAGTTCTTTAAATCTTCCCAAGTTGGTTCCCAAGGTGCCATGGTGGCTAGTCAGCAATTGGGCATGGATGAACATCCATGGCTGCCTTGCGACTTAATAAGTTCACTGAGTTGTAATTTATTATGGCTGCCCTTACTTCTTTCTACCTCAGTCCAAGAAAGCGTGATTTTAAACTGTTGCCTGTCATCAGTAATGGACTGGCTGAGAGTGAATAAATTAAAACTGAATTCAAACAAGGCAGAGGTATCCTGGCCAGTCAAAAGTCAGATCTGGGAAGAGGGATTCAGCCCGTGATAGATAGTGTTACAGTCCCTTTGAAGAAGTCTGTAGTGAGGGATGATGCCGATTATGATTTATTTATATAGCACCATCACAGTACATACCACTTTACCAGTAAAAGAGCAACAAAGCAGTTCCCTGCCTTTAGGTTTGCAATCTAATTAAGACATGACACGAAAGGAAAAGAGGGCAGTGTGAGAGTGGATTAAGTCCATCAGATATTGCCTCTTTTCTCCCTCTGAGGCCAGGGCTGTGGCATTTGGAGTGGAAGGAGGGCCTTTCATCTGCTTCTGGGCCTTGGCATGATGGCGCTGTGCCAGCTGCTTTTCTGATCAATGGTAATTGCTATAGCATATTCCATTGTACAGACAGCATCAGAGTATAGGGCATGTCCCTTTGCAGGGGAGAGGCGAGGTATATTCTCTGACCACAAATTTAGTAATACAGTCTGGCGGAAGAGCACGGGATCTCTGCGAAAGTGGAAAAACTGTGAATATAAGATATATTTTTACCCTGAAAGAACACTTCTCTAAGCATTTCTAAGTCTTCCAGTGCAATTCTCCACAAAGCTTATTAGAAGGCCCCATCATGGAAGAGCTTCCATTCTGGTTGTTTCTGAGATCAGAAAGAGATCACTTTTTAAAAAATAAAAATAAATGCACACATTTGACTGGCATGTTACTTATGCATGTAACTCACCATCTGTTTCTACCAAAATCCCTCTTTCCCTTTTCCTCACTCTGTCCCCCTGCATTCCCTCCCCATTTTTCTTCCTTTCCTTTCAGTTAATTTTGTAAAGCTGTAGTGTGGGAAAATGTGCTTCCTTTCCCTGGCTACTTCGACAGCCTGTTTCAATATTTATGTGTCTGCTATTTTTACCCCCTGGAGATTTCAATTATGTACCGTTTCTCTCCTTACAGGTAATTTCTCACATCCTTCTGATTTTTGGAGTTAGTCCAACTTCCTGGGTTTTTCCCCTCCCAAAGTGCCTTTTTTTGGATGTCTTTTGATTTCTTCCCTGAACCCACCCCTAAATCTGTGCTCTCTAGCAGATTCAATAATGCTATGGTATGAACAATCTCTGGTATTAAAAAAAAAGAAAGTGATAGTTCTTAAGCTGCTAGGCTTGAATAACGCTTAAGCTCTATTTATACAGTTTTGCACATTAGCAGGTGCCTTGGTGCTCAAGAGGAATCACTCCTGCAAAAATGTTGAATTACAGTGCAATAGTTGCCATTCTAGGCAGAGGTTCCTGCTGAGCAACAGTAATTGCTTAGGGTATTAGCAGCAATAAAAAGCTTGACGCTTCTGTTGTCAGTATTGGTCTGGTACAGCACATTAAAGCTGTCTGCAAAACAGCGTTGGGGTGGTGGTGGAGTGCAATATCTTTTACACATGCAGTCCCAAGCCCTCTTTATATTTCTTTACCATTTCTCGCTTTTAGATTTTGCACTTAGCGCAGCATGGCAGTGATGTGTAACATTAACCGCCATGCCGTGTCCACCCCTTTTGATGCAATGGCTCTACCTACAGCCTGCCTGACTCTTCTTTTTTCTTTCTTTCTCTCCTCTTTCCACTCCACCAGCGAAGATATTTGAATGCTCAGATGCTTTTCTTACCAACAAACAGCTCACGGTTGTCAGCTGATCTTAAAAGTCATTACTAAAATTATTTAACCAAATGTATGCATTCCCTAAGCCACTTTGTTGCCTTTTTTGCCTCAATGTAATGCCAGTACTCTCCTAACCATGGTTAGGAGAAACTAAGCTTGCTGTTGGGTTGCATGCTTGTTTTCTTTTCCTCTCATCCGTGTAGATTCTCCCTTCCGTTCCCTAGTGTTCAATATGGTACAGTATTATTTATGTACTAGTGCTACCTAGCACAAAATAATTCAGGTTAATTCCAGTGATGGTTAGGCAATGTTACATCTGCAGCTGGGCCTCTGAGAAATTGTCTGAAATGTAAAACTGCTTGAAACATTCAGTGAAAATGATATCCAAACATAAGCAGCAAATGTTATGTAATGAAACGTACAACTGGCTACAGTCTTCCATCTCATAGTAGACTTTCAAAGTGCCCCACAAGACTTCTCTTGGGGCAGCATAGTTGCTCCAAGTTAATGTCTATTAAAGTTATGGACAGAAAGGATGGGGAAATTTGTCATTCTGAAGGGATGATATAGCTATAATCTGTATTCCCATTCCTCTTCATATTTAAGACAATTCTGATTTCGCTACTGTTTTGGGAGTAGCAGTAGTAGAATGTGTTCTGGATAAGATATGATGCCAAAGTCCACCAAGAAAAGAATGTCTTTACTTTGCCCTTGGCAATAATTTTTTAAAACCAGCAGTTTTGAAATATCACCAGCCAGTTAAATATACTGTCAACATCACATTATCAAAGTCTTCATGCAAGAAAAATATCTGCATATCAGAGAATCTTTTTTTTTTTTTATTAATGCTAAAGCTCTACATGTCTGCTGAAACATTTGAAGTGTGGGAGGCGAAGGACTGATTATCACTATGTCTTAGAAGTAAAGTAATGACCTTAATGCCATCCTAACCATTTCTAGTTTAAGGTTATTTGGTAGCTGGATTGTGAAGAATGGTGCTCCAGATCTTAGGAAACAGCTAGTTAAGCACGACAGCATTTTGAACTCTTGGCCTTTGTATGAAGCAACTACCTTTGTAAATCCTAATGGTATGTTTATACTCATTTCTTTTCCAAAATGTTTTTTTTATGGTGACTTGTACAGCCCAACAACACACATTTGACTCTTACAGTCAAATAAGACATGAGGCAAAAAGCCCATTCTGTTTCATGTTTTTGAGGTTGTAAATGTCAGTTTGATTGTGAGCAGGCTACATAGAGCCTGCATCCCTTCCAATTGTACAAACCATGGAGAAGAGCAGCATGCCAGTGGATCACATGCTGATTCTTTTCTTTTTCCTGTTTAGCTGGTGGTAAATTGATGGCTTTCATAATTTCTGATTCTGGATTGGAAAGCCAGCCCTTGTTTGAGCTAACCATTGTTTGCCCATTATGAATGCTAACAACAAACTGTAGTTATTGTGTAGAAATGGAGATGCTGAAGGCAGGATTATGGTTTGGTGTGTTGGACTATGGTAGCTAGAAGTAACCCACTGATGTTCCTTTGAGAGACAGTGACCAGAGAAATTCAGCAAGGGACTGTCATTCCCTAATAAGTTGTTGGAGGGAGGGTTTTTTGCCTCCGGTACTACAGCTTTTCTAGCAAAACTGAGGATGGCAGATGACTGTTCAGAAAGGACAGCAATTGGCATAATTTTGTACTCCCACAAAGACTACCAGTCCAGATTGGAGAGCTCTCAGTTGCACCTTTGTTGTACTGCTCTTTGAAAGTGACAAGTGACAGATTTGGAGCCCAGCTGCTCATTGCCAGGAGAACTTTTCAGATTTTAAATGTAGTTTGATTTCAGAATGGAAAGCTCAGGGAAAATCCTTTGAAGATGATTGCCCTGACACCTCCACCTTTGGGGAATCTTGGCCCCCAAAGAAGCAAAATGGATGGTCCAGTTAAATGCCATCCTTTCAGAGAGAGTTGCCCTCCCACCCCATCACCTCCCTTCTCTTCTGCTTCTGGCTGTATTTTTCTGCTGTTACTCTCTATTCTCTTCTCCCAGTTGCATATCTTTAGAGGGGCTTTACTGGCTTATCCACCAGGTCTCTCTTGCTCATTAACCAGCAGCCTCATTGTAAAATTTGCTCATTATGCTAACCCTCCTTGCAAAGTTTTGGTTCTCTGTTAATTGTACGTCCACTGACTGGCTTGGAATTTATCACTGTTTTTCTTCACTGGGCTTTTACACTTACCAGTTTATTGCAGATTTAAATGTAAAGATTCCATCAGGTGTCCTTGAACATGTCTGAGATTGGGAACTCTGTGTGTGTATGTATTCCCCCCCCCCCTAGATAGTTCATACATTTCCTGGCACCTAGTGCTGTGTAGAGGTAACCTTATTGATCCTTTCTTAAGGACACCGCAGGCTGCCAAAACCATTTTCGCCTGATCTGAACCATTTCCTGTTGGCAAAGCTGCTGCTGCTGCTGCTGCTGCTCACCAAGGTCTAATAAATTCTCCTGACTTGCAAATTCTAATTCAGTATAATGATAGCGCAGCTAGCGAAGACTAAAATTGATTACTGGCTCCCAGACAGCAAGATCATCGTCTTACTATAACATGCCAGATGCCTTTACTAATACACCATTTTGTTGTTGATGGTGATGATTTTGTGTTTACAATTTAGCTTCGATGGCAAGAGAATGTGCAAGTTTCCTGATCAATGTATGTTTAGCACAGTGTAGACATGTGCACACAGGTCCCAAAATGTGGACATTTGCAAACTTTTTGACCCAACTCTTTCACAACAGATCTTTCCATTGTTATTTTGCCACGTCTGTGTTGGTGTTATTCATTCCCTCAGGTTAACATGCCAGAAGTAGTTGCTCCCCAGAATGTGGAGCAATCATTCTAGAGAGAGTTCCCCGAAAAGGCCACTTAGTGAAATAAAAGATCAGCTCTCACTACAAAAAAGACTATTTATTTTGAGACAGATCCCTCTGGAGTAAGTTTTCAAGCATTTTCTACATCTGTGACTCATGGTTCACATCAGCCTCCGGGTTTCACTGACTGTCTTTTCTTCTGTTTCAAAGCAGAAATCTAAACAATAATGAGAAGGAAAAGGGTGGTGAGGAGTAATGTTTATCTGAGCAAAGGTGGGCAACTGGCCCTCCAGACATTTTTGGCCAAAAACTAGCATCAGCCCAAGCAGTATATATGTATGTATTTAATTTGTTTATCTCTCACCTTCCTCCCTGCATAGGATCCGAGGCAGATTGTGTGTGTATGTGTTCACACATGATGCGTTCAAGGAGCCTGTTGATTTAATGGTGACCCATGAATTTCATAGGGTTTTCTTAGGCAAGGAAGATTCAGAGTCTTACAAAGTGGGTTTGCAGCCTTATACAATACGGAGTCAGTCTAGATGTCAAAGAAAACTGCTTTAAATACCATCTTAAGCAAACACTCTAAAAGAAGTTGCAGGCCTATGGTACCAACACTGTCAATTTTCTTTTCTGGTATGATTTTGAACATCTTTGTCTGATGCAGCAGCCAGTTAGTTTTGAAAGCTAGCGTAATATATATTTGTGATTTTTTTGCAGTTTTAGTGACGGAACCTTAGTGATCAGGTGCCCAAATCCTATTTTGATTTGTCAGGGATAATCTTGTTTGCTATCTACCTATACTACACTACAGTATATAAAGTTTCAGATTACCTTATATACTCAACTATAAGTCAATCTCATGTATAAGTCGAGGGAAGGTTTTGGGGCCAAAATTATGGATTTTTATATGACCCATGGATAAGTCGAGGATATAACTTAAGGGCATGCAACAAAAGATGTATAGGATGGAGTAAAGGAAAACAATTCAAAGAACTTTAAAAAATCCCAGCAGGCATAAATGTTTGTGCTCACCCTAAAGGCTGAATGGATGAGATAGTAGAGGGAGGTTAGCTCTTCCACTTGCCTTTCACCAGGGGATGGGTCCCCATTTTTTATAAAATTTTGACTAAATTGTTTAGCCTTATACATGAGTATATACAGTATTTGGCAGTTGAACAGGGTTCTCCCCAAAGCTTTCTGGATCACATTTGCCCTGTTTGTTTTCCTTTGTAATGGAATGCAGTGGCTTTGTTGCTGCTCCTGCTTTTATTCCAGTGTGTGGCTTGGGTATTGTTGCACCTGTGTTTTCCTCCAGGAAAGGAACAAGATGCCCTTGTACTGGATTTGGATCACTTTACAGATACCCGTCTGCAGACACAGTGCTCAAGGCAGCAACCTTGTTTTAAGAGGCATGTCATGGAATTGTAAGAATGCAAAACAATGGCACACAGGCTCTACAGCTCACGGGGTTTGCATTTCAATGTTAATTTTCTTGGCATGAGTTCTGGTTGTTGAAGATTTGTGGAGCACACGAAAAATAAATCTGAACACAGCACTGAAATGGCTCTGTGATCAGTTGGTGTTTCCTGCTTTCTCCCCACCCCACTCAATTTTCTTTCCCCGCTTGTAATTACTGAATCATTTAGATCCGTAAGCGAGAATTCATTTGTGCAGATCTTTCTTGCCTTGCAGCCTAACCACACGTTTAGCATTTTAGAGCTACAACCTTGGATAAGAGTGTAAGAACCCTATGCTCGGATCAAACCAAAGATCCAGTTTGCCCAGCATGCTGTTTCTCATGTGGTCAGTCGGATGCTTCCTGGGAAGGTTAAAGACCACAACCCTGCTACAATCAATATTCAAGGCTTTTGTGGAGTTACGGGTTTATAGGGTGGGTTTTTTTTACTCCATGAATTATTAACTCAATTTTAATTTATATGCAACAGAACTGCTCCATTGCTCCATTTCCTTATCTCCGCTAACTGGTGAGGGGTTGATATCTTGATAGTGATAGCTGTGTTGTCGAATGAGAGTTTCATTTGCTTTGCAATGCAGTGTGAAGAGGACTCTCTTTCCTTATATGTTGCTTCATCTGTAGTAATGATAGCTCTTTTCTGTCTTCCCTAGATCCAACTTCTATTTTTGAGCAAGTTTGTCCACACCGTGATGTTCAGAGATCAATACTTCATGGAAATCCACAGTATCAAAATAGTTTGTTTAAAATAATGAGTCAGGCATGGATACTGAATGGATTGCCTCTTGGCCAGTGGAAGATGAGTCTCCTTACTAGTGGTAGAACTGAAAGAGCAGTGAGTAATATAGGGATGAAGAGGGCTTCCACTTTACATTATATTGCCTGTAAGGTAGAGGCATAAACAATCAGGGGTAGTAACAGAAGGAGAGGCTAGATCTAAAGAGAAGAGGTTACAAGTGGGAACAGCTGCAAAGGTAATAGCCAGGCTCTTCTCTTTGCCATTCATCCATTTTCCATCCAAAGAGGCAGGACCCAAGGCACTTCAAGGGTCAACTCTCATGTCACTCACTACAGGGTGCAAAAGATTATTTATGGTTCATTGTCTGAACATCTGAACTGATGATGCTTTTCCTCTAGGGATGGCTTGTACTTGGAGACAGGAGTTCTGAGCAGGTGTAAAATGAAAGCAAGTCATACTCATAGCATAGTTTGATCTCTATGTTACTATACTCAAAACTGTGTTACTCAAAACTGTAGTTAGTGGCAGTTTTGGTATACTCTGATGTCTGAATTAACCCTGTAAGTACAGTGAGGCTGGGGCATCTGACATACCAGGGATCTATCTGAGCCAGGGGGGTTATGGGGTGCGGTGGAAGAGAAGTAGGGCTAAGGAAATGCAAAGAGGAAAATGAACACTTCTTACACATAGCTACAGGCAAGGTGTCACAGAAAAGCTCCTTTTTTCTCTTAAGGGCTCTGGATGCCAGGGCCAGTTGCACTCCTGTTTGTGCCACTTTTTCAAATCTATAAAAACTATTCAATAAAAACACACAAATAGACCTGTTGGACCAGATCTCTAGTCCATCATCACCCTGTTTTCCACAGTGAGAAACAGATGCCTCTAGGAAGCCCAGGCACAAAACCTAGGGTTACCTATAGCTGTCATGACTAGTAGCTGTTGATAGATTGATCCACACTAATTTGTCTAATCTCCTTTTAAAGCCGTCTAAGCTATGTCAGCAAATGCCATAAATTAATTATGTGCCCTGTGAAGTGGTACTGCCTCCTCTCAGCCTCAAATCTTCTGCCTGTTTCATACTGGATGATCCCTGTTGGTTTCTGATGTTGTGAGAGAGCAGGAGCAAAACTTCCCAGGCAAATTGGCTGTCAGTGGGATACTGAAGCCCAGTAAGGGGTTTCTAAAATTGAGGCTACCGTCCATGTGAATGGGCTATGATGAGTTATATCTGAGGCCTCCTTCTGTTAGAACAGCTGAGCTGATGTGAATGTTAGTCCCACATTGAGGACTTTGCTTTTTAAAAAAGAAAACACAGTGCAATGAAGCCTGCCAGTGTTAAGGCTTGGCCTCCTTCTCTTTCCACCCCTCTGTCCCTCCCTCTTTCCATCCTTCCTTTGCTGTACTTACTTAAAGCTGAGCCTGCATGCTGGGTCTGACTGTGGAATATCTTTCACTTCTCCCTTGTTAGCTGTTTGCCTTTCCGAGCGGCTCTTGCTGTAAGGGAATATTATGGAGGATATTTGCTTTAAGAGCAGCTTCCTGCACTGCCATCTGCTCCTTTTAACTTAATCCTGCCGCGAACTGAAGGCATATTCAATTTGTGGGCAACAGGAAACACGATTATAGTAACACAGAGTTGATATAAACACAGTGTTTCTAACTCCATTTCAGGGCCTAGAGCAGAGGAAAGGAGCTTGCGATAAGAGGAGAGCTTGGGCTCTGCGGCAGGCTGTGGTATCTTACTGTGGGTGACACCTGGCGGATCGGTCAGGAGCCATGGTCGGGGCAGGGAGAAACTCAGTTTGTCAGCTGGCGGTACGGAAGAGGTGACCTTTTGTCAAGTGGGCCAGTCGTGGGCTCCCAGTCGAGTGGCAGCTCCAAAAATAAAAACAAAAGCCACAACAAAAACATACTTAATATTCAGTTGCCAGTGTCTTGTCCAAACAAGTTCTTGTTTTCCGCCCTTCTCTTTCTTTACTTCGATGGTTTCAGAATTGTCTCATCCATTGGTGTCCCCTTATATCATAGTGGGCTGAGTCACTGTCTGAAGGGACTCATGTTGCTTGTGACCAACATGCTTTGGGTTATCTAGATCTGATGTTTTATTTATTTTTAAAAAATGTTTTCTGAAAAGCAATGCTGATCTAATGGCATGTCAGGCTCCAGTTGGCATACTTGTTCATAGTAGCTTTCCCTGTCTGATGATTTAGGTCCCCACAATTAATATTTGGGCTGCATTTTTCATTCAGATACCTCCAAATTAGCTTGTACGCTCAATGTGAACCAGTGTAGTGTAGTGGTTTGAGTGCTGGACGATGACTCTGGAGACCAGGGTTCAAATCTCCATTCTGCCATGGAGACCCACTGGGTGACTTTGGGCAAGTTCCACTCTCAGCCTCAAAGGACAGCAAAGGCAAACCCCCTCTGAACAAATCTTGCCAAGAAAGCCTTAGGATCACTACCTGAAAGCACACAACAGCAACAAAATGCACACTCAGCCTGGCAAACCAAGCAGGAACACAAGAGTCCTGGTATAGTAGACCAAAAGTTGGTCTGTTCCAGCATCATATTTTCCACAGTTGCCAGCCAGGTAGCGAAGGGCCATAGTCCAATAGCAAATCAAATGGTTTGCCTACAAAAGGCCCTGTGCTCAATCTCTGGCATCTCCAAATAGGGCTGGAAAAGGTGCCAGTCACTGCTACCAACAAAACTGAAGTCGATGGACCAAGGGGCTGACTTGGTATAAGGCAGCCTCTTATGTATAAATGTAATTTGGGAGGGAAATGCTGCTGTGCTTACAGAAAGTCCACAAATAGCTCAGAAGAGCAGTATCCCTCTGCTTTTGTGATTAGGGTTGCATCTAGAATTTAGTCAGAATAAAGTCTGCTCCAAGCATGATTCAGTCTGGATTCAAATCTCAGAGACAAACTGCCTCTGATCTTGAAAGCAGCAAACAGATACCATGGTTAACCGTCACTGAGAAGTTTATCCATGATTTTGTCTCTCCCCCAAGAGTCATGCAGCGAATGGGAAATTCATCATACTGTGGAATTCACTACCACAAGAAGCAGTAATGGTCACTAACTTGGACAGCATTGTTCATGGAGGATTATGCTCTTAACCAATGCATATTGCCTCCATGGTCACAGGCAGTATGCCTCTCAGAATGAGTCCCTGGAGCATTTTGTATGTTCTTTAACATTATCTCATTTGGTGGCTATCCCTATCTGTTAGGGTAGAAGATCCCATACTACATGTGCTGTGTGAAGAACATGTAGGCAATGGGAGCAGCAGAAGTACAGTGCCCTACTATAGATATGCAATTAAATCCAGGGTAAACTTATACATAAATTAAGGCTTGTTCTTGTGTGCCTTCAGGTCATTTCCAGCTCATGGCCACTCTCCCACAGGGTGTTCCTGGCAAGAGCGCTGTTGCCATTGCTGCCTTCTGAGGCTGAGAGAATGTGACTCACCCAGTGGGTTTCCAAAGCCCAGTGAGGTTTGAACCCTGGCTTCCTGGAGTCCTTGTCCAAAATGCATTGAAAACAATGTATTGGCTTTATACGTGTTAGTCTATGACTGTAATAAAGATAGTATTCTATTATAATGTATTGGCTTCTCTGTGTAAAAAAAGGAGTTCACTCTGCATGTATTTTTGTGCTTAGTTTCTTGTGGGTTTTTTGGGGCTGTGTGGCCATCTTCTAGAAGAGTTTCTTCTAGAGAACGAAACTCTTCTAGAACATGGCCACACAGCCCAAAAAACCCACAAAAAACTATGGATGCCAGCCATGAAAGCCTACGACTTCATATCTTTGTGCTGTTTGCAGAAACTACTGAAGTCCCATCTCTATGCTGGTTTTGGGGGGGGGGGGAAATCAAAATATATTCAGAGACATTTCAAAACGCTGTAATTCAAGTGCACATATTGGTTCTGATGCTGCTCTACGCATTAATCCTGGCAGTCTCATTGCAGGAAAGCATCACCTCACTGTCAGCGCAACTGATATTAAGCATGTTTGTAGTTCTTTCTTGTCATAAGATTATGGCACTTTATAAAGCACAGTGTCTACTAAATGACTGCTGTGACACTCTCCCTTCCTCACACAAGCTTGATTCAGCTTGTGCAAAAGGGATAGCAGTTCCCAAATGTTCACTCTTGGATGCCCCACATTCTTCTTGCTTGGTGCCAAAATGTAGTCTCTGATGCAGTAAGCCTCATCACATTAGCTTTGGCTTAGAGATGGTCAGATGCTTCCTTTTCTAGACCCCTTGAGTAAATAGGGTCTCTGCCTGCTTTCTTGTTTACTGGGATCTGAGCCTAACACTTGTGTCATACTCAAGTTGCTGCCTGTTTTGTTATTTATATATCTCTACATCTTGATATTTGGTACTGAATAATAGTCTTTTAATAATTGATTACTCGATTTAAAAAAAATAAAGCCATGGTTTCCATGTTAAGGTAGTGCATTTGGGATATGAAGTCTGTTATAAGTGTTTGCATGTTTCTTCCTGCCCTATGTCCAAACCTTCTGTGCCTCTGAGAAGTTTGGGATTGTCTTCCATTTGAAATAATGAAAAATGTTGGACCACGCAATATATATATATATATATATATATATAGGTCTGTGATATTGCCTCATCTATTTAGAAATGATCTAAGTATGTTTGGGATTGTCTTCCATTTGAAATAATGAAAAATGTTGGACCACGCTATATGTATATATATATATAGATATAGATATATAGATATATAGATCTGTGACATTGCCTCATCTGTTTAGAAATGATCAAAGTATGTTTTGGTATCAACTAATGAATCTAAACCTCCTCCTTTGTTATTTTCATGAGAATCCGATTCTAAGCAGAGGGAGACAGCCCTCCAACTGCTTTCATATCCAGTCTTAAAAGCATGCCTAGCCTGTTTTGTGTTGTGGGGGTTGTTGTGTTTTTTGTGAAGTATTTTTTTTTTTAATAAAGAAAACCCTCCAATTTGTTTTGAGAGGGGAGGCAGACCCGTTTTGCATCGAGGGCGGTACTCTCCACATGTCCAAGGACCTGGGGAAAAATATGGCGGTTTGCCGCATAAACGGGAACGTTATTAGAGGCGGTGCGGTTGCCCTTTGTTGCCTCTGTGTTTACTTGATTGAAGCATCTTGTCTGTGATGCTTTCCCTTTCCTCCTGGAAGAAGGGCTGATTTGAATGGAGCTCAGAGCGGGGTTGCCCCCAGGGCCTTGTAACAATTTATAGTCTGTGGATGGAAAGGCAGAAGTGCATAAAAAGACAGTTGTGAAATGCTTCCCGATGCCCTGTAATAGAAAAATCTGTGTATGATGACCTTGGCTGGGAGGGCCTGCGGGATCGTTTTGATGTGATCCAGAGGGTTATAAAGGGACGGGAAGAATTGCTTCTCTCACCTGGAAGGGGAGCGAAAGGGAAGGAGTAATGCCCTTAACAGAGTTCCTTTTCAGAACCAAGCACACGGGCTGGATTTCTTTTTATTATGCCAGGATAATGCTTTTGAATGCAAATTTCCCCGGGGGGCAATGTGGTCTAGCCCAGCCACAAACACACCTATGTGTTTGACGGTCGCATTCAGGCCCTGAATGAATCAGCTCTCTGTTTTCCCCCCCCCATAAGCTGCGGCATTAAATTAATTCAGGGCTAATTTTCCTCCCGCTATAGTTTTGGGGCTGCGCTTGACCTTTTCCGTTTTGGCATGCGGTTGGGCGGGGGAAAGGAACGCTGATTAATATAGACACTGATTATTCCTCACCCATGTTTCCCTCGTTCTTCTCTTCCGTTTGTTCGTCCTCCCTGTCCTCCCCCTTTACAAACCGTTCTGTTGGAGCAGATGTCCTAGGATTGATATAATAATCGCCCTCTCTATCAAGGCTAAGTTGATGATTAAACTTCCCAAGCACACCGTATTAATGCAAGGGACAAATTGGGTGAGGCTATGTGTAGCAATGTTATTATTATTATTTTAAGAGAGAGGGACGGGGGGGGGGGGGGGAATCCTGCTTTCCCTACAAATGAGGATTGACAGCTTGCTTTTAATGTGACTAGCTGGAGATTTTATTGCATTTTATATATTTATATTTTTTACTGCAGGGAACAAGGAGGTGGCAGGAATTGGTGGGCCGGATAGGAAAGGACGGGCAGAGATGACAAAGAATCAGAGGTGACAGTTTTAAGAATTGCGTGGCAGGGGCTTGTGTGGTGATTAAATTCCCCAACGCTGTCATTGAGCTGTAAGGCTGCAGATAACATTCTCTCCCTGTGCTGGAAACAAGAATCAATACCAACTCCTTGACAGGGGCTAAATTATTAAATAGAGCCTTTCTTTACAATGTTTCATTATCTGGGATTTACCTCAGCTGGCGATTTGTCAGTGGGGGCGGAAGGGGAGTTGACGCGGGTATGTGTGTGTGTGAGATTTGCTGTGCGTTTTGTATTAAAATGATTCCGGCTCACATTATGAATCCCTTTTGGATAATTCCCCCCTCCTTAACTGATCTTTGATCTGCTTCTGCCAAGATGGCATTTAGCCTTTTCATACCATTATTAAAGCTGAGAGGGGTGGAAGGAGATTGTAGAGAGCAACGTTGATTTCTTTCCTTCTTTCCCTTTTTTGCCTTATGCTCTGGCTGATTCACAGATATGCTTCTCACACAGAGATTGGCCTCCCTCTTTTCCTCTTTTGTTTGGCTGAGAAAGCTGGCAAATTTGTGCCTTCTTCTCGGTGGATTGATAATGAAGAGACCTTCATTCCCCCCCCCCCCCCCCCTTTCGGTTTTGCAGAAATACTAGCAAAATCTGGATAGTCTTTACTACAGAGATTGGGGCCAGGAAGAAGTGAGGGATCATACACAGCTTGGAGAGAATAATTGACCCAATTATTGGGCCCTTCTATCTGGAGAGTAGTGTCCAGTGGTAGGCAAACAGGGCAAGCCACCACAGAATGGCTTTTTTTCTGCCCACTTTTGTATTGCCCTTGTAAATGACAAAGAGATAGATAGCTGTTCAGTTTGCTCATGGCAAGTAACAGTGACTTGCAGGTGAATAAGCCTAGGACATTTTTTTTGAGCGTGGAGAGATCAGAAATGTGGCTTTTTGGGGCTGTGTCTCATTATATAAACTATTTTCGTGTCATTCTTGTCTCACTTGTTGGTCAGCAGTTGTTTATCTTTTTAATCGAGGACTGCTGGACTTCTGCAGTTTATAGTTCTTCAAAATGATGTGGTAGAACTGTACGTTCCACAGAGAGCATCGGTAGTGGGGCAGGTTGCATATATAGATAGGAAGGCAATATTATTTGCTCTGCTTCTTTTTCAAAAAAGAGGGGAGGGGGAAAGAAGCCAAGTTACTAGTCCTTGTAGTTCAGGAAAGGCAGCAATAGATCCGAAAGAATTAGGACTCAGCAAGGAGTGAGATGGTGTATCCATGTCATCAAAAAATGAGACCTTCTCTGTTCAAGAAAAATCAATTGCTTCTCCTGATCTGCTTAGGGTTTTGCAGCCCTGGGCATGTGCCAGCCACCCTTTATCTTGCCACAAGGCCCAGTGGTATCTACTTTATAAAATTGGTCATAAACCTGCTCTGCCCTTGCTTTCATTCCTTTATCTTCTTGGCCTCCTCCTTGCTTCTATTTTATCATTGCATTATTGCCTGGCTTAAAAGGAATACAGCTAAATAACTTTAAAAAAAAGCATACACACACACACACACACACCCACCCTTTTAGTTGCAATCTTCCATCACAATATCAGATCAGGAGTCTGTTAGTGAGGGGAAGAAACTGCACAGCATTTAATGATGCTGGGTTGAAATTGTGCCTGCCTTTGTCTCTATTCTCAACACAGCAATGAGATAACTAATATTGGGAAATGGGAACAGCTTTGAAGGGACAGGATGCGATAGTAATGTGCCGATAGTAGCTGTAAAATGAGTATGAATTTATTTGTATCCGTCGGTGTGACCTAATTGCCTGTATTCTTAATTAAGCAAACCTCTTCCCAGTAATGCTGCAGCACCTTGGACCTTTCGCCTGCCGTTTTCCCCCACAGTCTCATTTCCTGGTGTTCTCCCAATGTAAACACAGCCATTTCCTACACCTGGTGTTCAGATAATTGGCTGCTAAATAAAACAGAAGCTGTCTTCTTTAGAAGCAAGAGTAAGAGAAAATATGCACATACACACGCACGCACACACATAGAGAGGCAGGCAATGGGCTCCTTTTGCACATCTAACACAAATTAAACCCTTCTTAAAAATAGCTGTCAGGAGTAATCATAGCTGAAATGAATTTAGCCAACTTCTTTAAGTGTGTGGAATTCTAAGAACATCTGTCTTATTTAATATTATTCCTGACCTTTAGGATTATTGAAGTTGAAATTTTCTCTCTAGTCATCAGGGGATACTTGGAGCAACGTTAGTTTTTTTGTTGGAATTTTTTTTTTGGTTCCTGCAGAGAAGTCTCCAAAGGTGTGTTATTACACTTTATAAGCCACTAAGGAGAAGTCATTAGATAAATTTGTTTTCCCACTTTTGGGATGGGTTTAATATCTGAGGGAGACAGAGCATCTTGGCGAACACTAAATTTCCACGTAATGGTCTGTACTAGCAGTGTGTTGTCACAGGGAAAAAGGATTTCCTGATCCTTTGACTGACAGATCCAACACAGATTGGACAAAAATCTGTCTCCTAACTGTCGTAATGAGATCAGGAGCACCTCTCTGGTTTACACACACACAAACACACACTCTCACACCTCCACCAAAATTTCCCCAGCTAATAATAATTAATGTTACTTTATATCAGTGACTTCTTAAACCAAAGAAGGGGCACTAGGGATCACATTGCAAACATGCAATGGCTAATGGAGCACGCCAGAGAATTCCAAAAAAGAATCAGCATGTGTTTCATAGAGTACAGTAAAGCATTTGGTTGTATAGAATACGAAAAGCTATGGAATGTTCTCAATGACATGGGGGTGCCACTACATCTGATAGTCCTGATGAGGAATCTGTACCAAGGACAAGAGGCCACCATCAGAACAGAATTTGGGGGAACAGAGTGGTTCCCAATTGGCAGTGAGGTCAGGCTGCATCCTATCAACCCTACTTGTTTAACTTATATGCTGAAAACATCAGAAGAAAGGCGGAATTAGAATCAGGAAAAGGAGGAGTCAAGGTAGGAGGAAGCAACATTAACAACCTAAGATATGCGGACATCACCATATTATTAGCAGAAGACATTCAGGAATTGGAACAGTTAATAAGGAAGGTCAAAGATGACAGTGCAAAGCTCTTGCTGCCAACTTCTTTCTTTAGTCTCAAAGGTGCTACAAGATCGCTCTACATACTGGTTCTACAGACTAACATGGCTATATCTTTGAATTCTACCACTGTGAAATTAATGAAATGAGTCAAAACATTTGCAATATGCCCTGGCCTCTTACTCCAATGCCAGCTTATTTCACAGTAAGTGATCCCTAACAGTAACATGTGAGGCTGTTCCAAAGCTTTTGTTCGGCTTTCTTGAATTCTCAGGGTAAGGGGGTTCTGATGTTGCGAATACCTAGCAGGCTTTGGGAGGGGTTGTGAAGGAAGCACTTTTCCCGACTTCATGTTTTGTTGAAGTCTCAGCCCAAATCTGGGGCACATTGCAATTTTGATGAAAGTGATTGATTGGGTTGGTATTAGTTTGGGGCAATTAAATGTAATTTAAAAAGAAGATAATTCTTTAATTAAATTAGCAGAAGCCCCCCTTCCTCTTCTGCTTTCTGTGCAGCAGTTTCGTTAATCCTAAATGCGCTTCTTCCCTTTGCGTGGCATAATTGCTTATCTGTGTAATTCAGAAACCACGAGAATGTGGAGAATTTGAAACAGAAATAGCACTGTCCCTTCCTGAGGCAGTCTAACCTTATTGCCTTATAGCAGAAGGCTTTGGACATTGCTCCTGTAATCCAGGAGGGTAGGTCAGCGTGGTCCTCATCTGGAGTCAAGGATGGGCTGAAGAAGAGAGAATAGCACCTTGCCTCGGGTTACCTAGCATATTTCTGGGATAACTAAGATGTGAATTTGGATTCCTCTCATTCATAGCTCCATTTCTTAGCCACTTCACTGTACAAGCCCTTGAAATGCTGGCTGTCCTGAGCAGTGGTGCAGTTAGATAATTTTAGACTCAGGGCACAGTAGTCTTTCCACAGCAGGTACTCTTTCGATGGTAAAGGTTTATTATTTCAGTTGCCTAGAGTTTTGCTGCATGGGGTGTGTGTAAGGAGAGTCCTCCTTCTTCATTGACTGAAGGAACCACAGAACCTCTGAACGTCCAAATTCCTCATTGAACGTTGTATTTGAGGCAAAGTATGAAAGGAGGTTCCTCTGGGGCCTGACAAACTGCAGGACCAGCAGGGCTGGGTTTAAGATGGGATCCCCATTTCTAGAGCTGCAGCATCCAATGTTAGGGATGAAGAATGCTTTCTAATATCTTGGCTAAAAGGCCCCTAATAGCCTAGCAGTCTTTGGCCTTTATCATGGAAGTGTCAGTCAGGAAAGGGGAACTTCTGGCTCTCTGTTGTTTTGTTGTTGCATGCCTTCACGTCATTTCCGATTTATGACAACCCTAAGGATTTTTGTGTCTCTTCTCACTCCTTGTCCTCCGCAGACACTTTAAGTTGAATCACAGATGGCAGAATCAGAGCCGCTGACCTTCAGTCTCTTCTCCAAATATTTGTTCTCCTGTTTCATATCTGTCCTGCTATGACTTGGTAATCTATCTGTCAGCCACACAGTCATTTTAACAAAAGGAATCCTTCTTTGACTTGGTATATTTTATAAGGTTCCTCCTTATTTCCAGCTGCCATGAAGAATAAGGAATAGTTGGGCAGGGAATCTTCCAAGATGATAGGTTTTGCTTTGCTTTGCCATGTTACTGCTTAACATTTTGTGTTCCCACATGGGTTGAACAGTCAGGTAGAAAAATCCCACAAATGTATGCATTACAAAGAATTGCAAGTTCAAAATGCTTATCCCTTAGATCTCATAGCCCTTTGGCTACAGGTTTAGGGGAGCAAACACCCTGCTTATAATTCCACAAATAAGGTGATTTTGAATCTGTCAGAAGTGGATTCCTCTCTGCTCATTTGCTGAGTTGACCGGGTGTTAGTGTTTAGCTTTCTGATCCAAGAGATAGGTTCTTCCCTGACTTCTCTATGGCCCTCTCTATTAACACAGCTGTGAGAGAAACTGGTGGTTCTAGGCATGATAGTGTCTTGTTAGCTTGGGATTTTAGGATGCCCTTTGCTGGGAGGTGTCTTCCTTTGATGCTGGTAAAGAAAAGGAACTCTCACCTTCCGTTTTGGAGTTGGTGCTTTATCTGGCACAGAGAAGGGAAATCACAGTGGAAGATGCCTTCTTTCACAATGTAGGTGGTTGGGTCCTAGCCTTCTCTTCAGTATGGGTTAGAGAGCAGACTAACAAGGCGCACACACTCAATCGGAAGTTGTTTTAAGCTGTATGCCATTATTGAAGTTCAGCTGTTGCCTGCCTTTATGGCTTTCACTGGAATTTTGTTAAGACTCATGCTCTGGGTTCTTAATGTGAAGTGTTGACTGTAGGGAACCCTGGAGACTAATTTGCAGAAAGCTTCTCTGTGCTCGTGTTCTTCTTACAAGTATCTTGCCAATAGAGAAGCAGAGGAGTTTCTCTGCTCTCAAGAAGTTGGGGCAAGTGGGCTTGAAATTAGCCTCTGCCAGAGGAAGGCAATAGCAAACATCCTCTGAACAAATCTTGCCAAGAGAAACCCTTAGGGTCACCTTGAAGGCACCCAACAACAACAACAAATGGCCTGCAAATCTGATGGCAGAAGCCAAGTTTGTCTCCGAGGGAGAACTAAGCTCTTCTTTGTCTGGCAGATTTGAGGCTATAGCCCTTATAGCACCAGTGCAAAGAAAGGCAGCAGAGGAGGAACAAGAGAGATCGTCTTAATTTTTATGATGTCAACACCTACCATGATAGGTCTTAATGGTCCCTCTCAATGCCTGCCTTGACTTTCAGTGATGTATATCAATCCCTTGTAGACATAACTTTAGACTAGGCAAACCATAGTTTGCAAATCAGGAGCTGGTCTTGGAGTGTGAGTGTATAATTTCACACGTGAGAGTGCATGGACACCCTCCTTTCCCTTGCTGACATTAAATGTAGTTTGGAATGAGGGAAACAGCAGTGCTAACTTAGTATTATGTTCCCGTTGGTGTGTTCCTGTCTGTATATGAGTAGGATATCAGTGAGTGAGTCCACATTCACTGAGGTTAGGAGCACAGGACCCCCATGAATGTGGAAGAACTGCAAATAAAAACAACAACACTATTCTTTTTACCTAGAACAACTCCTAGGGATCTCCAGATCCTCCAGTGCAACTCTATGGCCAACGTCTATGAGTCATTGATCACAGAATCATGCTTGAGGACCTGAATGCCTAGAGTAGTGTTTTCTCTAGGAACTTGTAGGTTCTCCAGCACAACTCTATGGTCAACTTCCAGCGGATCTAGAGATTCCTAGAGAGAACATATCAGTCAAAACCGTGAATAATCAAATCCACAAAAGTTAAAGCCACAAATGTGGAAGGCTGACTGTACATGCAAGTTGTATGTTCTGTAGGACCATGGCCTCCAACCCTGGTTCTGGTAGTTGGCTTTTGTGCCCTGAATATCTATATCAAGATCACACTGCCGCCATTGACACTCTGGTGGCTGTTTTTGCAGCCCAAATACCCCATCTGGAGCAAGGTCTCCTTCATTAAGATGATAAAATACACGCGCTTTGGCATTGTCAGGCATAAAGACAATAGTTTACGCTTGCTATCTTACTGTAGTTTTGATTAGTGACCTCAGGCTGTTGCCAGAAATACTCTGATCTTTTTCAAAGACTTTCTTTTTTTAAAGTGTGAATAGAGCTCATGTTCAAGGAGCATTTTCTCAGTGTATTTTGTGCAGCCTTTTGGTAAAACATAACAGGTAATTTCACTTCTCTAACACCTTTTTAGCTTCCAGGCCTAAGGTGTTTGCGTGTGTGTGTGTGTGTTGGGGGGGGACTAAAGTAGGAATATAATCCATAATTCTGTCTATTGGTCTAGACACATCCCTCAGGAATGCTGCTACCCTGATGCTTTTCCCAAACCCCTTCTGTTAAAGAAATCACATTCCTCAGGAGGGTTTTGTGATAATTTCCACCCTCCTCTGTCTTCTCCAGCGCAACATTTGTTGTAGTCTTTTATTTCCGAAGATCATCTCGACTTGAGTCTAGAGCAACCACTCTCATCTTTGGAGGGGGAAGAAAGTAATACTTTCCAGTGTTTCCCCTCTTTGCTCTAGAAAAATCCCCCTTGACCTCTCGGCACATGGTCAGTGGAGAGAGGACAAATCCATGCTCAGTGCCCACTCTGTTTGTTTGCCACAGTTTTCTCATCATAGTCCTAGAGCTGGAAGAGACCCCAAGGGCCATCCAGTCCAACCCCATTCTGCCATGCAGGAACTCAAAACCAAAGCATCCCTGACAGATGGCCAACCAGCCTCTGTTTCAAGATCTCCAAAGAAGGAGACTCCACTACCTCTGAGGGAATGTGTTCTACTGTTGAACAGCTCTCACTATCAGGAAGTTCCTCCTAATGTTTAAGTGGAATCTCTTTTCCTATATCTTGCATCCGTTGTTCCGGGTCCTATTCTCTGGAGCAGCAGAAGGACCCCCAAACAGCGTTCCCTTCCATTCTCCTGCCCCCCCTCCCCCAGTCTACATCCAGAATAGTAAATGGTTCCTCACATCGCACCACCACCCCTGCTTCCCCCCTCCCACTTTTGGTAACCCCTGAACCCCCCCCCCCCCCCCAAATATAGTACCACGTCTTATATTTTGTATTCCAGAAGTACTCACGAGAAACCTCCTCTCCCTGTGTGGCGCTGGTGATCAAAGAATGTCATTAAAACCTAGAAAGACCACAGCTGAGTGTGTGCTATTACTCCATGCGACATCAGTTATCTGAAAGCCTTCTGAAAATGGTGTGCTGGTTTTTCAGGTTGCCAACTGTGTATTTATTTTATTTTATTTTATTTGAGAACGCAAAACATCTTTTGTTGCCTTTTAATCTAAGCTTCTTTTTTGAGTTCCACAAGAGGCTGGCCCCCTGAGCTAAAAGATTTCACACTCTGAAGTGCAAAATTCCATCAGCATGCGGTAAAATATCATCATAAATCTTTCATCTGGATGCTGCAGCTGTCGGCTCTCTCTCTCTCTCTCTTTCTTTCTGCATTCAACCATGTATCCTGCTACTCTGTAATTCGTCTACTGCATAATCTTCACTTCTGGTTAGGCAGGGTGTGACCCCAGGTGCTCCTTCTTCCCACGCAGCAGCTTTCATTCCAAAGGACAAGAGGAGCAGGGCATGGAAGCTCAAAAGAGGGGGGTGAGGTTCTTCTTTTCCCAAAGTCTCATACGCAGAAGAATTTTTGTCCTAAAAAACCCACAGTATCAGCTACAAAAGTGTTTTTTTCTTTCGTTCTTGAGCTTTCAAACTACATTATTAAGAATCTTGGGATTCCACAAAGTCATACTTAATACTGAATGCAGGACGTTGCCTTATACCGGATCAGCCACTGGTACTAATGACTTGCCCCATAATAGGTCTGATTTGCAGGGACTTGCCAGGATTTCAGATTTTTGAAGATGCTGGATACTGGATGCTGATGCTGATGATGAAGGATGGGACCTTCTGCATTCAAAGCAGAGGCATTACCATTGAGCTAGGACCTCCCCCCCTAAATTATGCTTATATTCACCTATGCCTGTCGGTAGGAGAATGATAAAAATTAAAGATAGTCAAAATATAAACATTATATCATTTTGATAAGATCTCCAAACATGCATAATGTTCATAACTGAGAAGTGAATTTGGCACATGGAACTTGGAGTATTTAGCATGGCAATGGATATAACACATTGTCAAATGTGAGCCAAAGTCCAGGGTCTAGAACAGTCCTATTCAAACTGGTGGTCTGGAGACCAATGCCCATCCATTAGCCATTGACTGTTAGTCGTGGAGGATTTCCAGGAAGGAAAAGTTGTTTTGGCCAATGGGCATCAATATGACGCTTTTCCCTGGCACATTAGGGGAAAAGAAAAACCCTGCTGGTCCTTTATATGAGCAGGTCTAAAGAACTACACGACACTACTAATGTCTGTATTGCCAAAGAGGGCATTGGCTTGTTCCTTTCTGCCACAAAGTGTGTCGATGGCCATTAGTCTAGCTAGCTTGGAGAAATGTATGTCAGTGAGATGCACAGGTGCATTATCTATGGGAACTAAGCAGAGCCTCCAGTTTCAAAGGTCTCAGCCCTCTGAATATGCATTGCTGTGAGACAGTGACAGGGAAGGGTTTTCATCTTATTTATATTTGAGCTGTTACATTTATAACCTGGCTTTCTTTCAGAGGCTTTGGTACATCCTTTCCTCATCTCTACTTCATCCTCAGAGCATCCCTGTTAGATAAGCCAAGAATGACTAACCCAAGATCATTCAATGTGACAGGTCCAGCGTGGCATAGTGATTTGAATGTTGAACTATGGCTCTGGAGACCAGGGTTCGATTCCCAGCTCATCCATGAAACCCACTGGGTGACCGTGGGCAAGTCACATGCTCTCAGCCTCAGGGGAAAGCTATGGCAAACCTCCTCTGAACAAATTTTATATAATAAATAATAATAAAATTTATTTGTATACCGCCCAATGGTTTCCCAATCCGGGCGGTTTTGCTGAGAAAACCCCATGATAGGGTCGCCATAAGTAGGAAAGAACTTGAAGGCACAGAACAAGATGAACAAGCCCCAGTCCAGTATTCCAACTACTATGTCATGCTAACTGTTTGTACTTGCTTAGAGCTTGCATGCAAATATTCAGTTGGCAGCTGTATGGAAACTGGCTGCAAGACTCCTTAGGCCTGATCTGAAAAGGGCCTTTCTCTGTTTCTCAGAAAGTGGTTCTTGCTGTGGCAACCCACTTTGTAAACAGAGGGAGTTTTTGGAAGCAGTGGTTCTTGCTGTGGAGTATGGTGTATTGAAGGTGTATTTAAGAAAGTGTATTTAAGCTACCTGTGGCAGTTTCAACAAAGCCTCTCCACTGTAGTGTGTTGCTTGTCTTAATTTTAGCCATAGATGCTGCGGCTGATGATGTTCAGCAGTTAGATGTGAACGATGTGCCAGAGATAATGTTTAAAGATATAGTTGTGTTAGTCGGTAGAATCAGTATGTCGAGAGATCTTGTGGCACCTTTGAAACTAACTGAAATAAAGAAGTTGGCAGCATGAGCTTTTGTAGACTTCAGTCTACTTCCTCAGATGCATATGATATTTAGTGGAGCCTTCAGGGAAGGTGTCTTCACTCGGGCCTAGCCTTCCTCTGAGCTTAAAATTTGGTGGCAACTTGAATGGAGTTTAATTGCCAGGGCATATATTCAATGCTTAGTTAAATGTGTTTGTAATACCGTTTGTTGTTTAGGTAACTGTTTTGCTTATTGCGCCTGACAGTGAGTGTGTTTGATTTACAACGTACTTCGTACCCAGAGCAGCAATAGAAATGCTAATCACGGAAAGTGCTGGAGAGGAGGGCCCTCCTATCAATAGATGCCCCTCAGCAGTCTGCTGCCAATTTGCTTTGGTGAGAGAGACCTCACTTGTGATCAGAGTGGGATGGAGTGAGTAGCACATATTAGTAGGAACTCTGGTGTGTATGAGTGTGTGGAGAGCTTGGGTCAACAATAGCCTTTGTAGTCTTTTTTCTGTATAATATCCCTCTTTAAATGTTTGCAGGGATGTCATATTGAGGGTGGAGCAAGCTTGTTTTCTGCTGCTCCAGAGAATAGGACACAATGGAGCAATGGATGCAACATACAGGAAAAGAGATTCCACTTAAACATTAGGAGGAACTTCCTTACAGAAAGAGCTGTTCAACAGTGGAAGACAGATTAAAATAGATTACAAAATTTAAAAAAACTGGCTGAAAATTGGCCAAAATGGTGGCTATGTCACTTTGGGTGTGCTAAAATGTGCTTCTTGCCTACCCCTGGTTGGCCCTAAATCTAGTTATTAATTCCAGCTGGAGCAGAATAGTAGATCAATGGATCTTACCTTTTTTTACTCAGGTCCCTGTGATTTGGTGGATCTGTTCTAGTAGGGTCTAACAATTGAATTTATGCAGTCCCTTTCACACAGACACACACACATACCATTTCTGTAAACTTCCAGAAGTAGTGATCCACCACTTAAACAAGTTGTATCCTCTCTCACACTTTATTCATTCCCTTGGCAATTGTTCACTTGTATATAAATTGTACTGTGGTCACTGTTTCTGACCAGCTCAACAGCAGTTAAATATCACCCTAGGTTTTAGGCCCCTGTTAGGATTAAGCCCATGATCTACTCCACTTTGGTTAAGTTCACGACCAGCTGTTCTAGAACAGTTGTTTAGGAGAGCATTGTGAAATCCACCTCCTTTTCATGTCTGGAACGTGCACATATCTACTCTTTGTGAGGGTAATTGAAGTCATCCCTTACTAGGCCACTTTCTCCTTTGAACGCCTCCCTGATTTCATGCTCCATCTCAACAAACCTAGAGCATTTTATCTTACTGAGCTGCAAAACTCAGCCTTCTTTTCTTCCCTGGCTTCCTTCCAACTGCCAAGCCGTTTCTATCCCCAGCTGAGCAGGTGAAGAGGGTGCTCAGTAACTATTAACCACCAGTCTCAGAATCCATCAAGGATAGGCTTATTTCTGCAAGCGTGGTCCATCAATCAGTGCCTATTGAGGGAGCAAAGGAAAGGCAGTATGTTTGAGCATAATGGTGTGGCCATTGTTCTTAACCATATGAATTGCTATGAAATTTTGGAGGAAGAAATGTGATGTTGACAGCAACGAAGAGAGCACACTGTGTGCATATCTAAGGGTGTCTTCCTTCTTGGATAAAAAGCATGGAGAGCAGCCATTATACTGAGTTTATTTTAGATCAAGGGAAGTAATAGTACCACTCTATTCTGCTTTGGTCAGGCCTCAGCTGGAATACTGTGTCCAGTTCTGCGCACCACAATTCAAAAAGGATGTTGAGAAGCTGGCGCGTGTCCAGAGGAAAGCGACCAAAATGGTGAAAGGTCTGGAAACCATGCCCTATGAGGAACAACTTAGGGAACTGGGTATGTTTAGCCTGGAGAAGAGAAAGTTAAGAGGTGATATGATAGCCCTCCTTAAGTATTGGAAGGGGTGTCATATTGAGGATGGAGCAAGCTTATTTTCTGCTGCTCCAGAGAATAGGACATGGAGCAATGGGTTCAAACCACAGGTAAGAGATTCCACCTCAACATTAGGAGGAACTTCTTGACAGTAAGAGCTGTTCGACAGTGGAACACACTCCCTTGGAAAATGGCAGTCTCCTTCTTTGGAGGTCTTTAAACATGGGGATACTTTGATTATGAGTTCCTGCATGGCAGAATGGGGTTGGACTGGATGGCCCTTGGGGATGTCTTCCAACTCTGTGATTCTATTCTATGATTCTATTCCATTGGTAGATCCGTTTTGGCACTGCTAACAGGGACTGGCAGTGGCTCTGCCTTGTTGCAGATCAAGATCTTTCCAGGTGTACATGGACATGTGTGTGTTTGAACCTGGGACCTTCTGTGTGCAAAAGCATGTGCCTTTTCTCCAATCTGTGGGCCTTCACCACATGGTTTGTAAAGGAATTCATGACTTTCTTAGTGTGGTTTTTGGGGTTGTTCCCAACACCACCATCTTAAATCCCATTATGAAGAAAAGCTCACCAATGCCTGTGTTGCTTGCTGTGTAGCTTCTTATGGCTTCCTCCATGGCACTTGGCTTTGAGCATGGGAAACAACAAGTTGCTAGGAGCCTTCTTGGAGACTTGTTGCAGGCAGCTGAGTAATGAGTTGGCAGGCATGCTTTTGGTATGGCAAATCTCACCTCATTGTACTGGGGTTGGTGTTCCCCTCCATTTCTAATTCTGTGGGCTGAATGTTCTAGTGTAGAGATTCTCTCCCTCTGTGTGTGTGTGTTTCTATGTGTACAATATACACATCATGTTTATGTAAGCATACGTTTTGCAAGTGCCTATGCCTGACATGCCAGGTGGCTGAAAAACTGTTCCTAGCAGTTGCTCTTTAATTGTGCACAAGGAAACCATTTTTGAAGTTCAGCTGTTTTGCTTGAAGCGGTTGAAATGCACTAGAAATACACAATGTGTTTAGCAGTGGTTTTCCACAGCCCCTTTGTTTACATCAGTGTTCTCCACATTTCTTTTCACGTTTCCCTCCCTCTAAAAAGAGGTTTGTAGAATTACTGTACTGTCGCCCGTCCATCCTCTCGGACTTTGTGTCCGCAGTTTTATGTATTCATGGAGGGTCAACCTCCATTTAAAACAATGGAGTGCGCTCCCAAGGGCGTGCCCCATTCAAGCCTATAGGGCTTAAATATTTACAAATCTCTGTTTTCGTGGGGGGTCCAGAACAGATCTCCCGTGAAAACAGAGGGCCAACTGTACACATGGTATGGAGAAAATGGGTAGAAAAGCTTAACTCTCTTTCTTTCCCATTGTGCAATCATTAGGGGCCATATAGTGAGATTCTTGGCCTTTAGATTCAGTAGTGGCAAAAAGAAAATCATTCATACAACACCTAATTAATTTATGGAATTTATTGCCATAAAATATGCTGATGGATATTAGCTTAGAAGCATCAAAGAAACTGGAGATACATCTCAAAATGTTCAAAAGATCATTGTTTTATTAGTTAAAAAAAAAAAGGCTGGTACATTTGAGCCTGTGTGTGCTCTTAAGGTCTTCTTCAGGGGCTATATGAAATCATAAAATGACAAGGCAGAAATACATGCTATCATATTACATAAAATCATAATTACAATAGTACATGGCCTGTGGCCTGTTTAGAGTCAAACGTCAAAAATTTCTGGACAAGGAACTCTCAAACCATTTACTAGATAAGTGTGTGTATCATCTACAAGGGAGAGCAGATATCATTGCATGCTCCCCCATTTCAGCTTTTATTAGTTCAGATGGCAACATAGAATTGTCAAATGTATTGAAGAGGAGTGGAATTCAAAGATATAGCTGTGTTAGTCTGTAGAATCCATATGTAGAGAGATCTTGTAACACCTTTGAGACTGTTAATCTCAATCACCTTTAATCTTTAATACAAGATCTCTCTACATATTGAAGAGGAATGGTTTATCAGTTATTTTACCCATAATAGCTAATGAAACTTTAATGTTCAAAAACAGTATACCTCTGGGTGTATGCCTTTTGGATTGTGACACTAAGAGGATGATACTCTGTTATGCCTGCTTATGAGCTTCTCATGGATGCAGCTGCTTCATCACTGTGGAAATCAGATGTGAGATGAGATGGACGTTCACCAACCTGGGTTCCTTAGACATTTGCGCTTATAGCTCCCATCACTCCTGGCTGTTGGTCATAGGGGCTGGGCCTGATAGTATTTATGTGCCAACAGCATTTAGAAGGACATAGTTTGCTCTCCCTTGTAGATGATATACACACTTGTCTAGTAAATGGTTTGAGAGTTCCTCGTCCAGAAATTTTTGACGTTTGACTCTAAACAGCTATCTGCAGGCTACAGGCCATGTACTGTTGTAATTATGATGAACTCTTGCTTTGATCCAGGCTTCCCTGATGATGTGTTTGAACCTTTCAGATACATCATCAGGGAAGAATTCAAAGATATAGCAGTGTAAGTCTGTCGGATCCGTATGTAGAGAGATCTTGTAGCACCTTTGAGACTAACTAAAAGAAAAGCTGACAGCATGAAGTTTCCTAGACTTCAGTCTACTTCACTATATGCATCTGAAGAAGTAGACTGAGGTCTACAAAAGCTCATGCTGCCAGCTTCTTTATTTCAGTTAGTCTCAAAGGTGCTACAGGATCTATCATCAGGGAAGCTTTGGATCCAGAGCAAGTTGCAAACCTGGAGAACAAATAACTGCAGCAGGGCTGCCTTTATGGTCTCTGAATTAAAATTTCAGGCACACCTCTTCCTGAAGAAAAGAAATGTTGATGTGTGTGTGAAAATTTCCCATGCTTGTTGTGAAGTCTTTGCCCTTGCCCATGCTGCTTCTGAAGATAATTTCCCCCGATTAGAAGCAGACCCAGAACTGTGCCTCTTTTTCTGTCATATATCTGCACTGGGGATGATTGACTAATCCCTTCACATCAAGTACCAAGACTGAGCAGAATCCCCATCTTCTAGTGGAGGCTAGCTAAAAGGAAGCAAGCCCAGAGCCATTAATCATCATGGGGTGCAATGAACCGCCTCTTCTGTGAGTAAGAATCTCTCTTCTGCAGAGGCACCCTGTTGGTTTGTCTGGCTCAGATATTGACTGTCTTCTGCTTTCTTGGGTTTTGAGGCAGGAGTCTTCCTACCTGGAGATGATGGACATTGTGTCTGTGACTTTTTGCATGTAAAGCCAAGTACTCTCTACCACTGAACTGTGGCCTCGCGGAAGTCTTTGTCTGTGTGTTTTCTTTCATAGATTGGGATTTACTGCTCTATAATGTGAGGAGGTGGTCTGCTGCTCAAAGGTGTAAGTAGGAAGCCAGGTTTTGTTGAACACTCCTTCCCCCTTTCTTACTTATTGTAACAAGCCACCGATCTATGAAGAGGTTTGCTTTGACTGCTGTATGCTGCTCAGTAAGGTCTGTGTGCACTTCTGCTTCGCTTCTCCGACATCAGGTGCTACGGAGTGAAATCCACAGAACATAAAAAGGAAACAGAGCAGAAAGATGCCTCGGTGGGAATAAATGAGAGATAGTAAGCAATGGCCTGTGACCTTTTGTGAAATAGTTTGATCGTTTTTCGAGTGTATGTATGTGTACGAGAGGTAGAGAGACAGAGAGAGAGACAGAGAGTGTATGTGATTTTTTCTCTCTACAACGATAAAATACTTGCCCTGCAATATTAAAAATGACAGTTCACTTTGGAAAGAAGTAGTTTCTCATTTATTTGAACACTGGGGTATTTCCTGTATTTTCAGTTCAACAGAGACTAAATGGAAAGGATATGCAGGGAAATAGTTTTTTTTTTTAAAGGACAAATTGGAAGACTGCTTCTGTTTATGGCTGAAATACAAGTTCCACTCCTTCTATCCTTGGATGCCTCAACTTAACTATGTGTTACCTAATTCTGCAACAAATTCATAAGTGGGGCTTTCTGTGTGTGCAGTTTGTCTTGCAAACAGCCTCTCTCCATATGCCCAAGAGGATTTTCTTCCATCATCCAAGGTTGTTTGTCTCTTGGGGGCCCAAGCCATAGGGAGACAATGCTGGACTTTCAAGTTGTTTGATAGCAGCTCCCTTCAGCCTTGGTCAGCCCAGCAAATGTCAAGGGATGCTGTTCAGTCTGAAACATCCTGAGGACCAAAGTTTCCCACTCTGCTTCTAGGCAATTTACCAAAAAGCAGGAGAGGAGGAGAATGTTGACCCCCGATTCCCCATCTCTTTTGCTTTGACAAAATATCTCTCTTGAAAAGAACAACATCTTTCTCCTTTCAGAAGCCTTGGCCTGTAGCTCCCATCACCAACACCAAAGCATAGGAAACTGTAAAAGATCAGGTGCAATTTTAGACCAAGAAACCTGCATGACTAGACATTTACCCTCTTATCCTTTTATCTAAGCGTTGCCTTCTTTTATCATAGCATACAACTTCCTCTCATGACTGGATCATCCTTGATCCCTGTAAGTCGAGTTGTCAAGAGCAAAAATTTGATGGGGGTGACTTCTCTCCTCTCTCTCCCTGCCCCAATATCTGGGGGGGAAATATTGGGAGAAAGCAATGTCTTACCAGTCTTTTCTATCTCTCTCTCCTTGCTGCTTGGTAATAAGCTGCTGCCAGCCCTAGGAGCTCAAGACACTGGTTTGCATGGAAGTTCACCAAAAAGCATTTACTCTATGAAGTCGTAGGCTTTCATGGCCAGCATCCATAGTTTTTGTGGGTTTTTCGGGCTGTGTGGCCATGTTCTAGAAGAGTTTCTTTTTGACGTTTCGCCAGCATCTGAAGATGCCAGCCACAGATGCTGGCAAAACGTCAGAAAGAAGCTCTTCTAGAACATGGCCACACAGCCTGAAAAACCCACCAAAAAATATAGTATTTACTCTGATTTGCATTTCACTTTCTTTCTCTGGGGAGTTCAGTTTGATATATGTGAGATTTGCCCCATGTTGTCATCAAAGCAGCCTCAGAGTTACAGCAGATAAGCCTCAGGGAAGGTGGCTGTCTCCAGTCATTCATCCAGTGATATAGATGAAAAATATGTCTATATTGAAAAGGTTATACTCTGAGGATCCCAACTAAACTGTAACCTAATTTAAAACAGTCAATTAGGGACAGCTCCATGGAGGAATAGTTGCTGCTGCTTTTACTGTGTGTTCAAGTGCAGCTATGGAACCATGAAGGCCAGGAACAACAAGAACAAAAATCAAACCTCAGAAATTTAACAAGATCCCATAAGTTGCACATAAGAGCCCAAGGAGATCTGCAGCTCTTTCGCTCAACTAATAGATAAGATGGCATTAAAACAGAAGTCCAATTCCGAGATTTCATATATTTATTCTAGTGTAATCGATAAGAGAAGCAATGTTGCATTCATAGAAAACAATACATTCTGCAGGTATAAACCTATGCTTGTATAGCTTGTATACAGAGCATAAATTCTGGATTTCAGAGAGCAGTGAAAAAGGCAAACAGGGCATGTGCCTTAGTTTTGTGAGAATGAATGACAAGCAGGGCTGTCCATGAATTTCCTACGCATCCCTGCCCTGCTTTGTCCATTCGACTTGCAAAGGGAGAAACAAAAAGCAAAGTGGAAAGCGTGAAAGATTTTTCTTCCCACTGTAGGGAACTGCAAATGTCAAAAGTGAGACATTCCTTTTGGGAAGGAGGAGGAAGATTAAAAAACAACAACCCCATATTGCTTAGTCGATAAATTATTCTTTCTCCTGCATAGATCCACAGAGATGGGACTTTGTACTGGAAGCAGCAATATTGGATACCCGGCGCTGCTTCTGTTCCCTGGCTCAGCTCACACTTCGCTGAATACAGTGATCGATTATCCGCGGCTTAACCAAGCCTTCTCATTTCCTGCCTTCCATTACTGCGCTCAATCAAGCTGGTGGTTCTTTGAGGGCTGGCTTGTGCACAGAGATAAGCCATCGTGGCCTGTTTCTATTAGAAAAGCTCTTGTAGATGGAACAGTCATTAGATAACACTAACAGGTTTAAAGGTTGCAGTCTTTGTGTTGGTTCAAGTTAAGAGGACAGGAGCCAAAAGAGGAGGAGGCGGCGGCGGCAGTGGCTGGTGCTGCTTCTGCCGTTTTAAGAGTTGCTAGTTGGAGGCACTGGAGCTTTGTGTAGCATACTGTATGGACACAAGTCTCCTGCACCGTCTCCCACTTTTCCTGTTGGACGCCAGTACATTGTGGGGTGGGGTGGGCATGCTCCCATGCCTTCTAGCAGAACTTTGATTGGGGAAGGGATTGCCATAGCACCTCTTTGCATGTGGACTCTCCTCCCTGCCTTCCAAAGAAGCCTGGACTCCCATCTGTCCTCTTTGGGGAATATAACCCATCGTGCCAGGTCATCTCTGTGACTGTAGCTCAATGGCAGAGCTCATGTTTTACATTGCAGGCAATCTGAGGGTCAAACCCTGATGGTCCCCAGTTAGGAAGAACAGGGAGCAGTTGCTGGAAAAGACCCTTCTTCTGTGCCCTGGTGGCTCAGTGGTTAAATGCCTGTAATGCTGTTGTGAGTTCAGTCCTGAGGGGCTCCAAGGTTGACTCAGCCTTCCATCCTTTCGGAGGACGGTAAAATGAGTACCCAGCTTGTTGGGGGCAATTGGCTTACATGTTGTAGAGCGGGGTAGGCAACCTTTCCCCTTTAAGGGCCGAGGGACTTCAGCTCCCAGAAGCCTCAGTCATGTTGGCCAATAGTCCCATGTTGGCCAATAGCTCCTGGGATTCTGGGAGCTGAAGTCCCTCGGCCCTTAAAGGGGAAAGTTTGCTTACCCCTGTTGTAGAGACTGCTTAGTTCAGCATGAAGCGGTATAGAAATGTAAATGCTATTGCTATTCTTTCTGCCTAAGACCCTAGAGGACTTCTGCCAATAAAAGCAGATTGTACTGGGTTTACCTGGATAAATAGTTGAATCTAGAAGGGAGCTGCCTTTATTCCTGTGCCATGGAGCTGTGGCGTGTGATCTTGTAAGAAATGTATTATATCAGGGGTAGGCAAGTCGGCACCTTCCCAATATTTTGGACTTCAGATTCTGATTACCGGCCATTGCTGAATGACACTGACAAGGCTTGTATTCTAAAACAGTGCCATGTTGTTCTCTCCTGGTTTTATGTCCTCTGGAGAAATGTAAACTCTCTCTGGAAATAATTCATCTTTGGCTTGGGGATTCACTCTTCCAGTGGAACAGCTGCCTTAGGATTTTTCTGCATTGAGGAGAGCTTTTCCCCACTCAGGTGGATGGCTGTCATTATAGACTAAAGAAAAGGTTCCTGCTATGTTTGGAGTCCAGGTGCCATTGCCCTTTGCTTCTGTACTCTTTCCTGGGAGTTACTCAGTGGTTCCACACATGACAACACAAAGGGAAAGGGCAGGAGCAAGCTCCTTCCCCTGTTTAGTACCGTAATTGGTGCTACCTAGGCATTTTTTGTGACTCCCCGTTTACATATGTTGTGCATGAACATGTTTTCGGGTATCTTGTGGCCAGGGGTTGGACGCAGTGATCCTTATAGTCACACCCAAATTTGTAATTCTCTCTGCAGTAGCCTTTGAATAGCACAACATATAGATGTTGCTATTTCTAGGAAAGATCTGATTTACATGCACACGCACCCCAAGCGATGTTGCTGTGCTGGAGGAAGAAACTCAGTCTGATTTTCACGGTTAAGCCTTTTAAATTAATTGGACACAAAAGAAGCAATCATTGGGACATGATACCTTAAAGGGGAGCTGTGATTTGCAAGAGAAATGTTTTCTGATATCAGCTGAGAGCAGATTGCGAGAAATTAATGTGTCAGCACATTTTTTCTGTTGCATCATCTGTCGAGGGATTTAAATGGAACTGGTTACTTTGCGTTACTGCAGTAAACAGCAAAGGAGGTTTTTGTTTGCTGTTTTTCTGTGTGTCGGCGTTGAAACACACACACACACACACACCACTCCTGCCATGCTGGCATAGAAAATGATGTAAAGTGCCAAAGGCAGCGAGTCAGCTTGGTGGAACAAATGCTGACCCCTCCGTTTTTTGAGGCTTGGGGCTATATATTTTAAGCTGCTGTTTCTACAAGATTGTTAGGTCAAATACTTCCTGCCCATGCTAGTTCTGCAGACTTTCAGGCTGAGATTGTGGAGGAAACAGGACTCCTTTACTCCTAAGATATTCTCCACTTTCTCTTTTCATAACCAAATAAAGTCATCCTAGCACTTCCTGCAACGATATAAACCACCAAGACATCTCCTGGACTTTCCCTCACTTTTCAAGTGCGGAATTCTTCCTCTAGTTATAATGGAGAACATGGTTATTTGTTTTCTTAAGCCATCAAAGCTAGAAAATAAAAACAGTGAAGGGAGCAGGGAAAGCCAGACAATACTTAAGAGTAGTGTGCTTGCCATAGTTCTTTGGGAGTGCAGAAAAGGGGCAGTAAATGGCATTGGAAAAAGAATTAAGCTTCCTGAAAATCGTAGCTTTCATTTTTAAAATGACGATCAAGTTCCTAAATCCTGGGGTTTTACAGATACATTTGAAAGTGTGTGGGTAGAGCCTTCTGGGATATCAGGAGTTGTAGAGGTTGCTGAGTAAGAGAGCATTCCTAATTTAAATTCCAACTATTTCTGACAGTTGTATGCCTGGTTACTGTTTGGCGCGCTGTTATGTACCAGATCATCTGTCCTGCCAGAAGGAATATCTTCAAACACTGCAATGGAGGGAGGGAGGGATTTGGGGAACACATTGCCGATCCCATCCCCTGTTATTCACAGTGGCATCGATCAGCCTTCCACCTCGGAATGGATAAACTGAGCTAAACTTGAGCAGAAGGACAAGCTGCAGACCCACAAACCGCTGAGGCTGGGATGTTAGAAAGAGATCAAAGCCTTGGCAGTGGGAGAGCAAGCGGTGAACATGTGGAAGGAAAGCCCTGCAGGTAGAGATGAACATCAGCAGGTATTGTCCAAGGTGCACAGAGATTCTGCTGGCTCGTGTTGTGTCTGTTTGGTCTGCCATGGGCACTTGGAGGGGAGGCCAAACATCCTGGCTCCTGATTTGACAAAACCACTGTCGAAGTCAACTGGCAGGCAAGCTTGCTTGAAGGAAAGGGCACCCGCCTTCCTCTTCTCCCCAGGCTGTAGTTCTAATCTTATTCCAGACCCCTGAACTCCAGCTGTTCATGTCTTGCTTCTGCTGCCAATCTGTTTTGTTTTCGGAAGCGATGTGAGGAAGTTAGATGGGCACCCTGAGAGGAGGCAGGTGGGGAACAGTGGGAACTGGGCTTCGCATCAAACAAAGGATTCACAGTGGCAGAGGTGGGGGAAGAATAGCTCCTTTCCACCCCTCCTTCCTTGGAAATCGCTGGCAAGAGTCCATGTGTCTTGGAATGTGCTGTGTTTATGTTGCAGGACGTCATGTATATTCTATCCAATGGTATGGAGCAGAGATCTGTAAATATTAGAGCTCCAAGACTCATTCGTCGGTTTGTTAGGACAATCAGCTGAAAAATATTTTGATTAATTTTGTGTCCCTAATTAAACAAAATGTTTAAATTTTAGATAGATAGATAGATAGATAGATAGATAGATAGATAGATGGTATTCATGTAACCACTGCAGATATTGAGCAACCCTCTTATAATAAGCATTCTTCATTCTTCTCATTGACCGTACAGGATAGGATGTCTCTCGGAAGAGAGGATCAGTCCAGTCCCGTGGGTGGGATATCAGACTGGAACCAGAGACTCACATTTTGAAATCTCATGAGGCAAACTAAGTGACACTGGGCCAGTCAAATACTGTCAGACTAAATTACTTAACAGGATTGCTGTGGGGCTGGGAGAAATTTATCTATATACTGCCCTATATTCCTTGGGGAAAAGAAGAGAGTAAAAAAGGAGATAAGAAGGTGTGGGTATATATGCTGTAGTGCATATCTGATTGACCCCTCCTCATATGTGTGTGTGTGTATATATGTATGTGTATATGTATGTGTATCTATGTATGTGTATCTATGTATATGTATGTATACATTAAGGTGACTGTAATTGAGATTAATTAACTGCCTAGAAAACATGTAGTTCATTTTTGAATGGGTATGCCTTTGTTTAGAGAATTTTGTAATGGACTTCTTCAACTATATATAGATATATATTGAAGAAGTTCATTGAAAAGTTTTGCGAAACATGGTTTTCAAAGGCTAATTGACTGTCAGTTTGAAACTGGGAAATTAAGTAAGTTGACATAAAAGTTGACACACAACCTCCCTGCAGGCTTTGGTGATATGGCTAGAAGTTCGGAGTGAGAGGCAGATTAATGCCTTTCAGGAAAATCCGAGCTACATGTGCTCTCCCTATGTCATTTAAGGGAAAGCATTCAAAGAAGCTACCTTTGTGTTTGAGCCCAAGCTGGACCCTTAATAGTACAGCTCTCAAATCTGAATAAGGAGCCAGGATGGACTTGAGCCTCCAAGGATGCTGGTTTGAGTGTTTCTTTAGCATGCCAACCCTTCAAAGAAGGAAGATCAAGCCAGAAGCTGGGATGTTGCCGGTATTGTGTGTGCTGCCATTTTGCGACACCAGCTTAACTAAAGCTGAGAAGTGAACACCAGCTTAACTGAAGCTGAGAAGCCATTGGTATGCAACGCTTGCACTGCATAGCCTCCTTTGAACCTACGAAGCTGATTCGTGCTGGTTATGCACCATCAGCATTCAATCTAATACAGTCTCTGCTGAGTCCTTTTAGCCACAGAGGTTAAAAGAATATAACTCTTTTGGACTTCAGTTCCTAGAATCCCCCAGTCAGCAAGCCACTGGAATTTTCTTGCCTTGGTACCTAAGATTTTTTGAGCTGGAGACTCAGGACGTATATACATCAGTTGGTCCACCTAGCCCTATTTCTGTTTGCTGATGCTTCCTTTCCAGTTTATTTAGGCAAAGATCTGTAATCTCCCCCCAAACACACACACACACACACACACACACACACGCATAGAGTAATCTCTGCCCCCCAATATCCCCCCCCCCCAATAATACACACTGTTATAAGATCCTTATAAAAGAGATGCCAGGACTTGAAGCTGGATGTTTGTACATAGACCACATAGATACTCTGCCAGTCAGCTGCTGCCTTCCTCAAGAGTTTTTCCTTGACTGCTGTATCTTATTTTTTGCTTAAACCCTTTGAAGCAATGATTTCTCCCATCTTGGTTTTATCGTTTTGAACTGCTTTTCAAGAAAAGGTGCCAGGCACATGTGCTGAGACTAGTCTCTAGAAAGTCTGTATGTAATTTTTTTTTCCTCCAACACAATGCTGCCACTGGCTGGCTGTTTTCAAGTATTGCATTTGCTTTAATACCAAATTGCCACAAGTGCTTAAACATCTTTACCATTCAAAGACCTATTTGCTGTTAACAGTTATAGTATCATGACTGGGGGAACTTCATGGATTGCTCATGCTGGTGCAGCAAGAGCATTATACCAAGGAACAAAGTAACTCTTCAGTGCCTTACTTAAATCCAGTACACTATGTTAGACTTCCTTTAAGTATAAATATACACTTGGCCATCCACATTTTTATGGTTTGACTATTTTTGGTTTTGATTAACATGTTCTCCCTAGGAATCTCTTAAGTCCTCCAGTGCAATTCTGCCAGAAGTTGACCATAGAGTTGTGCTGGAGAAATTAGAAGTTCCTAGAAAAATCACTTCTCTGGTCATTTATAGGTCCTCCAGCATGATTCTGTGATCAACCCCTGGCAAATGTTGACCATAAGAGTTGCACTGGAGGACCGGGAGATTCTTAGAGAGGTGTTTACTTAGGTAAAAAGAATAGTGTTTCATTATTCGCCCGGGTCCTTCACCCCCAAATGCCAGCAAATGTTGAGGGACCACTGTACGAAAGGGACATGCTATTGGTTTTTACTTCCTTGACAGAAAATTTGATTCCAGAGGCAGAAACAATATAGAAAGAATAGGATAGGTTCCTACGCCTTAAAAAAGCAGTTCAATATGTTTCAGCAAACGTTTTATCCAAAACTATTATGCGTGTGTTTGTATTCTCTCTGTTTTGCTTTTCGCTCATGTTCAGTAAGGGATTCTGAAAGCCGCTGCTCCTTGCCCTGCCTCTTTTGGCTCGGAGAGTAGTGGAGTCTCCTTCCTTGGAGGTCTTTAAGCAGAGGCTGGATGGCCATCTGTCGGGGATGATTTAATTGGAAGTTCCTGCATGGCAGGGGGTTGGACTAGATGGCCCCTGGGGTCTCTTCCAATGCTATGATTCTATGATTCTGTAGTAGGATCAGAGCAGAATCCCATTCTTCCCCAGGACAAATCTTAATGTGCTGCTTACTGCAGCTGTGACCGGATACCGGAAATCTGCATTTGTACAGCCTTCCTTCACCATCTTCCCCGCGCTGATTAAAAAACGAAACAAAACTGGGCTAGGCAAGCATAAAAATATTTTGCAAAAAAGGACCATCTTTTTCAGATGCTTTCTTCATTGAAGTATGACAATGTAAGAGAGAAAGAGAGAGAGACACACAGAGAGAGATGTTTTGTTTCAAATTCCCACATCTCATTTTCTCACCAGACTGGTTTGGGGGAGTGCAAGGCATGGAGTGATCCAAGTAAAAGAGTCCCAGTGTCCCAGCCCAGGATGGAGGAGGTTTTATACAGCTACTGGTTCCTGGAATAAGGCTTATGTCACTGTGGCTGCAAAATATGCCTTTGTGCTTATGGGAAGTTCTTCTATACTGTGACTTTGTGAGGTCCAGTGTTGCTGCTTGTTCATGATTGTGACCCTGGAAACCACTATGGCTGTTTCATGTGGGACAGTTTATGAATATCTGAACCATTTTGTACCATCTTGTACTGTGAAAACATGTTCAAACTAATATCCATGAGTGATACCTTTATTGGCCAACCAAAATGCACAATATATACTTGTTGCAAGCTTTTGAAGCTCCATGGGCTTCTTCTTCTTCATCATCAGGCAAGATGTGTTACAAACCAAACAGGAGTAAAACCATTAGAGATATTAGTCAAATGCCTACATGTTCTTTCAGCTTTTAGTTAAGATGGTAGTATATGGTGGGGAGGCTATCTTTTGCAGGCATGTGTCTGTGTTGTACAGTTTTCGGATAATACAAGCTCTAGCAAGTTTACCTGCTAAGCGAGGTACAGGCTATGAAATGTAGGGTTATACCACTTTCAGCCTATTCATCTTAGAGTGCCTCAGGATTTCTTGATTGTCGATTTTGGAGTTTTTGTGAATGCATTGCAGGGCTGGGGTAGGCATTTAAGTTTATCAGGCAGCAATCGAGGCCTTTTGCTAATGCAGCTGATAAATAAGAATGATGGAGCAGCTAAAAGGGCCTTCTGAGAGAACTACTAAATAATTGAAATAAAAAAGAGCTGTATGCAGTTTGGTATCTACCAGTATAATACTGGCTCTCAAAACCCTCCTCTTGAAGTCTATGGAAATGGAAATAATTTTTGTACTCCTTCCTTCCCGTATCAAGAAAATGGGTTGCTCAGCAGAAGAGTTTCTGGAGTAAGTGACACTTAAGCAAAGATGGCAACTTGGGAGAGAAGGGTTCCCTCCTCCCCCCCAGGTTGTTTTTAGTGCCAATTTCAGGACATATGGGACATATGTTTAACAAACAGAAATCAATAACTGAATTAGCAAACCATTTTAATTTTCTGCCTTCTTGAATTGCCCAAAATAAAAATGAGCTGCATCCAAGATTGCATTTTAGGTCAGTATTTCTCAGACTGTCTGATATGGGGGGGGGACATCATTTATTATTATTTTTTCCAATGTGCCAGGAACCGTCGCTAAATTTCTGCCCATTGGGTACAAATGTGAGACCCTTTCTTGCTTCTGAGAACCATCTTCTGGAGTCCTGCATATATGTCATGCCATCATTTTCTTGTTGATGAAAATGCATAGTTGCCATCAGTTTTAACGCTATTAAACTGTGATTTCCACATTCCAGAGGCAAAAATGACCGAATTATCTTGTAGCTCATTTGTGTGTCTGCATTAGAAGACTAATCTGAGGCAGGCTAATCTGAGCCCCATATCTGTAATTCCATTCTTTATTATTCTTTTCTTTTCTTTTCCCAGAGCAAAAGGGACCATCTTCTCATGAATGTGAAATGGTACTACCGCCAGTCTGAAGTTCCGGATTCTGTCTATCAGCACTTAGTTCAAGACCGGCACAACGAAAATGGTATGCTAAGCTCTGGAAATGTATACCATTCCTGGCTGTCCAGGAAGCTTTCTTCTCCTTCATTACTCTATCCCATTATTCATTTGGAAACCTCACAGCAGCTTATTTTGGCATCCTAGGCTCTTTGCAGACTGAATGTTTAGCTTTAGCATTCCAGGAGCATCCTGTTCTTCAGATCATTGTCTGGGACATGCAGAGACAGACAAAAGAGGGAGCTGGGGAAAGAGATGAGTGGAATTAAATCCTGATTGACTGACTGTAGAAGGCTCCCAATTGCAAAGCTGTAGATTTCTCAGCTTTTGGAACTTGCTGTATTTTTTTTTTCCCCTGATGCCCTTTTCTACTAACAGAGAGCTACTTGTATGTCATTTCTTTTAAAAGAAAATTTAGAACTTTGCCACAGACCTGATCATGAACGTAAACACATTCAGTTAGTTATTTTTTTTTCCATGCCCATCCTTTGACTATACAGTTGGCCCTTCAGATTTGCAGACTTCAGATCTGTTAATTATCATCACACCCCAAATAATAATAATAATAATAATAATAATTTTTATTTATATTTCCTGCCTCTCCCTACAGATCGAGGCGGGATTACACAATTAAATGAATACACTATGCAAAATATTATTAAATGGCAGCTAAGTGAAAGCAGACATACTGAAGCGTGTACATTCATGTCACTGCCATTTAGTAATACGGTGCATGGTCATTTGCTTTTTTTGCATCCACAGGCATGGGTGGTCCTGGAACCCAACCCTGCATTTCTGAAGGTATTTCCTGGGGAAGGGAATTCTACAGCTATATCACTGGAAATGTTTTGACTTGTGCCTTTAATGTCCTGCTACTCCACACCAGTGTCGAGAGGAAATCCTAAGTTTTTAGTAGTCATGAAGCACTTTTGATTATTTTACCTATACGTTTACACTAGTGACTATTTTACCTATGCCCTTAGACCATACTACTAGTGCAAAACATCTCAGCTTTAGAACAATTACTGAGGAAGATAAAAGAAGAAAGTGCAAAGGCAGGCTTTATTTGGCTGTTTGTGTGTCAAAAGTATTGGCTGTTGTCGATGCTTTTGCAGCTTCACTCTAAATTTGTGCGTGTTTTTTTCCTTGCAGATTCTGGGCGTGAGCTGGTTATTACAGATCCAGTGATCAAGAACCGAGAACTTTTCATTTCGGATTATGTTGACACTTATCATGCTGCTGCTCTCAGGTAAGGTGCCCCTGTAGAAAAAAAAAATCTTTTCTTTCTTCTTCTTCTTAGAAACACTGTTAACACTCTACTGCTTTAAAGATATAAAAAGCTGCTGTGGCTATCATTAGAGAATTCTGTTAAGGGACTTCTTCCCTTTTTTATTATGTGAAGTAAAGTAGTTACTACTGTTATCCAAAGAAACATGGGGGACTTGGAGGTCCTCACCAAGTATGTCAGTGTGTTACTTTAAATGTTGGGGAAATTATCTTTGCAAGAGGCTTGGTAACCTTTAGGACTATATATGTATGTCCCTGGCTTCCACTTCACCAAAAGCGTCTGAGGAAGTAGACTGAAGTCTACAAAAGCTCGTGCTGCTGACGTCTTTATTTCAGTTAGTCTCAAAGGTGCTACAAGATCTCTCTACTACATACTTTAGGATTGTTGCCATCTGTGTATAATCAGTAATAACTGAGAACTCCAGCGAGACTATCGCTCTACACTCTTAAAATGGAGCTAAGACGTTTTAACTGCTCTGGCTGCCTCCTGTTGCCTTCTGGAGCTTGTAGTTTAGGAAGAGGCATTTAGAATATTCAGCCAGAGAGCCTTTAAGCCTCATGGAACTACAAATCCCAAAATGCAAGAGGAGGCAGTCAGAGCTCTTAAAGTTCACAGGTTTGGGTGAAATAAGAGGGTTTTATTGGGGGGGGGGGAAGCAGAATATAATCACACACACAGAATAACATTTCATATAGACCCAGTACTCAGAGCTAACCAAAATGGACATATGGAAACTGGATAGCAGAGCTTGAGAGTTGTTTATGGAGGGTGATATTTACCTGTCCAAAATGTAGACTATGGAAAGCGAGAGTGGCTAAAACTGAGGTCTGAGATCCTTTGTCTCAAGGTGCAAGAGGAAATGCAGATGACTTTGGGGAAGGAAAGAGCCATTACTACACCCATTAAGCTTTGATTATATTATTACCTGGATCACCTGTATGCCTCAGGTCTTCCTCCTTTTCTTCTGGGAGTCTGATCTAGTGTCCTAACAGCCATTGTGACTCCTCAAGACCATTCTGACTCCACATTTGAAATATGGGGACCCCAAATACAGCGTGGGGTATACAGGGTATACTAACACTACCTATTGTAAGTCAAAGAATAATTTTAAAAACATTTGGGTTTTTAAAATCAAAATAAAGGAAGTTACATTTTTGGGCTACAATTTCCATATCTACCAGCTGTGGGATCCTGGGGGCTATAGTTCGAAAAATAATATTGCCAAGCTCTGTAATTTTTACAAGGCCCAAACTCACTGTATTCAAGAGATGGTTTTCCTTAGGTGGCACTTGTCCATCCCCTGCTTCTGTATATCTCTATAAACAATAACTACATAAGCAGTACAGCAGCGATAAATTATGAGCAGGCTGACAGCATGGTGGTGGAAGTGCTCTGGATTTTGATATGCTCAATTTAAAGTAATGTTTTGCCCATGAAAGTGGTTCAGAACCTTCCACTTCCCATGGGAGGTAGTTTGGAAGCTTCCAAAACTTCATCATTTCCTTTGGCTGCTAGTTCTTTCCCAGGCCCAATTCAAATGGTTGCTCTTAATGGTTATGACTTGAAGAATATAGGATCAGGATGCCTTCTTCCGAATGAAGCCTCCCCATGCACTCTGTTCTGAAGTTCCTGGGCAAAAGAGACAGGGCCTTTCCAGTTGTGGCCCATAAGCAATTTTAACACTCAACCCAAGGGCTGTCTGGCTCCATCACTGCTTGCCTTTTAAAACTTGGCATTTTCCAAAGGCATTTGGGCTGGGTTTAGTCATCATTTTACGGTGTCCTTTTTGATTGATTTTATTGTTGAAATTGTTTGCCACCCTGAGGACTTTTGGATTGATGAATTTCCTTGACGTATAAATCCAGCCTACAAGGATTTCCTTTAAATGGCAGCAGGATGGTTACTCCAGGAAGGTGGACCTTTTTAGTTGGAGTTCTGATGTTCTTTTCATAGGCTGGTCGCTATTTAATTCTATAAATGAGACCATTTTATTCCATGCTGTCTGTAGGCATTAGTACCCTTTGTTATTTTCTGATTTGTTTGTTCTTCTTTGTTTCTGTTTATTTGTATGTGTGCTGTTTTAAAAACTAATTTGTTTATTATTCAGATGTGCATTGTTTGAGTAAACCAGTTCTGAGAAGTAGTATTTCCAGTTATATAAATAAAAAAAATACCGTACATTGGGATAGGTTTGCATTTTTCTTTTCCCTTCTCTTCAATTACATCTTTAACATGTGAAAGAAAGTGGGGAGTAGTTAATTGTTTATCTGACCCACTGGTATCATGGAGATTTACCAAGTTCATTTGTCAGAATAAGATTCAGCATCAATGATTGTTTTGTTTCCATATCTCTGCGTATATCCTGAAGATCTCTTTTGAGAAAGCCACCGTTACTTCTGTCGAGGAAGTAACATTACTAACAATGTGCAAAAGTTCACTTTGTACAGACAGAAATCTTACCTGTTTGTAATGAAGGTGAAGGATGTCTGTACATCACTTTACCTCCAACCTGTGGATTTGTGGTAGTGTGGCAAAGCATTGGAAACTATAGGAGCTGAAGGCGCATGATTTTGGCCTTGGTTTTAATGTTGGCCTTTACTTTTCATAACTTGTTTCTTATCACTGTGTGCAACATTTTTGAACTTGTAGGGAATGCTGCTGTGATACTTTTTTCTTTACTATCTCCCCTTTAGGTATCACAGTGTCAACTTGTTTACACGCCTTTCATAACCAGCTCATCTAAATTAAGCCCATAACCAGTTTTGAGACTTTTGGAAGTAATTTGCTGGGACTTAGGCATGTATCCTGTGGCAAGGCATTGGGAAATTCGTAATTAGAATGAATACTGTATAAAATATGAGAGCTGTATTTGTGTGGTTCAAGTGACCACCTTTGACAATGGCAAAGTATTTTTAATTAGACCCAGAAAGAATAAGACTAGGAAATTTTTAAAATACTTCTTCCTTCTACCCCTTTTCTCTGCACACAGAGACACATGTAGGTCCTCCACATGGAAGGAAGGATACACTTTATCAAAACATGGAGGGTCACAGCTCTGGCTTCAATTCTTGGGAGAAAAAAATGAGGATAAACTGAAGATCGTGCCTTACAGAGACTTATATTTGATTATTTGTTGTCTAGATTTTTTGAGTTTGTTGGAGCCTATCAGAAGCAATGTTAGAGTAACCTCAAGCAACATCTTGAACTACTTGGCCTGTTGGCCCTTCCCCAACTAAGGCCCTTTTCAAGAATATATTATGTGTGCTTGTGTAGTTCAACTAGTATGGTTTAGACCAGTGATTCCCAAACTCTGGTCTTCCAGGTTTTTGCACTTCATCTCCCAGAATCCCAGACTGTTAGAAAAGATGGCTGAGGGTTCTGGGAGCTGAAGTCCAAAATACTTGGAGGACCAGAGTTTGGGAATCACTGGTATAGACTGAGACAGAAAGATTATGTTTCCCTTGTTTCACACAATGTATATCAAGAAATGCCAAAGTTCCTACTTTGTGACCAGGGCTGCATCTACGTTGCAGAATTAATGCAGTTTGACATTGCTTTGGCTGCCAAGAAAAAACAACAAACACCAGCAACTAATTTTCAATGAAGTACGTATGTACAGCCCTGTGGATTTTCTGCACACTGCCAGTAATGGTGGCAAAAATTGCAAAAAGGTGCAGCACTTACCAAAAACCCAGAGGCACTCTGCAAAGAAGCAAGAACGGTTGAACCATCTTATCTCTAGGATGTGGATTTGCAAGAGAAGATGAACAAGAGAGTGGGGCTCATACACAATTTTGCAACCATAAAGGCCAGAAAAATAAAGTTTCAGAGTTAATTGGCCTAATATTTCCAGCCATGAAAATATTTTTTTAAAAAAGAGAGACTGACAAGATAATCCCATTATTAATGAGCCTAAAGTTGCAAAACAGTTTAGGACTCTTAAGGCTGGATTTTATTATTAAATTAAAGTAGCAGAGGTTAGCATTTTTTCAGAATTTTGGAATAAGGAACATAGTACATACATTTTATTCGACAAGATTTAAAAAGGGAAACAGAGTACAGTTAAGGATAAGGAGTAAGGAACAGTAATTTCAGAATTAAAACAAACTTTTCTTGTGACTGATGAGATGGTCTGTATGTGGTAAGACATTGTGCTGTAAGGATGAGCAGGGGGTGAGCGTTACAAGTTTGTCTTAGGTCTTCCCTAAAATGATGCTTGGGGCTTATACACAGAGGTTCTCTCTCTCCTTCTCCTTCTCTGAAAGACACATACACAAACACACAGTGCTTTGAGTGCCTAAGAAGAACCTGCCAGCCAGTCCGATGCTCTGATTTTTATTGATCCTTGCTCTGTTTGACCAGTCCTGCCTTTCATCACCACCAAGGGAGAACTGATCAATCTCTGCCTCCTCCTTTTCTCCTCTTTTTTTAAAATTTAGAAGTGAAGGGCTAACCGTCCTTGGGGAAGAAGCCATTTCTTGCAGCGAATTCACATGCAACCATTAGCATCATGCATCTCGTTCTGAGGCTTGAAGAGCAAGCGCACAGATATTGTCAAAACCTGAACTGAATTATCCGCCTGCCGATAACACTCGGGTGGTACTTTAAGCAAAGACACCTGGAGACATTTTTCCTTGTTCAGAGCCACTTTGCTGAAGCAGCTTCCTTCAAGTCAAATCAGCTGTAACCTCTCTTGTTGCGGGAGGGAAGTGAACCATTTGATTTGACTTATTCCAGGCAGGCTCTTGTTGTTTTCAAGATAAACCAGGAACATTCTGCGCCTCTGCTGTCATCTTCTCTAGAATACTAGAGTGGCTTTTATATTTAAAGGAAGCGAGTTTTCTGATTGCAAATTGGCATGTTGGGAGGAGAGCTCCAGCTAATGTGAACGTGGCTGGATTGATGGTGCTGAGCTTCAAAATGTGATTGTCAGCTCCAGCGCCGAGAAAGCTGTGTGTGATGTCTCTTGAGCATTTTTCAAAGCAACCCTATGTTGTCATTCGCTCACACATTTGTAACACACAAAGGGAGATAATAAAGGTTGATAGCAGCAGAAGAATTAGGAGCCCCTGTGATTTGTGTGCAGTTCCAAACCTTAGCTGAGGCTGTCTACATGGACTCCCTGCCACTTGAAGTTAGGCAGATCTTTACTAGGGAGAGGGCCACTGAGGTTGTGCCACCCTTGTTGTGGAAAGCCCTCCCCAGAAAGGTCTGCCTTTTGCCAACTTATATATCATTTCAGTGCCCAATGATTTACTGGGGCAGTTCGGTGCCTAGCACTCACCCCCCCACACACACACACCAAAAATGGATTCATCCAGTCTCCTGAATTTAATGATTTTGTTGCAGTTGCTGCTGTTGCTTTTATTTGCTCTAGTGTTTTATGCATTTACTACTGTTCACCTTCTTGAGCATTTTAACTGGGCACCACAATTCAAGGTGGAGTGTGTCCGGAGGAGGACAGCCAAAATGGTGAAAGGTCTGGAAACCATAAAGCCCCATGAGGAGCGACTTAGGGAGCTGGGTATGTTTAGCCTGGAGAAGAGAAGGTTAAGAGGTGATATGATAGCCCTGTTTAAATATTGGAAAAGATGTCATGTTGAGGATGGAGCAAGCACATAGAGTTTGCTTATTATATTGCTTGATTTTATTTAATCTCTAAATCAGTTTTAGGGGTGAAACAGACTGCCCCTTTCCACCGGTTCTGGGGCGGCTTCAGAGAATGGCATTTAGACACCGCATGCTCTCTCGCTGCCCCAAAGCCAGTGTCATGCTGCATGCCCAACCACACGGGAGGCAGCTTTGGGGTGCTTCGGTAGCACAGCATTTACACACTGCATGCCGCAGGAGTACCACATCACTGCCACAGGAGCAGCAATTTGCTGCTTTTTTTTTTTTTGTGACAGCAAAAAACGGGGTGGGGGGGCAGCGTGCTGTTACTGCGGCCCCAACCTAGCTCTCTGTTCCGCCCCTTAATGTATGATATTTCATACATTAACCATGAACTGGAATGGCCAACTAGCAACTGTACCAACCGGAGCAATGAATAGCAGTGTCAAGTTTCTCAGTTTGGACAAAAGGTGTTGGTCTTTGTGAGAGCCCTTTTGGCTGAAGAGCGGGGTATAAATACTCCAAATAAATAAATAAATTTGTAGTGTTGTCAGTTAGATAAGCCACTGTTCACCCAGAGAGCCTGGCTTAAACTCATCTTTTGTTTGTTTCTCTTCCTTGCAGGGGGAAGTGTAATATTTCCCATTTTTCTGACATCTTTGCTGCTAGAGAGTTTAAAGCACGGGTGGACTCCTTTTTCTACATATTGGGCTACAATCCAGAGACAAGGTGAGTTGGTTGCCACCATCTATCAAAAGGGAATTCTGCATGTGCTCTTATGCAAGTTGTGCAGTTGTTTTGGAGTAAAGGACAGCTGTATGAGGTAAAATAGAGGCATTGCACTTCTTGAAACTCCTTCAGAGGCCTGGCAGGGAGCCTGCAATTTTACTTTTATATGTGAAGATCTTTAAATTAATGGTTATTAATATTTTACCCAACTATGACATGATTTTCTCTTTTCCATTGATAAGAATGCAAGTTGCTTATTCAGTCATTCACCAAGACTTCCAACTACTATTCAAACATGATTGGCCGTAGACTGTAAGACAACAGATCAGTGCAGTCCCTTTTGATTGGCCATAGATGTTCTGCTGTCTTGTTGACTCCAGTGCTTCTAACTGGAGATAATGGGTTTTAAAATGGAAGCCATTAGTGTACAAACCTTTTAGTTCTTAGCTGACATATGGAATCTGCTCTTGTAGCCCTCCTCTCACAGTTCCATTATGATGAAAAAGAAAAAGAAAAGCAGAATTAGAAACAGAAAATGTAGGAGTTAAAATAGGAGGAAGCAACATTAACAACCTAAGATGTGTAGATGATGCCATAATATTAGCAGAAGACATTCAGGAATTGGAACAGTTAATAAGAAAAATCAAAGCTGAAAGTGCAAAGGTAGGTCTGATGCAGAACATAAAGAAAACAAAAATAATGACCACAGAAGAAATACACAAATTTAATCTAGACAATGAGGAAATTGAAATAGTCAAAGAATTTCCATATCTAGGATCAAACATTGACCAGAATGGAGACTGCAGTCAAGAAATAAGAAGAAGACTAGGGATGGGAAGGGCAGCTGAACTGAAAGAACTAGAAAAGATACTGAAGAGCAAAGACATACAACTGAGCAGTAAAGTCAGAATCATCCTGGCCATTGTATTCCCAATTACTATGTACGGATGTCAGAGCTGGACAGTGAAGGAAGCAGACAGAAAGAAAATCAACTCCTTTGAGATAATGTGGTGCTGGAGAAGAGTACCGTACGTAGGACCCCATGGATAGCCAAGAAGACAAACAGATGGGTTCTTGAATAGATCAGACCAGGGCTCTCCTTGAAAGCAAAGATGATCAAGTTGAGACTATTGTACTTTGGCCACAGCATGAGAAGGCACGGATCACTAGAAAAATCAGTAATGCTAGGAAAGGTAGAAGAAAGAGAGGAAGACCACAGACTTGATCAGGGGGGTTATGGGGAAGGGCTTGCAGGATCTCAGCAAGGCAGTGGAAGATAGGGATTCTTGGAGGTGTCTCATACACAGGGTTGCCGTGAGTCGGAACCAACTTGAAGGCAGCTAACAAGAACAGCAAAATCATGTTTGCTTGCTTGGAGTCAGTTGGGCTGTTTGCAAGACTGCCTGTGCCCATATGATTCTACCCAATCCTTAAAACTAGTGCAGGTCTTTCTCAGTAATGGTTCCTGCCTTAGCAAAGTCTTTCTCAAAGGAAGTACCTTCTGTGTCCTTGGATTCAACCAACTGTAGATTGAAAACATTAGAAAAAATACAGCATTCAGAAGAAAAAATACAGGGGAATCTAATAAAGCGAGCACCCTTACATACAGAAGGAGAAGAAAGGAACCCAAATCATCCTCGTCTCATGACTCTGCTCAGCTCCACAGCCTAGCTGAGCTTCAGGTTGAAGCCCACCACACACACACACACACACACACACACACACAGACAATGCAGCTAGGCTGACAAGTGGCCCCAGGACAGCAGGGAAGCCCCAGCCCCATAGTTCATATTCTTCGTGCTCCCTTGCACCCAGGGAGCCTGCTAGCTGCCCACCTCTTTCTTCAAGCACCTTCTACAGGGACATGGCAATTGGCAATGGCTGCAGTGCTTTTGCTCATTCATTTGCAAGGTGGAAGCTGGTGGGCTTCCTGGAGGCAAGAGAGCACAAAGAATGAATGCCTGGTAGTCAGAGCTTGCTGCTGCCTCCACAGCTGTCCTTAGGCCATTTTCTAGATAAGGGACTTGACCATCTATGGTTTTGGGTTTCTTCTCACTTGTGACCTTAAGAATGGTGTTTGAAACCCACTGGTTTGGAACAGGCTTTTAACTAATCTGTTTTATGGATCATGCTGCTCTGCTTTGACTACATCTGATGGTTAGGGCTCCAGAAGTTTTTTATACTTGCTGAATCCTGTTTTAGTATGCATGTTACTACTATGGCTGAGGGAAGGTTTTGATGATGGCTGCATTGTGATTTAATGTATAATTTGTCCCTCTTTCCATTTTTTTTAAAAATCAAGCTTTATTCTTTTTTGATTTCTATGTTTGTAAGTACTTGTATTTCATTCACCACTTCAGGCAGACTTGATCCAGAAAGGTGGCTTATCAATTCATAATTATGATTTCTTGGCATTCAAGGTGGTGGTGATCCTATAGCAATGTGTTCTGGTGTTCTCATGACAGGATCAATGTAGACATTTGCTTCAGGAACACTAGTGTTGCAAAGAAACAGTTCATTGTGGTTGGGACTCTGGATGGCTTTCTTTATGGCTGGTATCAAATCACTCAGATTGTATAGTTCAGGGGTAGGCAACCTTTTTGAGCCGGGGGCCGGGTTGCTGTCCCTCAGACTATTGAGGGGCCGAAGCACCATAAATAAATAAATAAATAAATAAATAAATAAATATTTTTTTAAAAAATTTTAAAAAATATGCATGCACGCTCTCTCAGCCCCAGAAAAGCCATGGCAAAACCCCTATGGAGATTTTGCCAAGAAAACCCCAAGAACAAGTAATAACAACAATAATCAATATCATCATGGTGGGTGGCAGTGGCGGTGGCAGGACTGGCCTGGGGCCGGTCCAAAGGCCTCAGGGGGCCGCATCCGGCCCCCGGGCCTTAGGTTGCCTACCCCTGGTATAGTTCATGTTGCAGAGGTGAAGACCATTAGCAATTCAGGTAGCCTGCATTGAAGCTGAATCTGCACATTTCTAATTCTTTATGGAAGTGATCTGTGGTAGCAATTGTCACATGGAAGTAGCTTTTGGCTCTGCCTTCAGTGGTATAGTCTTAGTGGCACAGTCCTTTCTCAGTGTCCATCTTCTGTTTTTCAAGTGGAATTTGGCACGTTTAATGGTAGAACCAATAATATGTGACTGCTTTCAAGGATTGCGTATGAATTGTCAAGTTGTAGTTGTGTTTGCATTCTTTCCAGTTCATCCATCAAAGTGATGGGCTTGAACTTCTGTAGATGTGAACATAGACGTTGATTTGTCCTGTTGTTTACCATGGCACTATTGTTCTCCTTGCATGCAGTGTCTGTGTTCATTGGCGGAAATATAGTGTGTGGGTATGTGTATTTGTGAGAGAAAAAGAAGGGAGGTGGCTGCATCTTCTAGTTTACAGAAAATATTCCATTATTTGAAGCAACCTGTGTTTTAAGGTCCAGGTCCATTTTATAGGAAAAGAACACTAATAAGGGAGAGCAGTGCCCTAAAATTTCCCTCCAATCTGTAAGAAATGGACAACAGACTGAGCCAGTGCACATGTCATCGGTTTTGTTTTTTCCTCTATAATGAGGTGTATAGCATTTCCATTTAAATTACACAGTCAGATCTTAACTTTCACAGGGGTTAAGGTAGTAGCATCCCCCTCCACAAAAGTTGAAAAACTGCAAATACAGGCCCGCTATTTGCTTTACCTTAGACAACACTTTTCTAGGCATCTGTAGGTCTTCCAGCATGACTGAAGTTGTCTGAAGTTGACCACAGAATCATCTTGAGAGGACCTACCAATGTCTAGAGAGCTGCCTTAAGTCCCTTCTGGGAAAAAGGTGACATATAAAATGAAATAAACAACTAATAGAGTGGGTTTGCTTGTTTTTAAAGTGATGGGGCAAATACAATAATCCACAAATAATCAGATCCATGAATGCTTAACTCACAAATATGAAGGTGTGACTGTAGTAGCTGTTTCCAAACATATATCTTTTGCACATTTCATGCAAATCTGTGTCTCTTTAAAATCTTTTTTGGTTATGCATTTTCTTTTCATTGCCGGTGCATAAGTGGACATAGTTTGTGCAAACATATGTGTTGCTAAGCTTGCATCACATAGGCCAAATTTGGGTTTGTGATCTACTTCAGCATGTGGAAAATCCAACAATATAGTTCCTTCCCTTCCCATTTACTAAAAGCTCCCCCATGACAGGTTCGCCTGAGGGTTTGCCAAAAGTTGGAAACACTTGTTGAAGGCACACAGCAACAACAATCCTGCAGCAAAATTCAGAGTGTGGCAAAGTTACTTTTGTTGGAGAACAACTGCCAGAATCCCTCAACCAGTATGATCAATGGCCATCGGATTCTGGGATTATACTCTGAAAAATATAACTGTCAGGCTATTATAAGTAGCCAGACTCTCCTGTCTTTTCTGTGATGTGCTAAAATTCCTGCCAAGTTTCAACCCAGGAAGTCTTTCCTATAATCATGTGCTAGTTTTGCTGCTGAAAATTTACACTGCAACACATAAAACCTCTGTGTGATGGTAGATGGGTATTGATATGCACTCTGCTGTCTTCAGAGAACCCTCAACATAAAAGAAGCCGGCCTTGGCCTTCATTTATCTCCACTTGAAAAACCTGCTAAGCACAGTACATTGAAGGTGAAAGAATAAGGGAGGTGTTGCTAATCTTCTTCTGAAAGTGATAGGAGCCTGAGGTTTCACAAAGCAAGGAGATATGCTGGATTCCAAGGAAACATCTTCTTTGGATTGCAAATGGACATTAAATTTCCTTGTGTTGACTATATGGCCAAAGGGGAAGGAGCCAGCCTGCAGATAGCCCTTCCCTAACATCTGAACTGAGATCAGAAACAGAAAATGCAGGTCTAAGACTAGCATCTTCAATTTTTTTCCTCCTGTTTGCCTGATGAAGAAGCCAGTGTGACTTTGAAAGCTTGCAACATGTAATTGTGTATTGGATCTTCTGAAAGTGGTTTGTGCCTTTTTGAAGGGTTCCTGGCACTTTTGCCATCTCTTGAGATAGAAATCAACACGTGATGGCAAATGGCTGCTTCTTGTAGAGCAGTAGCGGTGGCCCTTCCCTTTGAAAGAGTAATACATTTAAAATATTTTGTTTCAGTTGATGTATCACCCAAAGAATCTAAGAAAAATTCACTTAAAACAAAACAAAACAGCAAGAGCCATTCATGAGTGAATAGTGATCTTTTGTAGCGTAGTCACTACCTCTGGTAGTCCCTCTACTGATGTCCTAGAAATGAAAAAGTCCACTCCCTGGCATCTCAGCTCTAGGCAGGTTCATCTGCGTGAAGGGGGTCAGCAAGACCCCTTTGGTCTGTTGCCTTGGTGGTTTGCAAGAAAAACCCTATTCAGGAACAGAAGGCAAATGCTCTGAATTGGCCAAGGATGATATAGATATTAGGGGCCAGGCAGTTGGCCCTCACAGTTTGGTGGTGCTCCTTCCGGTCAAACCAAAAACATACATTCAAAATCTGAAGCTGGAGGTGGCTGTCCATGGTGCTAACTTGGCCCTGATGTCTTTAGTTAAATAGGGCAGTGGTTCCCAAACTTTGGTCCTCCCAGTGTTTTGGAATTCAACTCTCAGAAGCCCCAGCCAACTTGACCAATGGTCAGGAATTCTGGGATCTGAAGTCTAAAACATCTGGAGGGTTAAAATTTGGGAACCACTGAAATAGAGGAACAGTTCTGAGCTTTTTCAGATGTATCCATAGGGCAATGATTCCCAAACTCTGGCCTTCCAGGTGTTTTGGAGAGCTCCCAGAATCCCAGACCATTGGTCAAGATAGCTGAGATTTCTGGGAGCTGAAGTCCAAAACACCTGGAAGGCCAGAGTTTGGGAATCATTGCTGGGGCTTCTGGGAGTTGAATTCCAAAACCAGAGTTTGGAAATCACTGCTTTAGGGGATCCAGTTTCATGTCGAGACATGTGTGCCATGGAGGCTGTGGGCTTATGTAGAGGATTCTGGGACATGTTAGCATGCATTATCAGTTCACGTGGAACACTGGTATCCAGATACCCTGCATGAACAAAGAAGTCCTCAAGTACACCACAACCACAGCCATCACTCCCATATGCAAGATCAGTAAGCCATGTGGCTCCTTTCTTTCAGAGCAGCTTGTTTTCCTTTGCTCATTGAAGGCCCTTCTTTGAAAATACGGCATCTTTGGTTCTCCCTTCTTTTTAAAAAATTATACCTTGGTTTGAAACATATTTTTCTTTTGTTGCTGTTGTTTGCCAATAATTCAGCTTCAGCTTATGGCAACCCTAGGAATGAGGGATGTCCAAGAGCACTGTTGTCAACAGCCCTGCTTAGATCTTGCAAACTCATGAAACCATGGCTTCCTTGATAGATTGAATCCATCTGTCATATGGTCTTCCTCTTTTCCTACCCCTTTGCTGATCATTTTTCCAGTGAGTCACAATGTCTTGTAAAATGTTCAAAGTACTCAGTTTAGACAGAATTCTACTCCAGCATCTCCTTATTTAATTAATTTGTTAAAATGTGTCTGTACCAAAGATAGCCAAAGATCTCAGGACAGCAGTATACAATAAAATCAATTGAAACAATTGAAAACTAAAAGGTTATACAGTAAAACATACTGTATATATTCAGCCATAAGTCGAGCGCAGGTTTTGGGGTCAGAATTATGGATTTTGATATGATCCATGGATAAGTCGAGGGTAAAACTAAGGGCATCTAATGAAGGATGTAAAGTATGTAGCAAGAGAAAATTTATCCCAAAGAACTTACAAAATCCCAGCAGACATAACTGTTTGCCCTCATAAGGTTGGATGGATGAGAGAGTAGAAGCGGGTCAGTTCTTCCAGAGCAGTTTAAACTCTTGCCTTTCACCAGGGGATGGATATATTGTCCATTTTTTGGGGGCCAAATAAAGACAGTGATAAAGGTATCACTGTTTGGTGGATTTTTGATGTTATTAGATTTGCTCTATGGCCAACATGGCTACCTCTGGATGTCATACAACAGAAACTGAAGGGAATGCTTCATGTGACATGAGCACCACATTGATGCTCATGCACTTGGTGGCAACATATAGTGTAGCGTTAAGCTGTGAGCATGTTATGTATAGTACAGGTAATGAAGCAGATTGTGATTTGTTTTAACTACACGAAACTACAAAATCTCCTCTCTGTGTGAATGAGGTCCGGGGATCTCTGGTTCTTCTGTGTGTTTAAGTCAGGGGTAGGCAACCTTTCCCCTTTAAGGGCCGAGGGACTTCAGCTCCCAGAACCCCAGGAGCTATTGGCCAACATGGGACTATTGGCCAACATGGCTGAGGCTTCTGGGAGCTGAAGTCCCTCGGCCCTTAAAGGGGAAAGGTTGCCTACCCCTGGTTTAAGTGCTTTGGGAAGTGCCAGTAGCTAGTTAATGCTGAATACTTCCAAGAGGCAGAATCCAAAGATATAGCTGTGTTAGTCTGTAGAATCAGCATGTAGAGAGATCTTGTAGCACCTTTAAGACTAACTAAAAGGAAATAAGTTGACAGCATGAGCTTTCGTAGACTTAACTCTACTTCCTCAGATGCATTTGGTTATTTCCATTGAAAGGGCTACAAGTGACTTTGTCTCCAGGGGAATTTTTTTGAAAAATAGAGAACTCCAGGTTTTATTGCTTTCAGAGTGCCTTTTGTGGGAAGTCTTTTTGGCAGTCACCTTTTGGGAAAAACTGGAGAGCCAAAGCTGTGCCCCTGCCACCCTCACCCCTGTCCAGCATTCTTTCTTAGGTATGGATTTAGCAGATGTGAAGCTAAAAAAGCCAACAGAGCTGCTGGGCTCCTTCTCCTCCTTTGCTGTGCCTGCCTGCTCTGAGCGTTGCTTGTCTCAGACTCCCTAGCTAAGGCCCCACTTCCCTGCACACTAGCTTGCTACGGCAAAGCTGAAGCTGCGACAGCCGAGCCGCGGCAGCCAGCCTGCCATATCCGTTGGCTGTGCTTTATTTACGGAAACGGCAGGGCCGAGATTGATTGCGTCGTGTGGACGAGGGAGGGAAGGAAGGGGGGGGTCACAGCACATGCTCAGTGCTGTCAGTCTGAGGGCGAAGTTTCTGCGTTCTGCGTGCAGGCTTAGGTCATAGCACAAGCTCAGTGGAAGCTCTCTCAGGTCTCTCTCAGACTGCATGGGCCTCCATTTTGAGTAGTTCAGACTAGAGGGGGAAAACAGGCAGACTTTCCCCTTTTCCTTTTTTCCCCTCCTTCTTTTTTGGTTGGGAGAGGAGCCACTGAGGGGCAAGGTCAGGAAAGCAGCAGTGCCTCCGGGAGCCTGTCACTGCCATGGACGATCCGCTCGGCTCCTTCAGGTAGGCTGACAGCACCGTGGCCTTTCCTCGGGAAGGATGCAGGTTTCCCTGCCGTTGGGTACTTTCTGCAGATTTGTTTATTGTGCAGCGGCTTGGCTCGCATGATGTTGCTTGCTCTCTCTCTTTCTCTCTGCAGCCTTTTAAGCTGCAACACTCTGTTTCTCAGGTGCATGAAAATGGGTGCTCCGTACTGCAAAATGCATGTGTCTTCCTCCAAAAAAACCCAAAAAACAACCCCAGTGATCTTACACACATGCAGAAGTCCTTTCTTTCTCTCCCACCTCATCTCCCATCTCACCTCTTCGTGCTGCAGTTACAAACTGCAGTTGCAATCTTCTTGGCTTGCTGGAGTGTCAGTGAGGGAGCCGCAGAGCCAGCCTGCTGCCGCTTTGCTCCGTGATGCCTGCAGGGAAATGTTTGGGCCTCTAAGAGGCAAGACTTAGGGGGAAGGGTTCGGGAAGGAGGGGTCATGGGTCCCTAGCCATTGGCTGCTTGGGAAAAGGGACGGGACTTGCTCTGACAGCCAGTCTGCTCCTTCTGGCAGGTAGGTGATGAGAGCAGAGCCTTGCCTGCGCTCCGACAAGTTCCCCATCAGCAGGGGCCCATCAGCAGCTTCAAAACACAGGGCCTTCATTTTGGAAGCAGTAGGAATGGGCCAGCAAGGTTTCGCTCGCGTGGGCAACTTGGGGCAATGAAGCCAGCCAGCATTGCTTTTCTCTTGAGCAGAGCAGTGATGAGCTTCAGGAGCCATCAAGACTTCAACCCCCAGAAAACCCCTTTCATGGTACATTTTCTGCAGAAGAATCTCTACATATTGAAAGGGTTCCTGTAGGGTGTTTTTAAGGGGCAAGCTGAGTTCCTGCAGGCTCTGGCCACATTTGCCCTGTATGATCTGAGAAGAAGCCTTAGAAAACTCAAAACCTCACAGAAATGCATGTTTAGTGGTGGATGAATCCCACTTTGAATGCCTGGTTATTTCATTAGGGGAAATTCCAGTAGTCTACTAGAGAATCCATATGTCTCTTAGATTTTGAAAAAAGGGCTGGAATGCCATATTGAACTGATTATCTGTCATCAACAAAGGACCCTTGGACACATTTCTGCCATGACTTGAAAGGCTTCTGAAACAAATCCAGTGCATGTAGTGGTAAAGGGCTCTATCCTTCAGTGTATGGACCAGTTAAGGAATCAGGGCTGAGTATTTAAGAGATGGAGGTGGCCTCCTCTTGTCCAAGTAAAGCAGGCAGGCAGATTTAGTAAAAGGCTGATGGTTGCTTTGGTTAATTCCCCACCACCACCACCACCACCACCACCCTTTTTTGGGAGTTACCTCTCTGTACTTAATGTTGGTATGTCACTACCAGAGCTGTGTGAATTGGAAGAAGGTTGGGTCTGGAAGGGTTTCAAATCCTAAAGCGAGCCAGGGTACTAGTCCTCAAGGTACACAGTTTACATAGTGTATTATGTAATGAAAGCTTGGAAGTAAAAGCAAAACAAGAGAGAGCTTCAGTGTAAGTGGAGTTAGGACTGTTGAAACAGAGTAATACATACTCTGTATTATGCGGGGACAGTTTTGAATCCTCACGCCACTGTAGTGGAATAAAATGGTGACGTTGACTGAAATACTGGTCTGGAGTAATATTTCATCTTTATTTAGTACAGAATTTCATTCAAATAGGAGAAGAAATGATGATATGTTGTATTGAAGTCCAGGACTCCGATTTGTGGAGGTAATAAGAATTCCCACCCATTCCTGCCCCAAGTATGTATATGGCTTAGTTAGTCAGAATGACATTGTGTACCAAATCAGTTCTGTGGCAACATAGCCTGGATTTTAAGAAAAGTCCTTTTGTTTTGTCCACACTTCATTCTACTGTTGTTCTGATATATTAAGTCCCATTCCTATTCTGCGTTGGCAGTAGAGTACGACTTTGGAGCGGTTTGGTTCCAGGATAAGTTCTGGAGGCAAATGCTGAAGCTAATCAAATCTCAGTTCTGGTTAGAATCCAGCATGCACATTGAAACACAGACATGGAATTAGAGATGAGCAGAGACTCCTGATGACAACTGAAACTCAAATTCAATTCAATTCAATTCAATTTCTTTATTACGGCCATTCGGCCAGCACAAGTTACAATACAACACTTCTTAATTGTATACACTAGCTTCTTGTGAGAACATACCGATAACTACAGACAAATCCTAATTCGTAATTTATACAAAGACAAAAATAGGACAGTATAATTATCAAAACCCCATGATAGCTGGAAATTCTCATAACTTCAATAAGATGAAATGGTATGACCTCATAAGTTATTCTAAGCGTATGGAAACTCAAAATATATTACAGAAACTACAAATGCATCTGAGGAAGTAGACTTTAGTCTACTTTAGTCTTCTTTCTTTCAGTGAGTTTCAAAGGTGCTGCAAGATCTGTACATACTGATTCTAGAGACTAATATGGCTATATCTTTGAATTCAGGAACTACAAAGTGACCCTCTTGGCTAGCCTAGTTGATTCCGCTGGGTTATCTTTTTAAGCTGAAAAACCACATGCATGTTAGCAATAATATATTGTGAATGAGTATATTGTAAATTGAGTATTTTGTAAATTGCTGTTGCATTGCTGATCTTGTTTCTCTCAAAGGGACTTATTCTCTCTGCCTCCCCCAAGTCTTTGGCATGTCTGTAGCAGCCTGTTCTATCCCTGTTATTTCTAAATCCAGATTGGAGAATGATGAGAAAAAGTGTTTCCTCATAGTGGACGTTTGTACAATATTGCAAAGAGTAACGGAGCTGAAAATACAAACAAAAATCCACCAAACAGTGATATCTTTATTGGCCAACCAAAATGCACAATATACTTGTTTCAAGCTTTTGAAGCTCCACGGGCTTCTTCTTCATCAGGCAAGGTGTTACAAACCAAACAGGAGAAGAAATTGGAGAACACAGCTACACAGCTACCCCTGCATATGAGCTGAAAATAGATTGAGGACTCCCATCTCCCCATCTAGCCTCACTAGTCTGGAGGACAAGGTAATAGCATCCTTTTCCCTGGCTGTGTATTTAGCACTTTAAGCCCATTCTAGGAGAAGGGTCCTTGTTGTTCCTCATCGCAGGCCTGCCTAAAGGGAAGATTGAAGTTGCTCAAGGCCCCTCAGGGCAGATTTCCACATAATATGGATATATCCAGGGCAGTTCCTTACTTCCATCCACATTTTGAGTTAGCAAATCCAGGTCCGTACTAGTGCTTGAATCAGATGCAACTTCCTATCTCAGGGGAAAGGACAAGCAGGCAGACTTCATTTGAATTCATGAGGACTAGAACTTTTGAAAATAATGTATCTTCCTGCTCTGCATTTCAGACTGCGTATGATTCTTTCTTTGGATATACTTCAGAATAATTTCACAGAGTATTTTCAATATTGAGGAACTGAGCATTAAGTGGCGACTATTCTATTTCACACAAGAATTAGGTTGCTGGATCAAGATACTTCTGATTATTTCTCCATCATTACCTGTAGAATCTCATAGGTCTGGGTAGGAAAGCAGTAGCCTTCCCTGTTTGTGTGTCATTGTGTGCGTTGTGTGTGTGTGTGTCTACCCCTAGCAGCTTTTACTCATTTGAGTATATTGATTCTGTCCATGGGAGTCCTATTTAACTATTGTGTCTGTTAGCCAAGAGATAGAGCAGTCCTCTACAAATTTGTCTTTATCTGTTGTAAAAAAAAGTTATTTCTGTTGGGAAACTGAGGGCAGATGTTCAAGTTGTTCTCAAATTAAAATATTAATTGTGGGATATTTTAAGCTTGCAGACAGGGAGGTTAAATCTGTTGTGTTTTTATATGCTGCTTATGAGGGAGACAGGTCTTCAGATTACAAGGGTGCTCCTCTCAATGTCATCCTCCCATTTTTACAACTTTGTAAGGTAGATTGTGAGAGCCAGTATGGTGTAGTGGTTTGAGCATTGGACTGTGACTCTGAGGAACAGATTTCGAACCCCTGCTCAGCTATGGAAACCCACTGGGTAACCTTAGGCAGGTCACACTGTCTCCATCTCAGAGGAGGGCATTGGCAAACTTCCTCTGAAGAAACTTGCCAAGAAAATCCTATCAAAAGTTCACCTTAGGGTTGCCATTAGACAGAAATGACTTGAAGGCACACAACAACAACAGCAACAACAACAAGGTAGATTAGGCCAAAAAGATAATGATTGGTCCGAAGTAACTAACTTTCGTGGTTGATCAGGGATAGTTTACAAAAGCTCATGTTACCAACTTCTATCTTTCAGTTAGTCTCAAAGGTGCTGCAAGGTCCCTATGAGTGGTGCAAAGCTACATTTATTGCCCCCATTGCTGGAAATTGGTAATGGTCTCCCAGTTTGTCCCACCAGCAAAATTAGTTGACCATTAGCATTAGCTCTTAGGATGCAATAGGGTGCTAGAGTGCCCTTGCAAATGGGTCTTTGGGGGCCCCGTAAGGGCTGTAGTCTGTATATTTTCACTCCTGCCTTAAAGGTTCAGGGCAGCAGGGGGTTCCAAGGTGCTCTCTTTCACTCTCTTTTTTAAGAGATACCCATAGCAATAGCAATTACATTTCTATACCACTTATCCGTGAACTCAGCACTCTCTAAGCGGTTTACAATCTGTAAGCCAGTTGCTCCCGACAAGCTGGGTACTCATTTTACTGACCTCCGAAAGGATGGAAGACTGAGTCAACCTTGGAGCCCTGGGATTGAACTCACAACCTTGTGACTGGTATTTAACCACTGCGCCACCAGGGCTTCACCTGGTTGTTTGGAAGAGCAGTTTTTTCTGCTTCTAGTAAGGAACATTTTGCCAGTCTGTACACAGCCTGTACCTGCGTGGCATTCTCTGGTATTCCTAGAGCACAGACAATGCTGAATAAGGCCAAGTAGGATCACCTGTTTCAATGCGGCATCTCAGGAGGGCCATCAAGTTTCTTGAGGGAAATGATGTTCTTATCCTCAGTGTATCATAACCAGTGGTAGACTTGCTCCTATCGTGGAGGTTTGAGGAGAATTCTTCCACTGAGTCACAAGCCTGCTCATAAACTCTTGGGCAGGTTTATGGCTCAGGAGTGCAGGTCCTCCTGCAGGAGCGCAGGCCAACACTGCACACTTTCAGCCCTTGATCATTGTTGTTAGTTATCAGAAAGGGGAAAGGCCCCTTTGCCTTTAAAAGCAGAAGTCCCTCTGGTCCAGAAGATGGGAAGTCAGGGTTGGATCAAGGAGCTGTGCTGTGATAGCCATTCAGTATAGCCTTAGGCAAGTCACATATTTTCGTTCTCTCTCTTTCTCTCTTTTTCTCCCTGTGCCTTGGACTAAAGCAGCCTGCGGGGTCCTTCTCATTTCCTGTTCTTCCTAGTCTGCCAATTCAGCCCCTGTTTGAGGCCTGTCCCATTTTTATCAAGAGGCTGACATGGATTGAACCCAGGACCTTCCATGTATGGAGTGTGTGCTTTAGCATTGAACTGTGATGTTGCTTGGTTCCTTAAGCTTTTCAGCTTTTTAATCTGTTGTTTCACTAACCTTTTCTTTTTAGAATTCAAAGATATAGCCGTGTTAGTCTGTAGAATCAGTATTATACAAAGAGATTTTCAGGTCTCAGGCCATACAGCAACCTTGTTGGATGGGCTATGATACTTTATTCCATGTGGAATTAACATGACACTAAACAGTGACCTTCTTAACCATAATAGGTAGTCACATCCAGGCAGTGGGTTTCTGTGAGCATCACAGTTTAATATTTGTATGATCTCAGGTTCTGAATGTGTGTTTCACAAAATCCTAGAGTTGGAAGAGACCACAAAGGCCATCCAAAAATCCAGCCCCCTGCCATGCAGGAACACACAACCCAAGTCTTTGGAATAGAGAAATGTAGAAATAAAAATATAAAGCAAACATCCCACCCATCCAGATGCTGACAGACGTGTCTGTGACAGTGTCTAGAGCCTGAAGCCAACAACAGCAACAATCATTCAGAAAGTAAGAGAAAAAAGAAATGAGCTGACATACATGCAGGATCCATCTAAAATCAACAAACCCCAGGTAGGAATTCAAGCCATGGTCTTCTGTGGCTGGGGTTGCCAGATTGGAAACTGGAGAGGCCTCTTGTACCTTTAATCGTTGTGTAGAAGAGGGAATTTCAGCAGGTGTTGCTTGTGAGGCAACCAGGTAGCAATCGGCATGTACTGAAATTCCTTCTTCTTCCCAATCATTCAAGGTACGTCCCTCCTGTTTTCATTCTGGGAAGAGATGGTTAAGAGGTGATATGACAGCCCTGTGTAAATATTTGAAGGGGTGTCATATTGAGGATGGAGCAAGCTTGGTTTTTTTTTTTTTTTGGTTTTTTTTGCTGCTCCAAAGAATAGCAAATTCAAATTACAGAAAAACAGGTTCCATCTAAACATTAAGAAGAATGTTCAACAGAGCTGTTCAACAGTGGAGCACATTCCATCAGAGAATGGTGGAGTCTCCTTCTTTGGAGGTCTTTAAACAGAGCCTGGATGGCCATCTGTCGGGGATGCTTTGATTGTGTAGTTCTTCATGGCAGAATGGGGTTGGAGTGGATAGCCCTTGAGGTCTCTTCCAGCTCTACAATTCTATGATTCTCTGACTATCTGTGGCACATCGAGACAGAGAGGGAGCTGTTTCACACAGAGAGAGGTTTGGAGGTTTGCTATAGATTTCCTTGTTTGGACTGGGATTAGGGCAGTAGTTTGAGTGTTGGACTCCAATTTTGGAGCCCTGGTGTCAGTCCCCACTCGGCCATGGAAATCCATTGAGTGACCTTGGACAAACCACACTTTTTCAGCCTCAGCGAAATTCAATGGCAAACCTCCTCTAAACCAATCTTACCAAGAAAATGCTGTGATAGGTTCACCTTGGGGTGGCCATAAGTCGGAATCAACGTGAAGGCGCACAGCAATAACAAAAAAAGGTTGGAAATTGAGTAGGTGGTACTGTTTCCCCCCAAAACAGCTTGCAATAATGGCTGTTAATTTCAGAAATGCCTTGGGTTACCATCTCCTGTTGACATCCAGGGGTAGCCATGTTGGCCATATAGCAAATCCAATAACATCAAAAACCCACCAAACTATCAGTGTCAACTACCTAACAAAGGGACTGTGGCCTCACAAAGGATGGAGACAGACCAGATTGTAAAGGAAGTGTCTTTTTGTGTTACAAATGGATGTTAAATTCCCTGGACTTTGAGAATCTCCCAGTTGCCACAGGGCCAGAAGCCGAAGGTGCCAGCCTGCAAGAGATACCCCTCCACGGCATCAGCAAAATGCAGGCCTATGATTCACATCTTCAAATTCTTCTTCTCCTGTATGGTTTTTAACACCTTGATGAAGAAGCCAGTGGAGCTTTGAAAGCTCATAACATGTATAGTGAAAGAAAGAAGTTGGCAGCATGAGCTTTCGTAGGCTAAAGTCTACTTCTGCAGATGCAGAGGGATCTACTTTCGTCCCTCCACATTTGCGTCTTTGACTTTTGTGGATTTGATTATTCACGGATTTTATTAATATGTTCTCTCTAGGAATATCTAGGTCCTCCAGCACAACTGTATGGTCAACTTTAACCCAAAGTTGCACTGAAAGACCTAGACTCCACTAGGCATTTCTAGTTCCTCCATTGCAACTCTATGGTCAATGTCTGACAGATGTTGACCACAGAGTTGCACCGGAGGACCTAGAGATCCCTACTTGTCTCAGGTAAAAACATAGTGTTCGTGTTATTTGCTGTTTTCCCACATTCACGGGGGTCCTGTGCCCCTTACCCCACCGAATGTGGAGGGATGAGTGTACAAGAAGGAAGTAGACTTGAGTCTACAAAAACTGATGCTATCAACATCTTTCTTTCAGTTAGTCTTAAAGGTGCTGCAAGATCTGATTCTACAGACTAACACGGCTGTCTTTGAATTCTACGAACATGTATACTGTTCCATTTTGGTTGGCCCAAAAGAGGTATCACTGTATGGTGGGTTTTGGATGTCATTGGATCTTCTCCTGTAGGGTCTATGAGATGACACGGAATATGTATGCTCTGATCCCTGGAGCCGCCAATCTAACCTCCTCTCGGTTGCCTTTATCAGCTTCCCAGTTGTGCTTGGCCTCTGGGCAAGACCTCAAAGCTGGAAAGGACGGTTGGGCATTGGAAGGACCGTCCCCTCTCCTCTGGCCAAGGATTAGAGAGCCCCGATCCCCCCCCCCCCTTGCAGGGCGTCTTCCTTTTTGATATTCACTCTCAGGCTTCCAGTTCCTTTCTGTCCAGTCTCTGTTTATTCGATAGACTACAACGTTTCCATGGCAACAGGTTACTTTTCAAAGGAGGAACATCTTGTCATTATATTTAATCCGCTGCGGTTGAAGAGGGACTGAAATATTAAGTTGTTGTTGCTATGGATACCACTTTGTAACATCGGTTTCCTTTGGTGTCAGATTTCATAGACGGTGCTGGCTCCTCGCTCTTGTCCTCTTATTCTCATCTCTCCCCCTTCTTTTCCCCCCACAGAATAAGCAGTCCTGTTCTTCCTCCAATGTGTGTGTGTAAATGAGTATTTTTGGCTTTAAAAAAAGGAATGCTGGCAAGTCAACAGGACATCTTGAGCTGCGGTCGCAAGAACAGTCCTTTTCCTAGGGCAGAGAGGGAGAACGGTGGTTCAGAAGAGCTTAATAGGGGGGAGATATCAAATGATATATATTCCTTTCAAGTTAAAGGTGCTGCATAAGATTTCCTAGCTTTTCCCCCCTCTCCCTCATTCTTCCACACCTAATGTACTAATAAACTGCATCCTCTTTACAAGGAGAGGAAAAATGGGTGGAGTGGAAGACGATCTCTGGAATCAGGCACCAGCTATGGGGATTCCTAGACAGGGATGCTCAGGAGTTTCATTTAACATGAACTGGCCTCCTTCTTAGATTAATATCCAGCTCAGGACACAGGTTGCTTTTCTTGCATCCCTACATTTTGTGGCGCAGGTCTTGAGTAACCCCCTCTCTCCCAATTTTTAGGTTGAAATGTACACAGCAATGCATATTTTATGAAAATAAGCTAATGGGGATTTCGTCATACGTCCAACATACGTCCAAAACCCACTGCAGAAATAATCCCGTTTGAGACCGCTTGAACTGCCCTGGCTCAATGCTAGGGAATCTTGAGATTTGTACTTTTGTGAGCCATTTAGCTTTCTCTGTCAGAGAGCTTTGGTTCCACAACAAACCACAATTCCCAGCATTCCCTAGCACTGAGCCAGGGCAGTTAAAGCGTACTCAAATGGGATTTTTTTCTGCAGTGTGTTTTGGACCATAGATGCAGAAACAGGCTGAACATATGAATGAATGTCTGTCAGACTGACATAAGCCAGGCACCGACAGATCCATTCATTCCTATTCCACATCTAACTATTTTTTAAACTGTCTCTGACTCCTACCCAGTCTTATTTTGGATCCCTGTGTACTTGGAGGAGTGAGAACTGTAGGCAGTTGGAAGGTGAGTCCCGACAGAACCAGGACCTGAGTCAGAAGGCCAGAGTCTAGAGAAGGATCATTCAGAAGGCCAGACTGATCTTAGGGGCAACAAACCAACAACAATACTAGAGAGCCCTCCTGCTTTAACTTCCAGGCAAAACTGAAGGCTACTATTGGCCTTGATTCTCTTTAGGGGCAGGGGCATGCCATTCTCTCTTTGCCAGCACAACCCTTGTGGAAATTATAGTAGAAAGATTGTACCCTGGGAAATATGAAGGAGGGATGTGGTGGCGTCTTAGTCTCTTTCTGCGTCTAGGAGACACAGTTGGGCTGTTGGTCTAGGAAAGACCTAGAGTTGACTTGGTCATATTTATAATCATCCCAAGTCAAGGCGGGGACCCAGAGGGCTTGATGGATAGGGCCATGCCATCTGAGGATCCAGGAGTTTGGCACATCCCTTGGCAGTTCAGGAAGATTAGGAGTCTGTTACTAGTAGACCCTGACCCAACGTTTGGACCTTTGACTGCAGGGTTGCTGTTGTTTTTCTTCTTCAGTGTGGAAAGTGTAGCACTGGTTCGACAACCTTCTGGTCCCTTGTCCAGAAAAAACAACACACAGTGATGGAATAATGAACGTTCTGAGTTTAGCTTACCAGGAGTTGGAAACGGTGAGAGGTCTTGGCAGAAGCTTTGTACATAGTTACGCTGCTGAGTTTGTGGTGAAAACTAAAACGTGTGGAAATTGTTCATGTATAAATTGAGTCCTGCTGGATTTGTGGAATCGCTTAAAGTGACGGCATTGCTGCCTTTATTTTTTAAAAATATTTTTGTCTTAAGATGATTGTATTGCTTATTTATTTATTGTGTTATTGTGCTTGTTGTTCTGAGTTGTTGTTTTAATGGTTGCAGTTACTGTTCTTAACTGCCCTCGAGTCGACCCTAACTCACGTGGACGAGACATTTCCAAGACCCCCTGTCCTCCACTGCTCTGCTTAGGTCCTTCAAATTCAAGCCCATGACCTCCCTAATTCAATCTATCCATCTAGCATGTGGTCTTCCTCTCTTTCTTCTACCTTCTACCTCTTCCCAGCGTTTTCGTCTTTTCCAACAATTCATGCCTTCTCGTGGTGTGGCCAAAGTACAACAGCCTCAATATGATCATCTTGGCTTCCAGGGAGATTTCAAGACCCATTTGTTTGTCTTTTTGGCTGTCCACTGTATGCTCAGCATTCTTCGCCAGCACCACATTTCAAATGGGTTTTCTTTTTATCTGCTTTTTTCACTGTCCAACTCTCACATCTCTACAATAGACTGAAGTCTACAAAGGCTCATGCTGCCATCTTCTTTCTTTCAGTTAGTCTCAAAGGTGCTACAAGATCTCTCGACATACTATCTCTACATAGTGATGGGGAATACCATGAGTTGGAGGATTTTTAGTGCTCAATTGTATATCTTTGCTCTTTAGGATCTTGTCTAGTTCTTTCATAGCCACCCTTCCCATTCCTGGTCTTTTTCTTATCTCTTGACTGCAGTCTCCACTCTGATCAATGTTTGATCCATTCTCCTGAGACAATATCCTGAGAGCTTCAAGTAAAGGACAATTTATAAACTGAATGGATAATAACAGTGATAACAATCTGGCCTAGCATCCTATTTCATACATTGGTGAGCCAGACATGCCCACTGAGAAGTCCAGAAGCAAGGAATGACGGCAACAGCCATTTTTGCCTTCCCAGCAACTGATATTGAGAAGTATACTGCCTCTGATCCTGAGGTTCAGCCATCATGACTAGTAGCCACTGATAGATTTTGGGCTGATGCAGGCGGCTCCTTGTGCCGCCCCTGGGAGCGCCGGATTGGGGCTGCAGCAACCACATGCCATGGCCCCGATCCGGCTTTTTGCCACTCCCAAAAGAGCTGGCAAATGCCGCTCCTTTTTAGGGTGGCAAAAAGCTGCCCTTAGAGCCACCACCGCGGCTCTTTTGCACCCCTTTGACACCGTGCGCCATGTGGTTGGGCTCACGGAGTCGGGGCAGCCGACGTGCGGTCACCCTGCCCAATTCCACCCCCAGGCCAGCCCTTTAGGCCGGTCTGCATCAGCCCTTTATCTTCTTTGTTGTTTTTTTGTTGTGTGCCTTCAAGCCATTTCCATGTAGAAGCAATCCTATCTTGGGGTTTTCTTGGCAAGATTTGTTCAGAGGGGCTTTGCCATTGCCGCCTTCTGAGGCTGAGAGAGTGTGACTTTTCATGGTCAAGTGGCGGGATTTGACCCTTGTTCTCCAGAGTCTTAGTCCAGTGCTCAAACCACTACTCCATACTGGCTCTCGTGTGTTACTTTTGCAAATGCGATATTATGACCGTTCTCTTTGCAGATGAAAGGTGGACTTGCTTATGGCCACCCACAGGCTGACGGTGTGAATGTTTGCTGGGTAGAAAATCCCATTGTATCACTAGTGTATAGTGTCTCTGGTGAATTAGCTCTTTTCCTCTTCCCTTTCTTCTCTATCTTCCTGTCTTAAACATTGTAACAAAAGGTATTTTGTCTTGTGTAAAATGTGCTGCCAAACAGTTTCATTGGGTGCGAATGAGAAGATATCTATTGAGATAGGAAACTAACTAACCAAGAAAGAAACTTAGTAAAAAAAATAATTAGCTTTTATTGAAATAACTTGTGAATTTTATAAATACATTACCATATTTTATGGATATTTCCTTCCATTTCTCACAAAATTAATAATACAAAACTAGAGGATAGGCGGCTTTCAGTTGCAGGAAATTATTTCTTTCTCAGTCTTGAGCATCCCACCAACTCCAGATGATTTTCACACAGATTCCACAAAAGGGTTCACTCTTCTGATCCCAGGTCTGGATCTGTGCCGCAGTGGTTTAAATATACAGTAGTACCTTTTGAGGATGGGCCAAATCGGCTCGGCAAGGTGAGCTTGCATCTCCAGTTGCATGCCTTGTCACTCTTTTTCTTTTCACAATGTTCTTACAGAGACCACACAGAATGCCTTTCACTAGACCTCTTTCGGGAATCGTTGAAGATAAAGGTGTTGGAATAAAGGGACGGATTTAGTAGCTTGTTTGTCTCAATATATCCCAAACTGTGAGGGAGGAAAGGCAGGATTGAAGAAAAGATTATAAAGAGCAGCCTGCGTTTTGCAACTCTTATGAGCATTGGTTTCTGTTTTTGCCCCCCCTCCAAAAAAAAAACACATAATGAGTGTTTCATCTCCTTTTCTTTGCTGTTAACTCCCTAGAGAGCGAGAATACAATACTGTCACCTTTCTGGTTGTGGATGTTAGCGTTGTGAGTCATTTCGACGCAGGCATTGAGCATCTGAGTATGTTCAGTTGTATTGTGCACACACATCCTTAAAATGAAAAATTAGTTCTAATGGATTCAGTCACACTGATCTTCAAAGTGCATGGCATTCTGTCCGGATGATTAAATTGGGCTAACTACAGTCTTGTATTTAAGCACTATCCCGGTCACTGTAGGCAACCAGAAATTGCTCACAGGTGAGCGTCTGGTTTGACAGAACAAGAATGGAGTGCTCTGTCCCTTCTCTGCAGCTAACAAAGCAATGCCGCTCTCTGCCTCCCTCTTAGACCCTAACAATCGAGTAAAAAAATAAAAATAAATTTTCCCAGGAGCCTAGTAACCTCATTCACAACACTGGGTGTCATCTTGGACATAAAATAATAGAATCATAGAATCATAGAGTTGGAAGAGACCCCAAGGGACCATCCAGTCCAACCCCATTCGGTCACGCGGGAACTCTCAATCAAAGCATCCCCGATAGATGGCCATCCAGCCTCTGTTTAAAGACCTCCAAAGAAGGTGACTCCACCAGACTCCAAGGGAGTTTGTTCCACTGTCGAACAGCCCTTACTGTCAGGAAGTTCTTCCTAATGTTGAATGGAATCTCTTTTCCTGGAGCTTCCATCCATTGATCCAGGTCCTGTTCTCTTGAGCTGCAGAAAACAAGCTAGCTCCCTCTTCAATATGACATCCCTTCCAATATTTAAACAGGCTAATCATATCACCTCTTAACTTTCTCTTCTTCAGGCTAAACATACCCAGCTCCCTAAGTCTTTCCTGCTAAGGCATGGTTTCCAGAACTTTCACCATTTTGGTTGCCCTCCTCTAGACATGCTCCAGAAGGCATCTCATTCCCTTTTCTAAGCTTTAACTGTTCACACACATTACGTTAAGAATCCTGAAAGTGCTTCCTGAACATTGTCTTGTTGTTACCACTTGGGGACCTCCTGATTCACTTCTCTGTCTTCTAGCCTCCAGATCCATGGTTTCCACACTTTGGTCTTCCAGATGTTTTGGACTTCATCTCCCAGAATTTCTGACTGTTGGCCAAGTTGACTGGGGCTTCTGGGAGCTGAAGTCCAGAACACCTGGAGGACCAAAGTTTGGGGGTCATTGCTCTAGAAGCCTAGTAAACAGACTTCAGGTTTGCAAGATCTACTTTGCTTTAAAACACACACACCCCATCTAGAATCCCTGAGCTCCACTAACTAAATACATTGCTCATGAAGGACAACATCGAATGCAAAGATTTTATCCTTCTATTACACAATGACATGGCTGTGGTCCCTCCTCCTCTATATCTTGTCTAAGATTTAAGTTACTTTGCCTTATATCTGTATTTAACTACATTTTCAGTGAATTAACCTTTTTGGTCATCTGGGTTCTCAATGTTGCAAGCATCATTATCCCTCAGATCAACATCACTGTTCCCCTTAAGGATATTTTCAACATTGGACTGTGGGGAATTTGTTTATTTTTCCAGCAGAACAGGTTTGCAGCTTGATAACAAATTTTTCTTTTTGCTGAAAAAAGTTTAGCAGGCTTAGAGTTAGTTACAGGTTATATAAACAAAAATGTTACATAGTCTAGGTACATTTCATTCACTGGTTACATTGCAATACATATAAAGAATCTAGCTTCTTGCAGCTGCAGTTCAGATGCTTTTAGCAGAATTCAACTTAAAAATACATTAATTCAGCAAAGCTAAAGTTCTTGCCTCTGCTTATGATAGCTTCAGCTAAAGGCAGGGTACAATTATTATTATTATTATTATTATTATTCACTCATTTTGTGTGTCAGGATCTATCAGGACCACAAAGATACCAGGAAGTGAATATTGCTTGCCACTCCAGGGGCGCATCTACACTGTAGATATAATGCAGTTTGACACCGCTTTTACTGCGCCATCTGATGGTATTCTGGGATTTGTAGTTTTACAAGTTCTTTAGCCTTCCCTGCCAAAGGGTGCTGGTGCCTCACCAAACTACAAATTCCAGGATTCCTTAGGATGGAGCCATAACAGTTAAAATGGTGTCAAACTGCATTGTTTCTACATCGGCTACAAGTCGACCTCATGTATAAACCGAGGGAAGGTTTTGGGGCCAAAATTATGTATTTTGCTATGAGCCCTGGATAAGTCGAGGGTAAAACTTAAGGGCATGTAACAAAGGATGTAAAGGATGAAGCCAAGGAAAACGATGCCAAAGAACTTACAAAATCCCAGCAAGCGTAAATGTTTCTGCTTGCCCTAAAGGCTGGATAGATAAGGAAGAAACTATTGCCACCATTTTCCAGCCAGAAGTGGTATTGCAGTGGAGAGAATAGAGGAGATAGATGCTTCTTTTAGGTTCCTCCAATATGGACTATGCCAGGGGTAGGCAACCTTTCCCCTTTAAGGGACTTCAGCTCCCAGAAGCCTCAGCCATGTTGGCCAATAGTCCCATGTTGGCCAATAGCTCCTGGGATTCTGGGAGCTGAAGTCCCTCGGCCCTTAAAGGGGAAAGGTTGCTTATCCCTGGACTATGCTCTTAACATTTTTCCACTCAGAGAAGGGGATGATTCCTTTTTTGATAAGAGTTAACATACAGTACATACATTGACCCATGGTTAAGTCAACCCAGGGCTTTTGGAGTCAATTGTTTTGATTAAAAATTCTAGTCTTATACATGACTATATATAGTATTGCAGAGCCGTATGGAACGGAGGCTGTGAGCGCTATTCCCCTGCAAAGCTATGCAGGGGACACCTCCACCCCATGCGTTCCTATGCAACACCTGCAAAACTGTCCAGCTTGCCTTATGCCCAGGACTTGGCTAGACCTGTCTGTTGGACACTTGTCATGGGGAACTAACCCCAAGCGAAGAAAAACATCAGGGATGGCACAGACGAGATGAGACTGGAATCAAGATATCTGGCTTAAATAGGTGGCAGCCTTTATATGCAGCTAGGTGGCAGCCTCTTGCTGGAGATGTTGTTCACTTAAAAGAAGGAAAAGATGGGGAGAGGTAGGTGGGGCAAAGAAGCTGATCTTTTCTGACACCACAGTAACATTTCCCCCCTTTTTCGGATACTGGTGTTTCAAGTTGAGAAGGCATGCTCGCTACCTGCTCACCAGAAAGGAGGAGATTAAATCCCAATTTAATGTTTCTAGTCTTTTCCTGTAAGCAGGGCTGTCAGGCCACTGAAAAAACCTTAAGGCAATAAGTTCACCCTAGGATACCCTTCCAAAACATAAAACGCAGTGGGATGGAGTTGGGGGAGCAGGCTGTGATTCACATAAGTTTTATGCAGAGAGTCTTTTCCCCTTTTAAAAGAGATGTCTTAATTTTTGGCTGAAGAAGAAACTGTATTTCACATAATCTTTCATCTGATCTGCCATGTCACCTGTCAACATTATTCACATTTTAGAAACTGTCTTTTAGATTATGATAAAATGTCTTCTTTTTAAGGTATAGTTTTGCCCACTTTAGAAAAGCATTGCACAGGTCTTCATTTTAACTTAAGTTTCTCCTGGATAGTGATAGTGTCTGGAGGTTGGTTGTGGACTAATGCTATGATTCTGATTTTATTCCATAACATTTTAATGTTGTATCAAAGTCTAGCTGGACAGTACATTGGTTTCTTCCTGGCTGTGCTGTGACTGTTCATGTTAAGATTTACCAAGTTTGAGTAACCCTACTTACTTGCAATTCTGTATCTTTCCATTACAGGAGGTTGAACAGCACACAGGGGGAAATCCGGGTTGGGCCTAGCCATCAGGTAAGATTTACTTACATCTTGAACAGCAAATGTTGACTGCCTCTTTTTGGTGAAAGACTCCAAGACCTGTCTAATCTGTCAAATGAAAAGGGGTGACTATGTGATAAAGTCATATCTTTACCACATAGTGGCTAGGAGGCTGAAGCATGGACCAGAAGACCCCTAGTTTTACATCTCGCCTCTCCCATGTATTTTCAGTGGCTCCTCTTCACATTGTCCCCTCTTTGCATTGTGGAAGGGTAGTAGTGCTGACCCGCCTTACAGGGCTATTGGAAGGATTACAGGGAACATGCACACAAAGCAACAAAATACGCAAAAACACTTTGCAAGTGCCAGGTGGTAGTATTTAACATTTCTCATTCCCTTCCATTTACCACCGGTCTCTTCAAATCCTGCAGTATCCCTTAAGAACAAGTTTGGGTTTTTTCCCCTTGAAGGCTTAAGTTGTTACTTGTGCCGCACTATGAGCCTGCTTGGTACTAGGCTCCCTTGAGTCTGCTGTCTCTGGGAGTTTACTGGCTGAGCAGAATAATCCCTTCTCTTTGCATTAGATGGCTTAATTTTTTTGTGTATTAAACTATATATACAAAGACATTTCTGAATCTGAGCCTTGGGGACTTGGGGATATAGACCAAGGTATCTTTTCCACATCTGCACTCCCCTGAAGCATCCTTGTTCAGATGGCCATTAGCTGATGACGACAAGACTGTTTCAGTGCATTTCTTTTTGTTTTTGGAAATTTGCTGACCTTTATTTTGGTTGGATTTGGGTATGGTTGTCTGTTTATTTTTTTAAAATAATGTGTCATGCTACAATTTCTGAAGTCTGGCCTTGAAAAGATGCCAAAATCACAGGAAACTAGTTGCTCATTGATCTAGATGATGGCTAAAAAAATAGAATGGCTAATATTATAAAAGAGAGCCAGTAGGCATAGTGGTTTAATAGCAATAGCAAGTATATTTAAGTGCTGGGCTACAATTCTGAAGATCAGGGTTCAAATCCCTGCTAAGGCATGGGAACCTACTGGGTAACCTAGGACAAGTCATACTCTCTGAGCCTCAGAGGAAGGCAAAGAGAAACACCTATATACCTTGCCAAGCAAACCCTGCAATAGGGTCTTCATAAATTGGAAATGACTTGAAGACACATAGCAACAAGCTGTCTGTATAAAGATATTACAGTGGCAGCATATAACATGTGATGAAATTGCTTGGGATTGCTTGTAGTTCTTCAACTGCTAATGTCCAGCTGACCTGAAGAAAATACCATTTTCACTATCTTTAGCCAGCTGTTACAAGCTTATGAACCCAGGAAACTGCCTCATAGTATGTCATACTATTCATCTATCTCAGTGGTTCCCAAACTTAGATGTTCCAGGGGTTTTGGGACTTGGAGAAGCCTAGTTGGCTTGGCCAACAGTGAGGAATTCTGGGATATGAAGTCCAAAATGCCTGGAGGACCAAAATTTGGGAAGCACTGGTCTATCTAGTCTAGGATTGTCTACTGTGTCTGGCAGCAGCTTTTCTGGGCCTTGGCCATACATTGGTTTTTCCCATCATCTACTACCTGATTCTTTTTTTGAACTTGAGATTCAACAAATTCAACCTGTCTGGAAAGTACATGCTCTGCTACTGCACTGTGGTCTCTCTACAAAGGTCCAGTCCAACATCTTGCATAGTAACTTACCAAGAGTGATATATGTGGGTCCTGTATTATAAATACAAGTAAACACTTGTAATTGATGATTATCTGTATGTACATGTAGAAGATACTGGCTTTCTGCATTGTAAATTTGCAAGATGATAGGTTGCTAATTGAACCTTGCAGCAAAACACAATGGCCAAGATCCTATGCATTCGTAACATAGTCTAAATATACACCAGTGGTAGCTGCACTAGATCCCACATTTGTGCAGCCATGTGTGCAGCAGGTGGCACAGCTATGAGCTCATGGGCTGTGCAATGATGAATTAAGTCCCCATCCACCCAATTCAAAATGGGAGAGGGCTCTGTGTGTGCTTGTGGAACAATTGCCTGTGCCAGGGACCACAGTTATATAGCCTCTAAGAAAGCGCAAGTGCTTGCACTGTGATTTGTAGATTAGCATGGTGCTCTGGCTAATATTTTTTTCACATCACAGCAGCATTCTCATACTGGAAATGCCGGTGGATCAGTGGTAGGTCTTGACCTCCCAGGTCCAGGATGCAGTCAATACAAGGATATGAGACTGTAAGGTCAAACCAAAGGAAGAAGCAGGGTTTTGTTTTTTGGTTAAAGATTTGTTTGTTTGCCTTTTACAGTGGCATATAAACTATGTACACTAGGTGTGGATTTAGAGCTATGGCCTGTAGACGTCTTCAGATACTATTGAAATTAATGAACTCTCTTTTTTCCATCCATGAGATGAATATGGGCCTTTTATCAACCATATGGACTAATAAGTCTTTGGCTGCATTGTTACATACTTACATATACATACTTATATATGTAAGAAGGAGGAGGAACCTTGACTTTATCAACTAGAAATAATATGCCAGAGCACACTAGCACACTGTTAAAACTTGCAGTGTGAGCAGCTACACAAACAATGGTCTTTTGCCTTCTGGTTTATTTATTGTGGCATTTGAATGTACCAGCTGCTGCTGCTCTGGATTATGAAGAGTGATACAAGCCAGAGCACTTGCTGCTGGCACATTCAGACAACATGATGAACAAACCTCTCCAGTCTGCAGTCAGGTTCAGCCAGACAGTGGGCACTAGCTTACTGGTAATACCAATAAGCTTGCAATTCTCCGGATTACTGTTATTTTTTTAACATAGCCAATATGTTGCTAGCCTTCAAAAATGTTCACTTATATAGGTGTGCACACCCACACCCACTGATTCATGACACATTAATATTCTGGGTAAGGAAGAATGGAAGACAACCACAAAGTCTCCTTCCAGTGTTTAAAAATGCCTCTAGCTGGTCACATGCAAGCAGTTTCCTTCTCCTTGGGAAAGTAGGGATATGTAGCTTTTTACAAGATGACCTCTCTTTGCTCTTAAAGTCTTGGTCAAATTGAGAGTGTCCTCACAGTCACTGCAGAAATGTTAACAAATATCTTCTTACCTCTGGCTCTTAAATGGCTTTACAGGCAAAACTTCCAGAACTGCAGCCATTCCCATCTGGAGATGGAGACTCTGTTACGCAGCATGAGGAACTTGTATGGATGCCTGGAGTCAACGACTGTGATCTGCTCATGTACTTGAGGGCAGCCAGGTAATGTAAAGTTAATGCATTTCTGTCTTTTTTATATAGTGGAGAGTTACTGCATCATGTCCCATTAAGAGATTATACCTCTGAAATCCATATGCATCATTTATTCAGTTTTGTCTTTGGGTTTAATGGTTCCATTTGCATGGGTACAAGTCAACTACAGGTTGAGTCTCCTTTATCCAAAATGCTTAGATTTTGGATTTGGAATATTTGCATATACATAATGAGATATTTTAGAGATGGGATCCAAGTCCAGACATGAACTTAATTTATGTTTCTTATACTCCTTATACACATAACCTGAAGGTAATTTTATACACAATATTTTGTGAATGGAACAAAGTTTGCTTACATTGAACCATCAGAAAGCAAAGGTGTTACAATCTTAGCCACCTATGTGGACAATTTTAGATTTTGTAATATTTCAAATTTCAAAATTTTTCATATTTCAAAATTCCAGATAAGGGAGACCCAACCTGTACTTCTGTGTTTGAGTCGAGGGGGTGCTTTGCTTTTTCAAACTTAGATACTTTTTTTAACGAAATAGAAAAATTGTAATGTAAATATTTCTCTTTTAAATTTTCAAAGGAGCATGGCAGCCTTTGCAGGGATGTGTGATGGCGGATCCACAGAAGATGGGTGCGTTGCAGCCTCCCGTGATGACACTACTCTGAATGCACTCAACACAGTAAGTCTTCAATTGCTAGTAGTCTTCCACTAATCTGAAAGAACATCCTGGATGTTGTAGTCACACCCCATCCACTTTGAGTTACTCTTCATAGGTCTCTGGCTCTTTGGAGAGCACCTCTGTGGTTCCCCAAAACACAGGAAGCAGCCTTCCAATTTCCTTTCTCAGTTTTGAATACATAAAACAGTCACCCCCTTGATACGCGAAGATAGCATCTTGTCTGCTCTGTCTGTCTATGGCTTCCTGATGGAACCTGATGCCCTTGTAGTGTTGGCTAGGGCTGGAGGAAGGTGTAGCCAAAATATATGGGGAGCCCTAGAATCATAGAATCATAGAATCATAGAGTTGGAAGAGACCACAAGGGCCATCCAGTCCAACCCCCTGCCATGCAGGAACTCCCAATCAAAGCATCCCCGACAGATGGCCATCCAGCCTCTGCTTAAAGACCTCCAAGGAAGGAGACTCCACTACTCTCCGAGGGAGTGTGTTCCACTGTCGAACCGCCCTTACTGTCAGGAAGTTCCTCCTAATGTTGAGGTGTTCCCCTATGTTGGGTAATGCTGCTCTTAAGACCTCAGGGCAGGGTCTTTGCCATCCTTCTACTCTGAGATCTTTTCCAGGAGTTCCTTTCCTGCATGGCTGAAAGCAGGATTTGAACCCAAGCTCACAAGTGGAAGCGATGTGCTATGACTAAACCAGCTGCACCACTGCATCCTTGAGTTTTCATCTGAATTTCTGTGAGGCTTAATACAGTACATTGTCCTTAGTTTCTCTGTGATTTTACCCTCTGTGTTCCCTGTTATTCCCTAGGGCAGACTGCCATCTGCTTCTGTGGGCTTTGCTGCTCTTGAGCACTTTAGCTTGCTCTGTCACTTCCCACATGGAGGCTCAGATTTCTCCATGAAGGCTGCTAATCACCAAAGAGCTTTGGGAATTTAAATTGTCTCCTCTGCCTCATCTAAAGCACAACAGAGAGATGGAAATCATTCATATTTTAACTCTTCCTCTTGTTTCCAGTTTCTTTTTTAATTGCATTCCTAACCCTCTTTCAGTCTGATGTTGCTAGTGCAGGAATCTTGTGTCTAAGTGCCTGGGGAAATACAGCTTTGCTTCCCTTTCGGTTTGTTTCTTTCCACTTTGCTTCATTATGCAATCTTAACAAGGAAGAAGGGTCTCTGTTCTTTGGGATCATTAATCCACAAAGTCCCTTTCTAAAATACAAAGTGTAAGAATGTGAAGATGTTTACATGTCATGATAACCCATGGTTTATGTTAAGCATGGCTTGTTGCTTAAGCTGCTGAAGCATGACAACCAAACCACAGCCCTGTCCCTCACAATTTCTGATTTGTTTCTAGTTTGTTTTTTTCCTCCTTTTCTCAGCTTCTGTTTCAGGGTGGACAGCTTAGGGGTAATGCTTCTGGGTTCAGATATAATGTCAAGCCATGGTTAAAAGCTAGAGATCATTAGCCAGTAACAAACAATAGATTCAAATTGTGGTTTGTGCACAGTTAACAAACAATTATTTTCAGGTGGTTCTCTCATCTGAAGAAGATTTCAGGAAACCACATTATGGCTTGTCATTACATGCACATGCAGTAGTGTGCATGCACCCTCAAGATAGTCCTGCTAGTATCGCTAAAATATACTTAGCCAATACCTAGCCCAGGGGTAAGCAACCTTTCCCCTTTAAGGGCCGAGGGACTTCAGCTCCCAGAAGCCTCAGCCATGTTGGCCAATAGTCCCATGTTGGCCAATATCTCCTGGGATTCTGGGAGCTGAAGTCCCTCGGCCCTTAAAGGGGAAAGGTTGCCTACCCCTGACCTAGCCAATGTAAGGGATGGGGAACTTGTGCCTTCCCAATGTTGCTTTGACTACAGGCTACATCATTCCTGACCATTATCTATGCTGTTTAGAAGTGATGGAAGCTAGAAGTCACTGCATCTTAATGGCCACAGGAAAGTCCAGGGGAAAAAATGGAAAAACTAGGAAGAAAAGAGTCTTTACTTGAAAAATAGAGCACTTTTTAAAAAAGGGATTTTGAATATTTTCTTTTTGAATCATGAATAAAATATTTAAGGGAAGGCATTCATATATTTACTCACCATAAATTATTTCTAAAATCTATATAACTGGGGAAACGTTTTCATAAGACAGTATACAATACCCGAACATCACAAACCCGTTTTCCCCCTGGCTTCAATGTTTCTGGACATTTTACATCTCTAGCCACAGGTCTGCCACCCTGGTGGATATTAACAGTGCTGTCCGTTGACCAGTTTCCTGCTTTTATGTAACCAAAATGGCACTATCCACAGACAGTTAGGGAAGTGTCAGCATACTTGAAGGGACCCCAAGGTTTGCATAAGTATAAAAATCTCTGGGAGAAGAGGAAGAGCAGCAGAGGAATGGGTCATGCTGGTTGTGGCTGATGACAGTTATAGCCCAACTGTGTGCTGGATTGACATGTACACTCCTTCCAGTTTGCAACCAGAACAGATTACATGGAAAACTGTTCACTCCTTGCAATGACAGCTATCCTTAGCTGCTGCTCCCATTACATAAATATGGTGTGTTCCACTTCTATGGACCATTCAGGGTTGGGTGTTAGTCTGAGCATGTGTGTGAAATGTGGAGCTTTCTCTGCCAGAGAGCAACAGGGCGAACCTTTATTGCCTTTGTTCCTTCATTTCTTATTTGTGGGGTGAGAGTTTGGCCCTTTGAGTCACCAGCCAGTGCCTTCTCTTGCACAAAGGGGTGTGTGCCTGTGTGCTTAGAAAGGATAATATGCAGCCCAAAAGATTAATGGTAAAAAATTGATATGCTCTATGATTTCTTATTATGGAAATGCAATAAACTTCAGAGCAGCACTTCACATAAATCAGTCATGACAAGCTTCTTTGCTAGTGTTTTATTTATGTAATAACAGGGTGCTGTAACCCTCAGTGTGATTTATTGTTAATTACACCCGATAGAAATGAAGAGCAGGGGAAGTTTTTGCTGTGCAGTGTTTATATTATCTAGTTGAACAACTCCTTCTACTGATTATTTGCTTAATAGTCTGGGCATTATTATTTTTTTAGCTTTTTCTTGTTGTGGCTCAGACTGTGATGTAAAGTGTGTTTTTTTGTTTGTTTTTAAGTTGCATTTCAATGTTTTTCTGAGCAAATCAGTTGGGATGGAAGATTATCATTTTGGAAATTATACAATTATGCAAAAACAACAACAACAACAACACCCCAACAACCAACTTCTTTTGCATAGAGTGCTCGCTGTTGAGAATGGAAGGCTGATTAATGAATGGAATGAATAACTTCTTGAGGACCCAACTAGATGTGACACAGTTCATGCCATTAGCATCATACCCCCAGCTAAAGGCATCCTCTTTGGGAGATCCCTGACCCTTGAGAGACAGATGAATTCCTTCCATCCCAGGACAGAGGGGGCTCGGCATCAGAGACAGGGACAGAGGCAGACCAAGCCTCAAATACTGCTAGCACCAGAAGGTGCAGGCCAGAACCCTCAGGGTCAGACAAAGCACCAGGCTGTGGCAAAAGAGTCCTTGTGAAAAGGTCTCCTCATGAGATAGTTTTCTTGTGAAGGCCTATAGGACACTTTGGTCAATTCCTTCAATTCCTGCCTAAGAGTCTCAGGCTACGAGAACTGCCAGAGCAACCTCTGGACCCCACAAATCTCACTTGTGCCTTCCTAGCGAACCCTCTGATGGAAACCCCATATGCGCAATATTAGGCTGCCCTTGACTTTTGCTTCTTGCCTGCCCCTTCACTGTAGCTGCCCCCTGAAATCCTTTATGTGACTGTGAACTACTGTCAGGGACATTATGACACTACACTGTCATCTAACTGGACTCCATATCCCCAGCTAGCTGGCTGAGAGAGAGCCTGGACTACTGTCTACCATCCTTGACCAAACTCAATCTAAGACTTTTGGAAAACAGGAAAATTAGCCACGGCTGATCTATGTCAGGAACTGGCTATGAGGAGTGCTGGAAACTTCACTAGCATTTGATACCATCAACCATGATATCCTTCTGGACTGTTTGACTTTTTTGGGAGTTGGAGGCACTCTTTTCCAATGGCTGCAGTTCTGATTTGCTGAACATCTCTAGAAAATGGTGCTGTGATGTACTGCTGCTCAGCCTATAAATATTATTAGCTAAAGGTTCAGTACTGCCCCTTATGCATCTACATGAAGCTGCTGAGGAAGTCATTGAGAGAGCTTATCTCATCACTATACTTGTGTTATCCAGCTGTATTCCTTCTTCAGAACTGATACCAAGGAAGCCATGGGAAGTCCTGAATCATTCTCTTGATGCAGTGAGAGTTTGGATGTATGTGAATAAATTGAGGCTTGAATCAAACAAGACATAGATTCTTTTGGGCAACAGGAAAGCTAATCTCTGTTTGAGACTATGGCCAGTTCTGGATGGATCTTGAAATACTAAGTTTGCAGCTTCAGCGTATTCTCAGATGCTACGTTGCTTCTGGAAAGTCATGGAGCTGCAGTGTCCAGGAGAACCTTTGCCCAGAATGGTGAACCAACAGCAACCCTTCCAAAGAGAAATGTTGATTACCACGCTGTTACACTATTATAATGTGGCTACCTTTGGAAAGCATTTTTTTTATATAAAATGTATTAACATTGAAAAATATACATACATATACATACATGAAAGATACCAAAACAAAACAAAGAAACATCAAACAGATAAACAAAACAATCTAATATTCAATAAACGTAATGGGGGAAAAAAGAAGACCTTTGGAAAGCATTTTGAAGCTGCAGTTAGCACAAATAGAGCAGCCAGACACATATTGTGTGTGTTTTAGAGACCATTTATTACAATTTTTGCATCAACTGTGGTGACTTGCTGTCTGTTTCTGAGCACAATTCAAGGGGCTGGTTTTGAACGGAAAGTGCTAAAGTGATTGAAACTGGGATAGATGAAAGCTTATCTCCTCCAGTATTAGCCTGCCTGAAATGTAAACCTGAAATGGAAGATACATTATATGTCCCACCATCTAAAAAAACCTAGATTGGTACACACACGAGGCAGGGATTTCTCTGTAGAGTTGTGGAACTCCCTGCCAAGGGAAGTCAGGCTAATTCCATCCCTACTGAACTTCTGGCATGTGGCAAAGACTGCAGTTTTCTCATACCCTTTGATCATTCGAAGCAGAATTGGCTTGAAGGATTGTTTTACTTGTATATATTGCCAAAGCTGATTATTTAAAACCATCTTTATCTATTTTAAAGAATGTTTTAATGTTTTTTAATCTTATGTGCATCTTCTCAGGTGCCGTGGTAAGCTGAGAGGTAATAATAATAATAATAATAATAATAATAATAATAATAATAATAATAAATTATTTATTTATAGCCTGCCCAGTCACAAGGAATCCGGGCAGGTTACAACAATAAAAGTGCATGGAATACAATAAAATTCAAAATTAGTCACTTCCCAACCTCCCCTCTCCGACCCAATACTAGAGTTACAATAAAGAATCACACTTTAAGAGCAAAAATACAAAAAGTTTTTAAAAAGGGAGATACTTGGTGGACAGAGTGACATAGATCACCTTTTGCAGGAAGAGGAGTTAAGTTGGGAAGACCTGCCGGAAGAGATCCATCTTAAGAGCTAGAGATGTGATGGATCTCCTCCGGCAAGTCATTCCATAACTTTGGAGCAGCAGTGGAGAAGGCCCTCTGGCTAACTGAAGTTAGCCTAGATTTTTTTCGGCTGTAGTAGGTTCATCCCTGAAGACCTTAGTGTGAGGGACAGACAATATGGAAGAAGGCGATCCCTTAAGTATTCTGGTCCCAAGCCATGTAGGGCTTTAAAGGTAATGACCAACACCTTGTACCTTGCCGGGAACTAATTGGCAGCCAGTGAAGGTACTTCAGGACCGGTGTTATATGGTCCTTATTGAAGGGATGGTGGGTCGAAGGGGTGGGGGATTCGGGGATTATTTTCTTACTATTATTTCTGTAATTGTTTTAATCTTTGCTGTTACCCACCTCAATCCTCAACAGGGAGAGGCAGGATATTATTATTATTATTATTATTATTATTACGAGAAGTACCCGTAATCAACCTGGCTGCCATATTTTGTATAAGCTGAAGTGCAATTGAATCAATAATAGTAATGATAAATCAATCAATAGGCCAGAGCTGGGTATCTGGAATTGTACTGCAGCTGAGGGAAAGGGCTACCTAGGATTGCGCCCCCCCCCCCCCCATATTACCAGATTTTTACTCAAAATGAGCAAACAACTGTTCTAATAATTACCAGTTGCATCTATCTGGAATGTACCCATTGAACGTCTAGTATGTCTCTGACATCTGAGGATTAAGTAAGCTCTCACAGATGTGAACCCATGAACCCACAACTTTCTGAGTTGAGGGTGGAATTTGTCCTAGTGACATTTCTGGGACATTCATCTTGAATATCATCATCAAGCCCAGAAGGAAGCATGTGCGACAAATAGTGTGAAGCCTCCTGGTTGGCCAGCCCACGGCATAAATACCAGGACACTGGCCTTCTGCCTTTCCCTGCTGTATTTCAAGCCATTTCAAGTCAAGTAATTGATCTTGGGGCGGGGGGCACCACCCTATCTTGCAATAAACACTCTTCAGGCCGGGGGCAGCTACCCATGATCTCACCCTGGCCTTCATAAAGGTTTCTTTTCTGCAGAGGGATAGGAATCTGCAGCATCCCAAATCATGTTATTTGTCCACCCAGCTAGTATATTCTGACTGGCAGTGGCTTTCCGAGGTCTAGAGCAGTTGTTCCAGACTTCTTCTGATGATTGGTTTAACTGGAAATGCCAGGGACTGAATGTGGGATCTTCTGCATGAAGTCATGTCCTCCACTACTGAGCTCCAGTCCTTCCTAGAAAAAGGGAAATATTTGCTGTAGCTCCATACCCCCCTCCTCTTTCCCCTTCTAAGCTAATGTAAGGACACTTTCAAGTTACTCAGATTCTCTCATCAGCTTGCACACGTGTACTTTTTAGAAGTACAAACAGGCAGAAAGAGAGCATTAAGATTCTTCTCAAAGAGCGTCAAAGGCTGAATTGACATGGAGTCTGTCTTTAATAGCTCACAGATCAGCAGGCATAAAAGAACAGATTAACAAGAACACCAGAAAACATGCAGATGTCTTGGTAAGAGCAGAGATTTTTTCAAAATTATCCTTCAGCGTTCAGAAAGCTCATCCCAGATGCATGTGGAATTATTTCTCCTTACCAAAACCCATCCCTACAGCTTTTTTGGGAGGGAAAAAACCCTCCCTTCCCCATCATAATAAGATGAACCCCTTTCTCTTTAATATCTAGGAGCCCCATATGTCACTTCCTTAATTAAAATTCACAAGCTGCAAAGCTCACGTTTTACAGCTGTGCCTCTATGTAATTTTACTTGGTAATTTCAATTCACATTTGTGTTTCAGATGTCCTCTTTTCCCCTCTCTAGCATATAAGGTTCAGAACGCAACAGAGCTTGAATCTGAATGAAAAGTGCAATTCTTTTTAAATTGCTATAGATGCAGCACATTGAGAGCTGGGCTACATGTTAAGTTTGCACCTGGAACAAATAGCAATACCCTTTCTGTTCCTGTATAGAAACATATTGATTGAACTCTATGTTAGCTCTTCATTGCCCAGTTGCCAAGCACCAGAAACCCCGTAGCAGATTTATCCAACCGGGTGACATGGCTTCAGGCCAGGAATCTTGAGAGTTGTAGTTCAGAACCTCTGGAGAGCAAGTAGTTGGATCAGACTACTCTACAGAAAGAAATAAAGCTAAAAGAAAAGAAAAGTACCCTCCCATCCAAAAAATAGTGGGGAGATACATATCCTGGGCACTACAATGGCCCATTCTCTGCATTACCACCAACCATATCTAGCATTTCCCTCCGCTGCTCCTTAGAAACCTAGGATATTTTTTTATGCCAGATCAGGGCATTGTTCCATTATCCGCACCCGAGGTCAGCAACCTGTGCCTTTCGAAATGCTGTTGTACTTCTATTGCTGTTGACTATGCTGGTTAAGGGTGCAGGATGTTGTAGCCCAGGGGTAGGCAACCTTTCCCCTTTAAGGGCCGAGGGACTTCAGCTCCCAGAATCCCAGGAGCTGTTGGCCAACATGGGACTATTGGCCAACATGGCTGAGGCTTCTGGGAGCTGAAGTCCCTCGGCCCTTAAAGGGGAAAGGTTGCCTACCCCTGTTGTAGCCCAACAACGTCTGGAAGGCCACAAGTTGCCCACCTCTGATCTGCATGGACATTCATCAATTCCCCAAGGTTTTAGATGGGACCAAGCCAGAATATTGTGCCCATTGCATGTTGTGTGACTGGGACTCTATTGCCCCAATCACACAACATGCAACGGGTGCAATATTCTGGCTTGGTCCCATCTAAAACCTTGGGGAATTGATGAAGGTAGCAAGCTCCTAGCCAGCGCTAAAGAGAAGCGACCATGGTCTAAACTTTATTTTTTAAATGTATATTCTGGGTGGGTAAGAGGCGTTAAGCAATGTGTCTCTTTCTCCTCAGCCAGAGAGCTTTTCAGTCTGGTTGTGTTTTTTCCTTTGTGCACAGAAAAGCAGCTGAGACAGAGATTTTTAAAATGATGACTTCAAAATCCTTTCCTACTGTTTAGTAAGAAACTGGTGTCCCAGATCTGCCAGTCAGTGGAGACATGGTCTCTGGTTGGAGAATTGCAAGCGTGACTGTGGTTTCTGCCACATAGGGCCAAGGGCCAAATGTTACCAGAGAATACACCAGAGTGCCTCCCTACTTAAAGCAGCAGCAGCAATAGTCAGTAGTTTAATTAAACCTCCTATTTCAGACGTGACCATTATTCAGACAATTCTAAAGGAAAATATCCTTTCCAAACTATCACTGTTGGACTCTTTGCAGTCCTTTGAGGAGTCTGGGTCCAGAACAGTTAGGAGAGCCTTCTTCTGATATGTGTCTTCGCACACTTAAATATCTTTTAAGGAGACCTGTGCCAGATACCAATGTTCAGGATTAAACTAACATGCACCAGGCCTTTTCAGCATTGTCACTGGGTACAGGGCCTTCTGATTGTTGGCACCTATGTTTTGGGATGCTCTTGTCCATGAAGTCCATTAGGGTAAGCTATTGAAGCTTATACTGATGGAACTCCTGTCCTTCTGATTCCTATTCTGTTAGGCCAGGGATGGGCAACCTCTATAGATCTGGGGCATTTATTTTATTTTATTTTTGGCCTTAGTGACCTCCTCTGGGTCATGTGGATCATCAAAAATGTCCCCAAACACTATTATTCTGATGGGAACTGTACATTTTTTAAACATAATGTTATGGGGGTGCACTTGTAGCCATTCATTAAAATAATGTTCCTCATTATCTGTTAGTAATGGGATAATCATTTGTAATGACAAATCAGTAGCGTATTACCATTTTGAGTAGTGTTTTCAGACTGGGCACATTTTCAAGCATACTTTCACAACCATAACGGCTGGCATTTTTGTAAAAGGTAGAAATTTTTGAAAACTGAACATCAGACCCTTTTGTAGAGTCAGGACAGAATATGGCCCTATCTCATTCCATTTACTTCCGGACCTAGATGGGTTAAATCTACTAACAAACAAACATAACTCATATTTAATTCCCTTTCATTGAAGAGTATACAGAAGTGTCCACATTCATTTTGGCCTTTGTTCTTCCTTATGAATAATAAGGAATAGTTAGCATTTCTGTAAACCACAATATTATTACATGGTAACCTGCTTTCCTGAATGACACCTGAGGCAGCCTAATGCCTGTTTAGGGATGTTCACTTATAACTGGGATGTCACCAAGACAAATTACTTGCTTCTTTTTGTAACTTGCCCCCAGACTAAATCCTATTCATTAACACAGAAACAACATTGAAATACATATACTGTGCATTAACCTATCTCACTTTTCATTGGGTGCTTATCAACACGTAAGGGACATGGCTCAAATAAGGCGGCATTGGACATTGGGGGCATTGATGCTTCTGGATGGGCTGGCTGGCCAAGCATGCAGCCAAAAATCTTACGACAACATCTAGGGTCAGGAGTCAATTTGTCTCCTCTTCAAAGTGCTTAACAATAAAAATAAATGTTATTTTTTCCCCACCTCTCCTCAAGGCTCTAGGCGAGGTACAACACGTTAAAGTACAAAAGACACTTAAAAGTACGTAAAACCAACAGTTAAAATACAATACTGTAGAGCTTTTCAAATGCATACGTAACCAAATTTGTCCCTTATCCCTGGTAAACTTTCATTAGCATAGTCAGCATGTATGTTGGTTTGTAAATAAAGTGAAAAACATCTGGAAGGTATCACTGGTTTTTAGGGTAACACACCAAGTTAAACTGTGGTTTGTTTCCCTGTACAGTTAGTGAGATGACCACCACCTTTGGGTTGAACATGATAAATTGTGTTGAGCTGAAAGAAGTGATAGTTACCAATCTTCTCTTGAGAATGAGAAGGGAACATGGCAGAAATGTGCCCAAGACGTCTGTTTTTAACACTATACATAATATGATCTTAGGTGTGAAAGAGTCTGTTGCCTTTGCATTAGACCACAGAGAAGAGTCTAAACCAGGGAAGGCCATCTTTTAATTTCTGGGGTGGCAGGGGAAACACCACTTGGTTGTTTAAATGAGTAAACTGAGAGCCTCAAGTCATCAGCTCCATAGTAACTTGGACATCATATAGTAATATAGATTTTATGGTTATAGAGCAGACATACTTGAGAATATCTTGTTAAACAAATAGGTGTTTATTACCTGCAAAGAAATGTAGGGAAGAGGTTGTACACTTCAACATTGTGAAAACACATTTGTTTGGGTCACTGGGGCTAGATCAATATAGCTTAGCAGGAAGAGGAGAGCACACTTGATCAAAAACAGTGTTTTTCAGGTAATCTGATGTGGAGACTGGCATTAATTTTTTTGCCAGTGCACCAGGGACTTGTACCATATCTGTCCCATTGGCTAGAATTGTTTGCTTCTTTCCTGTAAACTCACCAGGGGCCAGAAGCCGCTGGATTGGGGAGTAGCACCATCCATGGACCACTTGCTATAGCACTAGCCTAAAGTACAACACTATGAGCCCTCAGGATAATTCATGTGCTACACTTTTGTACAGATTGCAGCATCCCACTTTCGTGCTACAAAATGTGGATGGTTTGTATGCAGAACTACGTTTTTAAAAATAATGCATACATTGTTTATACATCTTTTTAAACCATCATCGGCTGATACGCCAGCTGTGCCCTTTCCTGGAAGTAACGGACCTCAAGACTGTTATGCATGCGCTGGTAACCTCCCATCTTGACTTCTGCAATGCACTCTACATGGGGCTACCCTCGTGCTTGGTCCAGTAACTGCAATTAGTACAGAATATGGCAGCCAGACTGGTTTCCGGAACATCAAGGAGAGACCATATAACACCGGTATTAAAGTCTCTCCACTGGCTGCCTATTAGTTTCCGAGCCCAATATAAGGTGTTGGTTATTACCTTTAAAGCCCTAAATGGCTTGGGTCCATCCTATCTTTGGGACCGCCGCTTCCCGTACAATCTGCCCCACACTCTCCGGTCCTCTGGGAAGAATTTGCTGCAGCCGATAAAAACAAGGCTGTCTGCAACCTCCCAGAGGGTCTTTTCGGCGACCGTTCCCAGACTATGGAATGGCCTGCCGAATGAGATCCGTCAGATTACAACCTTAAGCAGCTTTAAAAAGGCTGTTAAGATGGATCTCTTCCAGCAGGCCTTCCCCGACTAGATTTCCCGGCCTCAGGAGTCTCCTCATCCCTTCCTCTCCCACCTTGGCTGCATTTGCTACTTGGTTTGTGACTGTTTATTTTATTTTTAAGGAGTGATGTTTTAATTAATAGGTTTTAATGTTGATATTCGTTTAATTTCTTTTTAAGGGGAGGGAGGGTTTCAGGATTTTTGGAGTTGTATTTGTATGGAATTTTAACTGCTGTAAACCGCCCCGATTGTTTGACAGAGGGGCGGGGTACAAATAAAATTTATTATTATTATTTATTATCATGGTTTTCAGTCATATTGTACAATAGCTTTGGTTAAACTGAAGCCACCTTGCACATGTTCTGTGAATGTGCCACCTGCTTAAATGATGCTTAGACTCTTCTTTATTGCCTCCTTATGGAAAGGTTTTAAGTTAGCTGGCAGCCCCTTCCTTCCTATTAAGGTAGCAAAACATTTTTTATTCTCTCCCCTTCCCCTCCCCAGGAGAATGTCATTCTGAAATCTAGCTACGTTCTTAATGGACTCCAATTATTTAATATTGTAGCAGGAATCCAGCCCCAAACGCCTGTGATGGCTTTCAGGCAGGACTCATAATGACTGTAATTGCAGGAGAGTGCCTTGCTGAAGCCAGAACCGCCAGATGCGATGCCGTTCTGATGTAGGAAAGGTCACAGGGAAAGGGACGTTTAAATTAAGTTATAAATTACAACTGAAGAACAATATTTTGATGTGCAAGACCCGGGGATGTCAGAATGGCGAGACGTAATTCATGGATTCATTACCGAACAGAGGTGCCTGACAGCTGAGCCATGCCAAAAGGAGAATTTATTTGCAATATCACGCAGCCAGAAAATGGCAGCTCTGTTGCGAAGCGAGTGTCAAAATGTGGTTTGCCCCCACCCCACTCAAAAAGCCCATCCTAACCTTGCAGTGATGTGGCAGAGTTTGTACTATTACGCCCTGCCTGAGCTCCATAGCTGTTTAATGTCGCTTGGGGTATAAAGGAGGAGTATGGGCAGAGGTACAGCTAGGATTCTTCCCTGAGCTTTTGGTTGGGGTTTGGAGAAGGGAAGACGAACCCTGATTTAAAAGCCATATATCGAAGTTGATTTCTTCTGTTTGCTATTTTGTTTTTGACTGAGCTTGTGTTTGCCTCCCATGCTAATCACTTAAGTAGCTCTTCAGTGGCTGGCTTAAAAAGAAAATTCTCTTGTTTGAGCCTTCAGATTCTTCCACCTAAAATCTAAATAAAAATATACAAGGCATTGCTGAGGATGTAGCATGGTGCCCAACTGTTTGTTCCTTCTCGTTTTCTCTCTGTCTCTCCTACTTTGCCTGTATGTGTTGATGTATCTGCCTATGTATCATCCCATGCATGTTGGAATTTGGAGGGAAACCATATTAATGGCTCCCTACCAACTGCCTTTGGCCCCTCTGTCCACTTTCATTCAGTCTTAAGGATTGTGAGCATAACCAGTGAATATAGAAAATGCTGTGTAAATTAACTTCAGTGTGATGGTTCTTATTTTTTTTAATGTACAATAATAGTTCCTTTTAAGAGAGGCTCCATGTACATTTTGAAAAGGATAATTTTTTTTAAAGTCCCATTTTTAAAATGGGATTCTTGATTAATCTGTTTTCTATTCTTGCTAGTATGATTTGCTTGGGACAGGGGGAATTCCCCTCAAAAACTAATTAAAATAAAATAAAATACAAATACATTTCCCCCAGAAAAAAATGAGAAAAAATGGGTCATAGCATATTCTCTTTTAGAATGAAGAATTTAAGAAAGGGTGCTCATATATTTATTCCTCCTACACTCTATCTAAAAGTGATGTAGCAGGTAACCTTTACATAAGACTATGTATGTCACTGATATTCTTAGTCTTGATTTCCTTTTCTGAATTTTTTTTTTGGGGGGGTAATAAGTATTTTGTATCTGCTTGTAAACAGAATTTACAGAGGTGTTAAAAAATAAATTTGTGCTATTAAGCATAATTGACTTGAACTAGAAGAACTATGGTCAGAAGCCAAGGACATAATCAAGGAAGAATGCAAAAAGACACTATTGATGACCAAAATGAAAGAGAAGAAACAATAGATAATAGATGAAACACTTCAAGCAGTTAAGGAAAGAAGAGAAGCAAAAGAAAAGGGAGATAGGAACAAAACCAAAATCATGAATGCAAAATCACGACTATTGTGGCAGGATAAAGAGGACTATTATAATAATCAATGCAGAGATATGGAAGATAATAACAAAAAAGGAAGAACAAGAGACCTCTTCCACAAGACGTAGGAACTCAAAGGGAAGTTCAAGCCAAGAGTCAGGATGTTCTATGTTAACAAGAGGAACATGCTACAAGATCAAAAAGAAATAAAAAGATGTTGGATGAAATACACAGAAGAACCATATAAAAGAGATGAAAAAAATGAATGGTACATGGAATGAAGATGTATACAAAGATGTCGCAGTCCAGCACTGAAACCACTATGCCACACTGGCTCTCTCATACAGCTTTCTTTGTTTGTTTAATGTATATACCATTCCACCCCACCCCAAAAATGGCTTACAATTGAATAGAACAACAAAACATTGAGCAAAATGTTTTAAAAACTGTTTATAAAAAGTGTTTGTTTTTTAATCAAATGGAAGACACTATAGGCCCAACCTGTTAAAAAGCCTTCTGTGGAAATGACTCGCCAAATGCCTGCTTGAATAAAATGGTCCTTGCCCACAGGCAGAAGGATGACAGCAAGAAGGAGGCCAGCATAGTCTCGCTTAGGAGAAAGATATAAAACCTGTGAGTGAACATCAGGAAAGCCTTGCATGGAGCCTTCCATTCCACTCAACACAACTGTATTGAGTGTCTTAAAAGTGGCATAAATATGTGAAACAGACTCCCAAGTAACAGTTTGGATGAGTGACACAAACGCCACCAACCTTTCTGGCTTTTCCAACTGGGATTGCTGACTGCTTAGCCCATTGTTCTTGGCCTCCTTCTGTCCTTGTTCTTCTTCCATCCAGTTTGTTAAACTTGTTCAGAAAAAGGAAAGGAAGAAAATTATTTTTGTTCCGTTCCTTGGGGCAAAAATAGATTCCTTCCATGAGTCATGAAAAGGAGGCATGGAACAGAGCACCGTGCTGAGTGACAAATCCAGTTTTCAGTCAGTGCTTAATTCTTCTAACATTGGGGCTTCGTGGAATTCACAACCTCTCCCCCCCCCCAAAAAAAAAACTTTTCTGCTTAATCCTAGCTATAAGGGGGTAGACAAATGTTACTTGCAATTGCTGTACCACCATCCGTACGGAGGCTAACATAACTTTCACATGGTGAGGTCTTACAGAGGTTATGAAACCTTTAAGCTCTTCATGGGAAGAATTGCCCCAGGAAGATTGAGGATCTCCATGTCAGTGGTTGTCAGGAGTAACTTTGCTTTGCTTCCTGTTGCAAACCACAAAGCTCAACTGGATGCCTGCCTTGAAAAGCCCTCATTTTTAAGCAATTCATGAATTTTATAGGAGACCAGAGAGCATGCCTAATTGGTGATATTCTGTTACATGTCTTGGTAAAAATTGTGGGGTGTCAGGAAGTTGGGATTTTGCGGAGGTTGTTATGATTCCCCCTGTAATTGGGACAGGGGCTTGAGGCTTGTTCTTTGGATCACATTGGTTACAGAGAGATCCAGGCAAGATCCACCTTTGGCTTTTAAGCACAGAGGAAAATCTTAGGGATGCTGACTTGTAAGAGAGAAAGTCTGAAAAATGAGAGAGAGAGAGAGAGAGAGCGGAAATATGCACACACAGCGCTGAAAGCATTTTGAGCATTCCAGCCTTGGTTGTGTGTTAGCATGCAGGCTCAGCAGGGTCTTGTATTTTAGTTGCATGTCCCAGCTTGCGGTTTATGAAAGATGAGAAAGTAAATCATTGTTTTGCTCTATTCTCAGTGCAACTGTGAGGGCTGACATGGATGTCAGTGGCGGCCATGAATTTACAACCCAAAGGCCTCATTGTATTACAAGAATTCCTGCTCCTGTGGTGCTGCTTTTGAAAGGGGGCACTTTCACCTAGGCAGTCTTTGCCAGAATCTGTCTCTCACTGACTTACAGCAACCTTAGGCCATGTTGATGATTGTGCAGCCATCACCAAAGGCTTGTTGCTTGCAGGAATTGGTCTGTTTTGGAAGAGGGGGAGTGGTGGAGGCCAAAGAGTCTCAAGCCATTAATTTTTTATGTCTCCAGGTGGGACCGCCTGGGGTTTGTTGTTGTTGTTAACTGTCCTCCATGACCCTATGGATGAGACCTCTCCAAGACCCTCTATCCTCCACTGCTCTGCTGAAATCCTGCAACCCCTTAATACCCATACTGACCTCCTTAATAATAGAGTCCATCCATCTGGCATGTGGCCTTCCTTTCTTCCTACCTCCCTCCACCTTTCCCAGCATTATTGAAGAGTCCTCCCTTCTTATGATATGTCCAGAGTATGACAGTCTCAGTTTGGTCATCTTGGCTTCTAGGGATATCTCTGGCTTGATCTGCTTTACGACCTATTTGTTTGACTTTTTGGCTGTCCATGGTATCCTCAGCACTCTTCTCCAGCACCACATTATCTTAAATGTATTGATTTTCCTCCTATCTTCTTTCTTAACTGTCCACCTCTTATATCCATCCATGGTAATAGGGAATACAATGGCTTGTGTGATTCTGACTTCTGTGCTGAGTTGTATTATTTTTGCATTTTAGGGTCTTTTCTAGTTCTTTCATAGCCATGCTCCCCATTCTTAGTCTTCTTCTGATTTCCTGATTACAGTCCCCATTCCTATCAATGTTTCATCCCAGGTATGGGAATTCTTTTACTATTTCTGTTTCCTCATTGTCTAGTTTGAAAGTGTGTAAATTCTCTGTGGTCATTATTTTTGCTTTCTTTGTGTTCAACATTAAGCCTGCCTTTGCGCTTTCTTCTTGGATCTTCCTTAGTAGTTGTTCAAAGTCTCTGAGGTTTACTGCTAGTATTATGGTGTCATGTGCATATCTTAGATTATTGATATTCCTACCTCCTATTTTCACTCCTCCTTCTTCTGTGTCCAAGCCTGCTTTTCTTATAATATGTTCTGCATACAAGTTGAACCGATAAGGTGAAAGGATGCAGCCTTGTCTGGCCCCTTTGCCAATTGGGAATCATTCAGTTTCTCCTTGTTCTGTCCTGACAGTAGCTTCTTGTCCTGAGTACAGATTCCTCATCAGGACTATAAGATGTGTTGGCACTTCAATGTCTTTATAGGCGTTCCATAGCTGTTCATGATCTGTGCAGCTTGCCTGGGGTACGGGGTTTCTGGCTTCTGTTCCTGGAGTTGTGGGACTAATCTTCTTAGGTCTGGAATGAGTAGATTTAGGCCACTTGAGGTACATTAGTTTCTCCAAACCTCCATGAGTGGAGTATTTTCCAGGTTGGTAGAAGAGTTATGGAGTTATCATCAATAAATTCTTTTCTGAAAACCCATTAAGTTCTGGGCTAGTGGTGTCAAGAAAATGATAGAACAGACATGGACATATGCCGCCATGAAGAACTATTATTCTTACTGTTCAGAGTATTGGACTAGGGAGTCTTCTCACCACAAGATCTTTTCTGTTGGCTGGGCCACCATTTTTATTTCAGAGCAGGAGGGACTGAAGAAATGAAGCCCCTTTCTCAGCCTTCACTCTTTCTTGGTCCATTTTACTATTGTGAGGAACTACCTGGATTGCATGATACATGGCAGAAGCTCTTCATCTTATTAATATCTGTATGGTTCACACTTTTAAAAACCTTAATCAATCAATACGTTTTTTGTAGTGGACAGAAGAAGAATCCAGAAACTAAACAGGCCTGTTTCTGTGACTCTTCTTCTTTTAAAGTCTCATGGGAATGAGTGGTAGATAAGATGTGTGCCCCAAGTATATACCAGGCATTTTGGTCTACTGGGCTCAGTGATTTTGTGGGGTTCATTACAGAATGGACAACTGTTCAAAAATCTAGACAGCCAAACTTCTTTGGCTACAATTTGCATTATTCCTGAGCATCAGCCCTGGTGGTGGAGTGATTAAATGCCTGTACTGCAGCCACTCACTCACAAACCACAAGGTTGCGCGTTCAATACTAGCCAAGGGCTCAGGCTCGACTCAGGCTTGCATCCTTCCCAGGTCACTAAAATGAGTGCCCAGCTTATTGTGGGCAATTAGGTTACAGTTGTAAACCACTTACGGACTGCATAGCATGGTAAGAAGCGGTATATAAATGAAGCTGCTATTGCTATTGCTATTGCTAACTTGGGCAGAGGAGAATTGGATTCCAACACTATCTAGAAGGTCAGACATTCCTCCTGCTTCATACACTGACTGGGGAGCAGGCCATAGGTTGTGAATGCCTGAGTAAGGCCCGATAGAACCTCCTACAGGCAACTGAATGGAGATATATCCTCCCTTGATCTTAACATGTAGGACACCATTAAATGCTTGTGGAAAGTGAGAGAGTCTTGAGAGATCAGGGAAGGAATTAGGTTATCCCATTTACCGCCTTTGCCTCAGCAGATAGATATCTTCAGATCCCAATGCCAAGAGACATCATTTCGGGATTGGGTAAGGGATAATTTATTATGCTATGTAAATTGCTAATAAAATATATATTTAAAATGAAAAAGAAGTGCAGGTCATCTTTTGCTTTATAATCTTACTCTAACCAGATTTTCAGCTGGGGGCTGGGGAGAGACTTTGCTATGCTGACTCCTGACAAATCGAGTTCCTCCGTAGAGAATAAATGGCTGTTTTTTAAGAAACTATCTTTTCTATGCCATTCTGATTCCTATCTTCTTTGGTTGTCTGTGGACATAATTGATTTACTGTCATGTTCCTCAATATTCACTCTTCCCACTATGATGAAAATAAAAAGAAACAAATCCCATACACCATTAACCAAGGTTTTTCAAGTCTTGGGCTATCTGTTCAGATCAGACTGAAAAATCAGGGCAACTATCAATATATTTGAGTGGCAGGATTCTCTTGATGGCTCAACGTTCAGATGCCATCACTCAATAACAGAGCATTTTTGGGCTAGTAGAAAGTCTCAAGTGAAATGGATTTGCAGCAGACTGTTTTTGGAGAAAGACCTTTGTCTCAGACCTTGAGTTGACCATAATAAGCTCAATGATCCAAGGGTCTGTTTCAGTCTAAGACAGGGCCAGTCTTTTTTCAGTAGGATCTTTAGTAATTTCCAAGGGCTTGTCACCATCACACTTGATTAAAATGATTTTGGAATCGTTATGAGTTCCCCAGAGAACCACCGCCAGCCAGAACAGAGTGGTGCCTAGATGTATCAATGGTCAAATGGCCATATAAAGCTGCTTCAAACTTTCTTGTGTCCTATATCCAGAATGAGCATACAGCTCAGCACATAAGAAACTTGTATCTGTTTAATAATATGCAGTTTGCTCAAGAGAACGAGCAACTCTGTTGGATCAGATCCATATTTTGTTCCCAGAGTATCCTACCAGATGCCTCTGGGAAGCCCTCAGGCATGCCATCCTACTTTTTTTCTTTCCGGCAACTGACCCCAATGCTGGAGGCAATATAAAGACAGCATGATTTGAAGCAGTTGAAATGTTTGAGTTTGTTTTGTTTTTGTAATGAGCAGGGTAGGTGGCAGATAATAGACATGGTATTCTTAATTTTCCCATATTTATGTTCTGAATTGGTTGGCATCAAGTATAGCAAAAGCTCAGGCTGGAGCTTTTGCACAGATTGGGAAACAATCTATAATTATAAATGATAGCACACATAACCTTTTTTTCTGTTTAGGCAGTGGGACACATTCTTCCACACACCCCATTTCTCTTACTTGGCATTCAGCGTGTCTCCAGCAGGATTGTGTGTGCGTTTCAGCAACTCAAACCTATGTAAATCTTGGTGTGAAGTTCACACACACAAAGAGCTGTGCATGCAAAGTCAATTTCTGCCATCCTTCATGCACATGCAAAACCTGCAGAAGGGCTGACTCTCTCAGTTATCCAGCTAACTTTGGCTGCAAAGGAACCAGTCTCTTTTGAAGACTGTTTATTTTTGTCTGGTTTCCTTTCCAGTGGTTCCTCCCCTTTTCTCTCTCTTTTAATGCCGTTGGAAAATGCTGCAGGGTAGACTTTTAAATATCCGTTTTGGCTCTGGATCCCCTTGGAAAAGGCTTCAGAAAAAAAGGGGGGAGGACAGCCTTTTTCTCACACCAGCCTTCTCTCTTGATCCTTGTAATGGTTCTGTTTTGCTTTTTCCTTTCTCCTTCAGCTACATGAAAGTAACTATGATGCCGGCAAAGCCCTGCAACGCCTGGTGAAAAAGCCTGTCCCCAAACTCATTGAGAAGTGCTGGACAGAAGATGAAGTGGTAAGAAGCCCCATTTTGCTGTGTTGTTGCTCTTGCTGCTGCTCCAGTTTAACTTAATCCCTTCTGATCTCTGCTTGTGTAAGTGTGTAGTTGTGGCACTGGGGAGAGAGTTTCCTACTCCCTTCAAACCAGCAGTCATTGGATCTATAGAGTAGGTGCTTGCACCTAATTAGCTAAAGGCAAATAACTTCCTTGCTGCTGCTACATTATGCAGAAAGAATGAGGTCGGATCCTCCTTTCCTGCATAGACTTTTCAGCAGCAAAGCCTTCGGGCGCACAAGAGTTTGTTGACTGCCTTGGGCTTCCTTCTGGCCACTTTCACTCAGGTTTCCCCAACCTGCTGCCAGGAAGAGGAAGCTTTTGAGCTGGTTCAATACTGGATGTGTCTGTTGTTGTTTTCCCCCAGGTGGTTTAGGAAAGGAAGGTTTGGGGGCCCTGGTTAATGCTGATCTTGTCAAAACTGTTAGTTCGCTTTCTCCTGAGGCTCCTGTATGATTTGACTTGTGCACTATCACTGTACTACATTTGTGTGCAGCATAGAGGTGTGCAGCATAGAGCATCCATAATTTCTGATCTGGGGACAGAGGATCTGCCTATAATTCTGTTATCATAGGCAGATCACTTCATGGTGGGGTTTAGATGGGGTGGGACTCAGAACTTCTGCAGGGATGGGGGACCCATTGACATAGGCTGCTCCAGGAGGCTTATGGGTCTGAATCGGTTCCTGGTGGCTCTTGGGGAGTTCCCCGCTGCCTCAGCAGGCAATTCTATCAAAGTCCTGGTTGACCTCTAGAATGGGGAAATGGCCAGGCAGGGTCGGCATCGTTTCCCCTGAGCATCCCTTTTCACAGAGTGGAGCCCAGCCAGCTCCCTTGTTCTTCAGGATGCTGATGGTGATGAAACAAGTGACGTGGTGACCAGAGCAACATTGGCAGAGAACTCAAGGTGGATCCAATCAAACCCAGGCTTAAGCAAACACTATTTAAGAGCCTATTCCAGGGCAATATAGGTAGCAAAACAATGTTTCTCTCTGCCACCATTGTGTCTGCAACAGGCTGGCCAGGTGCCTTGTACACATGGGCCCACAAAAGGAGAATCTAGACTACTAAGACCCCTCAGCAACCTGCTATGAGCAACTTGCTCGGCACTCTGCAAAGAAAATATCTTGGAACCACTCTGACCTGGATGCAGATTCATGTCATTTTTGCTCCTTCTTGTCCAGTGTTAATGGATACTTTTCAATTTGTACAGCTTGAGGATGTGGACAGGATTCTTGGAAAGGTGAGAGTCACGACATCTATGCTTAATAAAAAGGACAGAGGAGGACTGTATGAAGGTGAACAAACTGATACCCATACCAGACAAGACAGGGTTTCCAGTTGCCCCAGTGTGACTTGCCCATGGCCACCCAGTGAGTTCCCATGGCCAAGCCATGATTTGAACCTTGGTCTCCAGAGTTATAGTCCAACATTCAAACCACTACACCACACTGGCTCACTGAAGGGAGAGCATAGAGGGGTTAAGCCAATCTTTCCTTGGGAAGGGAAACCCATAGCCTAGGAGCAGTTACCAAGAAGGTCCTTTCTCCTGTCCTCACCAGTTACAAGCGTAGGTGCCACAATTCCAAAGATTTTTTACTTATGACTGATCGTTGCCACTCAAACAGTTGTCTTGGAACTGAGCATCTTTATCAGCATTAGTGCCCCATTCTTAACTAGGCATGTACAGTAAGGTTAGGAAAATGCTTGAGATTGGAACTGAGCTGCCAGTAGCAATGGGCATGGAAGCCAAGGAGAGGCAAAACCCAACATCTGAGTGGCCTTCTGTTGAGCTGAACCAGCACATCATGACTGTCACACTGTTCAGTAAGCAGTAGGTTTCAACATTTCCCCCCTTGATAAACCTGTCACCTCAATTGTGCACTGTTAATTTTTGTCTGTAATGGCGATAGTGCCTGATTTTTCATGGACTGGAAATTTTCGCTGCCCAAGACCCTTCCCTCTATCCTATTCTGAAGCTCTCTCTTCCCTCCCCTTCTCCTCCAGCTGCTTTTTTATAGTGAAAGCACGGCTAATATTTCAACTCCTGGCTTTGATCAACAGTCAAGCCTTAAAGATAGAGAAGGGAGCCTTACAAATCAGAAAGGAAGGCATGGGCTCTTAATGAAAAACGAAACCTCACTCCTGAAGAGCAAACGCTGTAGGCGCACAAAATGGCAATCATTAGCTCTGTACACTCCTGTCAGTATCAGCTCGTCTTATCATCTTTTTCTGTTCCTTATTTCCCTCCTCCCCAGCTTTTCCAGCTATATTTGGCAGGCCTCCAGCCTCTGCAGTCCATGGACCTCAAGCTGTTCTCTTATTCGGAAGGAGTTTTTAAAGCTCCACCTTTTCCCTGCACCTCCTGGTCTCTGATTGAGGGCTTCAAGCCAGATCTTGCTCTGCTGAGAAAAAGAGGGAATATCACAGGAGTGTTAATGGGGTGCGGGTGGGGATGTCTCTCTTCCTGGCTCTATAGTTCTATGGATTCTTTTTGCAACAACCAGAGCAACACTCAGGTCCAAACAGCACCTTTATATGGCTCATCCTAGTCAGAGCCATTATGATGTAGTGGTTTGAATGCTGGACTAGGATTCTGGGAGACCAGGGTTTGAATCCCGACTCAGCCGTGGAAACACAATGGATGGCCATAGGCAAGTCACACTCTTTCAGTCTCAGATAAAGGAAATGGCAAACCCACTCTGAACAAGTATTGCCAAAGAAACGTCATAGAATTGCCGTAAATCAAAAATAAAGAGGAGGAGGGAAACCGTAGTGTGTGAAATTGTTCTTTTCATGCCTTTATACATTTGCATCCTATTGGGTTATTAAAAGTCATGGAGCCTGATGGATCTCTAAAGGAAAGAATTCCACAAGCCCAGTGCCACCTATCTCGGTCCTACCTCCAGAACCCGGGCCTACACTTTATTTTAGCATGACTGTATTAGAAAAATTTGTACTAAATGCAGGTTACTGTAGTTCCCAGTTTCAGTATAATTTGCATGGTTTTGCTTCTTTTTGGAAAAGGGTAAGATCCCTGAAGGCCTGCCTCCCCTTTCTGCCCCCAAACAACAAAATGTGTTAAATCTGGCTTTGGCTTATAAAGATGACATCACTTATGCACACGTGCTGGGGTACTTTTGTCCATCAGTCTTGAGGACTGGAAACTTTGTGTTGCTTATGTCAAATGAAAAGCTGAGCTATTCAGAATGCTGAATTTCCAGATTTTGACTGTGTGATCCCAAGCTATGGTTCCCTTTGCACAACTGGTTTCTAAGCCACCAGATTCTATTCTGGGGAGTGGGGGTTACCTCTGTACTTGCTTGGATCCATGCAGCATCAATAGGGGCCAACAAGAGGAAGAGAACTACAGTTAAGCATCGAAAGACCTCTGCTAGTTTGTTAGATTTTTTAATTAAACACCGTGAGGAGCATTTAAATAACAGAGGCTCCAGGCTGAGCTGCATCTAATCGAAACCGATTAAGTCACCCGTCCACACTTGGATAGTTATTAATTCTGTTTGTTTATGCATGCTAGCTGAAGGCAGAATCCCTGACTGCCACGCAGAGCCTTGTAATGCAGAGGGATGTTTGTGCAGCATGGTGCTTGGGCCTTAATCAGCATCCTGGTGTTGATTATGAAGAACAGCAGGCTTGCTAATTGAATTCACTTTACGACCTAGGAACTAGGTCGTCTTTGCAATGTCAAGAGGAATTAGCTTACTCTGGAGTTGGGGAATGGAGGAATAAAAGCAGCACAGAGAGAGAGAGAGAGCACTCCCAAAGAGTTTGGAAGCATACTCTCGATGGATGGAGTGATTATGGCAGGGGTAGGCAACCTTTCCCCTTTAAGGGCCGAGGGACTTTAGCTTCCAGAATCCCAGGAGCTATTGGCCAACATGGGACTATTGGCCAACATGGCTGAGGTTTCTGGGAGCTGAAGTCCCTCGGCCCTTAAAGGGGAAAGGTTGCCTACCTCTGGATTATGGATTGGATATGTCAGTATTGCTTGACTTTCATTCTTGGCAACAGCACCATATAGGTATATATGTAAGTGTGCATCTGTGTTCCTATAAACATATCTATAACATTAACTTGAAGCAGTGGAATAATTCAAAGTAAAGGTAAAAGGTGAAGGTTTCCCTTTGACATGAATGTTTAGCTGTGACCGACTTTAGGGGATGGGGCCAGCAATGCCTGAAGATGGCTGTGTGGGTCATGTGGCCAGCATGACTGCATCGAACGCTGTTGCCTTCCCACAGAAATGGTACCTATTTATTTACTTGCATTGGCATGCTTTCAAACTGTTAGGTTGGCAGAAGCTGGGACTAGTGATAGGAGCTCACTCTGTCCCACAGCACCTGGGCCTCAATCTTCTGACCTTACGATCATCAGAATTAGTGTCTTAACCACTATGCCACTGCGTCCCTTGATGCCCCTTCCCTTCAAAGTAGGGACATCTTATAAACTTGATCATTTCCTAATAACCTTTCGACAGTGGTGGGATTGTGAGCTTCTGTGAGGCAAGAGGCTATGCTGCTGGTAGGGTCTCCCATGTCAGACAAGGTTTTGCAAAGGAACCAACCTAAATGTGACAAAAAGGTACTGGGCAGCAACAGTAGTGGGAGGTGACACTGGCAGAGGATCTCTCAGCACTAACACCATAGCTAACACTTGTTAGTACTGTGCAAAAGGAAGTACTGTGTACCCTTTTGAATGTCTTTTACTATGAAAGTTCTATATTGAAACAATCCAAAATGAAACAAGAGATAGTGCTACAAGATGAAAATCCAAGATCGGATAGCACTCAGCAAGCTACCAGGGTGGAGCACAAAACAACTATGAAAGCGCTGGGACTAACAATGCAACTGGACTCAAATCGAAAGACATTCAGCTATTGAGAGGAAAGGAAAGCCTGAAGCTGCACAATACATATTATAGGAACATGGAATGTGAGACTTTGGGGGATGCTAGACAACGTAAAACAAGAAATGGAAAATAAAAAACATTGGAGTACTGAGGTGAGCAAGTGAAAGTGGACAGGAATTGGACGTTTTGAGTCAGAAAATTACACAATGTTTTACTCAGGAAATGAAAATCTAAGGAGAAATGGGGTGGCATTGATAATGAGGAGAGATATAGCAAAAACAGTCATAGGATATAATGCAAAGTTTGACCAGGTAGTATCAGTAAGACTTCACAGAAAGCCCATCGATATAACTGTAATCCATATTTATGCTCCATCTACAGAGGCAGAAGAAGAAGGAATTAAAAGATTCTGTGCTGGAGTCCAGGAGGAAATTTATCACATACCAAAACAGGATTTGTTATTAATCATAGGGGATTTGAATGGAAAAGTGGGTAACAGAGCAGAATCAGAGATGGAAGGAAAATTTGGCCTAGGAATAAGAAATTAAGCAGGAGAGTGAGTGACTGAATTTCATAAGGCCAACAGTTTACACATCACCAACACATTCTTCAAGCAACCAAAGAAGGACAGTCTTCTTCTTTGCTTTTAAAGAAATGGGTGTGCCATGACATTTGCTTGTCCTGCTGTATAACCTGTGCTCAGGACAAGAGGCTACCATCAGGACATAAAATGGAGGAACTGAATGGTTTCCAGTTGGCAAGATATCCCTATCCCAAATATCCCTACGCAAGATATCAGGTGCAATGAAAGGATGGCTTATCCATTGCAAAGTTCAGCATGCGTTCTCTTCTGCAAGAACCTTGCATTGTCATTGACATTTGTAACTTTTATCTTGAAATGTGCTGCCTTTTAAATATTTGATAGCTTCCCCCCCCTCCTTTTTTATGTTGCATAGTTGGAAGCAAACCTAGATTCAAATAACCCCTTAAATTTATATCCAAGGATAGTTAATCCTTGACGGTGATAAACCTTAATTGGCCATGTTTGTGAATTTACAAGTTCATAAATTTTAAAGTACCCTTCAACACCTGGCTTCAGTTTTAAAGCTCCATTTGTCATAAATATAAAAGAAAATCCTTCCCTAACCTCCTGCCATTGCACCTTCAATATGACAAACTAATTTACCCCAACACGCTTGCAAACGTTTGTAATGGCGGTGAACTGGGATTGCCTGGACAAGAACTTACTTGCGCTGAGCTCACTCATCTGCTTATCTGCATGGCTTCCTTGGTTTCCATCATCTCGAAATGCTTCTCAGTGTTTACTCTCAAGGAAGAGGAAAGGGGGGGGGGGGAACCTCATACTCTTGTAAGCTCCTTTGAAGCCAACCATCTTGGAGGGATAGAAGGGCAGAGCTGCTTGATAGGGCCAAAATATGGTGGGTTTTATTTATTGCTTGTAGCAGCTACTGCAAACATGATTCGCAGAAGAGCGACCTCTCTCAGAAAAGGGGAGAGAAGAAAAAATTCAAGGCTGGGAGTGCAGAATGGCACCAAAGTAATGGAAATATCAAGTGGGCAGAACATAAAGAGGGGCAGAAGTATTAGATCAGCGCATCATTTGAGCACCTGAGACCTTGGTCCAATCCCTGGCATCCAGAGCAAGAGGATTATAGGTGCCAGAAGTAGGAAAGATTGCCATTAAACGAAGGAAGGGATATGTGCGGATAAGGGCTGCTGGAAAAGGGACACATTGCATGTGTAACAGTTGAGGAGGCAGAACTGAGTAGCCAAAATCATTGTGTAAATATTCCATAAATACATGATAAAAGCAATGCAGCCAGGGCAGGTCCTTTGCTTGAAATACGAATTCACCCCTTTGACCAGAAGCTCCTCTGGTACAGCATGATGGAGTTTGGGTTGCTAACACTATTGATACACATTTTGTGACCCTGGCTGTGATTTTGGGAGCAGCCCTTTTAGCTACGATTTCTGCCTTCATTTCCACAGGAATATATGTCATCTTTCTTTTTGGGTATGCTGAATTGCCAAGCTGTGAGCAACTGTGTTTGGTAGTTAATGCATAACGCCACAGGACCATCCCTACATCTCAGATTTTGCCACAGAAACCTCAGGGCTGGGGATGATCCTGAACCCGACAGCTTTATACACACCACACTGTTCTTATTAACAAACCTCAGAGCTCCTTGTTGCTTTGCAGTGTCCTTGTCGTTCGTCTGCGAGGAAAGGCATGAAGGCTGCTCACTCCATCTACCTTTGGGGGTAGATCTGTCAAATCCACCCACAGCCTTGTCTTCTAGGCAGGGTGGCCTGGATGCTTTTTGCAAATCTTCCCATTTCTAGTGCTGCCAAAAAACCATTAGCTTTCTCCTGACTTCATCGTGTCTTCATTTGTCTTAACCTCCCATATGTTTCATCCCTTCTTCTTCTCTGCCTCGCAGAATATTTTTAGATGTTAGTGCAGCTGCCATAGTGATGATCATCACCCCTCCTCTCCCACCCAGTCCCTGAAATAATCCTAACAAATATTTACCGTGATGAGATGCTGCTGTTAAAAGGTCTTGATTCTTTATTGGCGCCCAGAAACAAAAAGATCAACCCTGTTTTAACAGTGACTTTATTTTATATAGTATAGCTATCCTTAATGGCGAAGGATCCTTTTTTTTAAATCCTTGTGTCATATGCCCTTTTCTTCAAAGCGTTTATGCTCATACAGAAAGAGAGAGGAGCCATTATTCATTGTAGCCAGGGGCTTGTTGAGCTTGCGAGTTGGAGAGAGAAATCTACTGCTCAAAAGATTAATAAATTCTATAGAGTTTGGCTGTGGAAACTATGCATTTCATCTCATTTTCAAGAGTGCTTTTTCTTTTTTCTTATTCTTTTTTTTAAAAAAACAGAGATTGCTTACGCTGTGAGCTGTTCTCAGTCATTTTCCTGTGTTCATTTAAAAATGAGAACAAGACACAAGAGGCTCAAAATGCAGCGTTTGTTCTCCCCCAAAGCAATTTATTTCATAAACAAAGAAGGCCAATACCATTATCCTTTGTAGTTTCTTAGCAACAGAACTGGAAGTCAGTTTAGCTGGCTCTGTCTGTGTAATGCACATCTTGTTCCTTCTGTGTGTGTTGAAACATTTAACGGTGCAGCTTCATAACTTAAACAAAGCCCCATTACTTGGAGAGCCCTCACTGGAGAGGCTATCAAACTCGAAAGAGATGTGCCTTGTGGGGTGAGATCTGAGGGCTTCCCTTCCTTTTGCTTTTCTCTTCCCGTAGTTTCTTCAGTATAAGATCCAAATGGAGGAATCCAGTGAAGCAGTAGCTTGGGTTAAGCTGTTTTTAGCCCCACATTTATTTACAGCAGTGGTCTCGGCAACCAGTGGCCCTCCAGTTGTTGGACATCACCTCCGGACCCATTGTCTGTGATGGGGCAACATCTGGAGGGCTATATAGAATCATAGAGTTGGAGAGACCACAAGGGCCATCCAATCCAATCCCGTTTTACCATGCAGGAACTCTCAATCAAAGCACCCCCAACAGATAGTCATCCAGCCTCTGTTTAAAAACCTCCAAAAATGGAGACTCCATTACTCTCCGAGGGAGTGTGTTTCACTGTCGAACAGCTCTTACCATCAGGAAGTTCCTCCAAATGTTCAAGTGGGATCTCTTTTCCTGTAGTTCAATCTATAACAATCCATCGCTAAGTATAGAGGTTTTTTTTTTCAAGGGGGGAAGCCCCAAGATAGCCTGGAATAACACCTGAAGGGTCTGCACAAAAGCAGAAATTATGTTAAAGTGTGATCTTTTAATTCTTTGTCCTTTATATTTAGGTATTGAACAGTGGGATGGAACTGAGCTTAGCACCCCAGAGACTCATGGTGTGTGTGTGTGTGAGCTTTCCTTCACCAAAACCCATTGTCCTTCCATGCATTCTATTCAAGGCATGGCATATCCATCACCTCCTCAAGCATTTAGGTGAACATGCAAGCTCAAGGCTAAATACCACCACCATCTCCGCTCTCCACATGCCTTCCACATATCACAATGGTGAGAATTTCCTGGGACAGTGTTGTCAGAGATTGATTTCTTTTACACAAGAGAGCCCTCGGAAGTACTGCAACCGAGGCAATAAATGTAAATGGGGACAAATAACAGGTAGTCTTACAAGGCAGAAGTTTCACTACACATCAGATCTCCATAGCATCCCCTCTGTGTCTGCAAGTAGCAGTCAGCATATGCTCATTCCTCCTTTTCCCTTCCTCACATCACCTCTGCCGACTCCTGTGCCTATGTATAGGTCAGGTGTCTGTTTTCTGATAGTGAACACTTGACTGGTAGCCACACTAGATTTGTCTGAACAGTACAAGGTGTTGAGTTAGAAGGATCCATCCTCCTGATTCCCTTTCCTCTACCTTTCTTAAGCTTTCTTCACATAGGACCAAAACAAACTGCAGAAATAATCCAGCTTGAGACCACTTTAACTGCCCTGACTCAGTGCTAGGGGATTTTGGGAACTGTCGTTTGTTGTGGCACCAGAGCTCTCAATCAGAGAAGGCTCAATGCCTCACAAAACTACAGTTCCCAGAATTCCCTAGCATTGAGCCTAGGCAGTTAAAGTGGTCTCAAGATGGATTATTTCTGTGCTCTCTTTTGACCCATACACAGCCAGCATTATGGGAGCAGCTTCCCCATGAAATATCCCCACATTGCATGGCCCCACTTTGCTCCGGAGCCATTATGAGGAAGAATTAACCATTCAGCAGAAGTCCAATGTAGGCACCAGGGTTTGGAAAGGGTTGTAGATTTTAAACTTTTTGTTCTTATTGAGTTGTGTCCAGACTAAAGTCCCATTGATTTAAGCAGCCTTAGGTACAGATTGCCCTCAATATCCACAGATTCAAGCATCCGCAGATTGAGAATATTCGGGGGGGGGGGGATATAAATTCCAAAAAGCAAATCTTGATTTTGCCTTTTTTACATAAGGGACACCATTTTGCTCTGGCATTGTATTTAATGGGACTTGAGCAGCCACAGATTTTGGTATCCACAGGGGGTCCTGGAACCAAAACCCAACGGATATCAAGGGCCTACTGTATTAACATTTTTACTGCCAAAGAGAGGAAGAGATGCTTTGGGATGTCCTGCCTCAGCTGCCCGATCGACTTGGATGGGATGAAGTGGGCTACTTGGAACAGCTTCAGCAGGAAGAAAAACAAATGTGCAGATCCTTTGCATGCAGAGAATCTGGATGTCAGGCGCCTGTCTCAGTGGTCCTGCTCACATGTTTTTCTACCCCACACAGAAGCAGATCCACAGGGTTGGCTACATATAGAGAGGCAGGCATGGTATGAATTTTGAAAAAGAAATGTTTACCTCCGAGGAGTGTCTCAGGTGAAGATGGCTTCGGACCACTTATGAAATGACACTTGCATCCATCACTTTGATCTATAGGAGGGTGCGTTTCCTGCTCGCTTTCTCATCTTTAAACAAGGTCCAGTGGCATACTACCAGTGAGGAATACTAAGGCTGACAGCTCAGATTATATAAGGAGAAGTCCTTGCGGGCAAACCTCTAGTTTTGAGGGAGCTCATGTCAGCCAGGCTCACAGTATTCAAAATCAAGGACCGGTGATTGGCTGCCGGTGCCGGAATCAAGATAATCTGCTGTGAAGTGTCGTTTTTTGGAAAGAAGTGGGAAGGGGAGGTGAGAGCAGATATAGATGGTTCCGTGGGGAGCTCTTGCCTCCCCATTTCTGATTTCTCCATCTTTTTGCTTGTTTGTCTCCTGATTTTAATTGGGGGAAAGGATGGCAAGTCTCATCCTCTAAAGCTAGCCACCTGGTGGCAGGAGCTCAGCTTTGCAGAGCAATTTTGTTTTTTTTCCCCCTATAGCTGCTTATTAGTATTTATTGAGTATTTCTTACATTTATTTCCTCTTTCCAAAAATTGTCAAAGCAACTCGGAAATAGAGCCGAAGAAGAAGAAGTAGAGGAGGAGGAGGAGGAATAGCTGGATGACTGAAAGCAGAACTGGTCAAGTTTAAAGCAGCAGCAGTTAACATATTCTGCACCCCCTTTTTTTAAAAAAAATAAATCTTTCCCCTTCTTTTTGTTTTTTTATCTATCTACCTCTAGCTGGAGCCTGCTAAAATAAAGCTGCTTGAATGACAATCAGTCAGACAAGCACACTCAGTGTCATGTGAAGTCGAAGGCTTTCACGGCTGGCATCCATAGTTTTCTGTGGGTTTTTTGGGCTGCGTGGCCATGTTCTGGAAGAATTTATTCCTGTTGAAGTTGTTCAGGTCATTTAAATCCACAAACACTTGGACAACTTCAAGCAGAAAGAACAAATGGCTGAAAGTAAACAAAGTTTGGCTACCAGTCGTGAAAAACACCAAAATCAAGCCTCAACACAAGCAAATGAACACCACCTGGTCTCAAGGGTTTTCCCTGTAGACAATGGATTAACAATTAAATAGACACAAATCCCCCTTGTATATCCTCCCCACAACTGACCTCCAGGCTGTGCCATTCAACACAGTACAACACACAAACGGACTCCACCATTAACATGTAAACCACTTCCTCCCAAACAAGGGTCCCACAGGTATCTTATACCCCACACGCTGCCATGCTGCCAACCTCTGAAGATGCAGGCGAAACATCAGGAATAAATTCTTCCAGAATGCAGCCACATAGCCCCAAAAAACCACAGAAAACACTCAGTGTCGCTTTATTGAATAAGGCAAACACTTTGACGAAAGGAATATAACATTCTAAAACACGAGTAGAGGAAAAAGGAAAAACAGGTGTAGTTGAAACCCTAAGCACTATGTTCCCATATGATCTAATTTTCTCCACTGATCATGCCACCAGTAGTAGCTGCTTCCAGATCTGATGGGAGATAGCAAGCTGCATCTGAAGTAAACTCACAGGGATACTAGCGGTTTCTACCCTACAGGCCCCAGCGGGATGCTCCAAAGGGTTTTGTGAGACCTTGCTGGACCATCTGGGAGGCAGTAGTGGTCGCAGCTGTAGGGGCTGGTGGAGGATAAAGTGGTGGAAGCCACCACCTGCTTCCAACATGGTGTCACTAAGCTGCTTCTACCTTTTTCCGCACCAAAATGCGAATGCCTTCTTAGATCATTCACGTTTTTGTTGCAGGGTTGCCAAATGTTAAGCGCCTCTATCTTCAGATAGTACTAACGCCTCTCAAATGTTTCAGATAGTTCCAGAACTGTTAATACACCATGGCATAAATTATGTGACAGCATTCAGGCATCACAATTTATTCTCTTGCGGTTCTGTTTTGAACTAACTAAATCTTGTGCATGTTTTAATAGGATTTTATCTGGGAGATGCAAGTTAAATATAGTCTCAGCCTCTCCTCATCTGTGTATGTACCCTCCCTTCTCGCCAGGAGCCAATTCCAATACCCAGCATTCTCCTGTTGAATCTAGATACCTTTTTATCTGCTTCCCAAATGTTTTGCAGATGATGACTTTGTGTAGGGCTTTTTAAACTAGGGAAGACCTTTCTTAGTGTGTACCCAGTAGTCTTTTCAGCTCAGGCTTCTTCCCTATCTCTGTGATTAAAGATAAACTAGAGAAGAAGCAAAAAGATGGTTGGAAAAGATTGCTCCAAGCCTGGAGACATGCAAAAGGTGCAAGTTGTGGTGGAGTCAATAGTCACACAGTGGGGCTTTTCACGCTACCCACTGTGAGTCCATTTTTAACTGCTATGGCTGTGTCCTATTGAATCCTGGAATTGGTAGTTTGGTCAGACTCCGGAGATCTTTGACTGAGAATTTCCTAATACACTTCTTTAAACTACAAGTTCCACAGTTCGAAAGGATGTTACCATGGCAGTTAAAGTAGAACTATACTGTCTAGTATGAAAGGGCCCAGTGACATCACTGGTTTAGACTGGAAGAGGATTTTATAGTTGTTTGCGAGGTATAAAAAAAATCAGAATGAAGTTGTAACATACTCATTTCCGTTTGAACCTTAAATATATCCACAAGTAGACTTTGGAGGGAGGGATTTTCCCTTCCTTCCCAAGAAGTGGAAGCGATAGACACAACGTAGTTTAGATGGAGCTGCCATGGTGTAGCTCTGATGCTCTTCTTTTCACACATGTCTTTTGTTGATCTTTTTGGGTTACTCTGATTTGTAAGCTATTGAAGAACCATTATTTTCCTAAATACAGGACACCTACTCTTGTTGGTGTTGTGTTGATCAGTTAAGCCCAGATAGGTGGTTCAGGTGTTACCTTTTATTGTACCCACTCCGGTAGGGAAACATTCAGAAAAACACACACCACCAGGCCCTCACGTTCTCAGTAATGGAACCCTATTATATTCAATTGCCAAAATAGAAGATGCATTTTCTATTTTGGTTCTCCCGTAGACATCTTGTGTGTAGCCAAGGAAAAACTGTTTTGCACAAGCAGAAAACAGAAATTATTAAAGAATTCATTTTTGTAATAAGCTTCCCAGAGTGAGTGAGTGATGAACAGGGAGTTTAAACATTGTTGAGAAAGGAGAATTGGCTCCTTAACTAGCTTTGAAAGGATGAGAGTCCATTATAATTATGTCTCTCTTGAAATAGAAGGCTTTCCCCTGCTAAGACTTGAGATTTTTAATATTTGAGAGATTTGTTTTTTTTAACTAGTCCTTAAATCCTTGGATCATTATGTAAAGCAGCAGAGGGTTTTGTACCAAGGAATTTGTGGGACTGTCAGCATGCTTCTCCGCAGCTTTGCATGTTTGCATCTCCACATGTCATTTGTTCTGTTTCCAGACTGGCAGTATATCCATTTTTTGGAAAATCCTCCAGTCCCCTTGACTGTAGACATGTAGTCTTGGCTTTGCTATCAGACCCTATTCACATTGCAGACCTCTCTGTTTGATCTTTTCCACAGTCATGGCAAAAGTTGTTCTTGCAAAAATGAATTCTCTCTATTGAAAAAATCACCCAGCTGCTACCTCTTTTTGCTGTCCTATATAAAGCTATGTGGCCATATTCAAATAAACCTGTGTCTTTTCCACTAGCGGCCATAACAGAGCAGGTGAGAGAAGACCCACGGTCCGTCCCTCTTTGCTCAGTTATTTAAGGGCCTTGCCATTCCATGGCTGGCTCTTAAACCTCCTTCTGGAAGCTATTATTTAATTGAATGTTGTGGAGGTGTCACTTTCCTGGTTAATAGGCTTCCTCTTATATAGCAACTAATCTAAATATTAATCATTTTCTTTCTTCATCCATCCATGGCTCTTAATTAGTTAGAAGGGTAGCGGTGCTAGTAAAGCAAATGATTATCCTGTCACATAGAAAGTTTCAGACAATCCAAAGAAGTGCTCACCAACTTAGGCTGCAGTCCTATGTAATGCCTTCACTTTCAGAGTAAGCCCTCTTGTACATACAAAGCAGAATCATGCTATTAAGAGTTGACACTTGTGCGGGGAAGACTTAGCAACATCACTCAAGTTGATGAATTCATATTCAGGTTACAGTCTTGTACCACCTTATTTTCAGGTCAGGCCCTATAGAATCCAGTAAGACTTTCTGATTTTTTCCCATATGACATGCATGTACTAATTCCACTTTCACCAACTGGACAGGTCCCCAAGAAAACTGAAATTAGAAGATCAGTGTTATAAAGCCACTGACTGCTTTTGGTCAGAGTGGTATGGCAGAATTGTTATGAGTTCTGGCATACCATTTGCAAATAGTATGAAGCTGATCAGTGCTGGATACCTTTCCTGTGACTTCTCCCACCAGTGGGAACTGGTACAGCAGTGCTAACCAACAAGGTGTCATCCAGATGCTTTTGGACTATATCTGCCATCCCCAATGGCCAAAATCACCAGTGGTCAGAGGTAATGAGAGAGATGTAATGCAGAATAATTGGAAGGCGCCATATGGTTGAAGGCTGGTCTAAATTAACCATACCTTGCCTTTGTGGTACATCTGCAGCTGGATTCTACCTTGTTACTCCAATAACAAACTAGAAATAGGATGTACAACTTTTACCTTGACCTCCAAATCTGGTCTGTCTGAAGAGAAGGAAAACAGGTATCTGGGTTTAGGTGTAATAGAAGGACTTAGCTTAGTTTACTTTTTGGTTTTTGGTTACTTTAGCAGGTCCTGCTGATAATAGGAGCCAGGCAAGGATGGTTGGGCATTCCTGAACATAGTTTTTTTTAGTAATTCTGGCTTCCTGCTACATTCAAGCAAGGCCATATAAAAATTATAAAATACTGTATAACTTTGAAAAGTCTTGTTACTATAAGGAAGCATTTCTCTAGCTGTGGACGAGGATTCACTAGCCCAGAGTCTTGCCTTCTTGATGGCAGAAGTCACCGTGGGGCTCCAGTACAAGCTGAAGTTCTTGGTACAGGGTTCATCTTGAGCAACCATCTGAAGTTCTGTTTATCCTAAAATATTTGTCCCTTTTGAGAGAAGCAAACCCATGTCCCAGACTATATGCTAGAACATATAGTTTGATTTCAGAGTTTCTCAGTTTCCAAGTGTTCATCCTAATTTCTCCACCTTTAAATAACATCTCCCATTTCATAGACAAAATATACTTCAACCATTTCAATTTATTAAGTATTTGGAGAAAGTGCCTGCCACCTTTCTTGGGGTAACTTACTTGGGATGTGTGTGAAAGGCCTATAAGGAAGACCCTGTATGTGTAGGTCTGCATCTCTTATGTGGCAAATATTTTGGGATTCATGGGTGTCCAGGTGGGTGCCTTCCTTCCTTCCAGGTAATAATATGTAAAACATATCAAGGTGGATAGTAGCTTTTATTACCCTCTCCTCACCTCCATTTTGGTGAGCACCAGACTTTATGGTGAATATGTGGTTTGCCTTCAGTGCTTCTTGGTTTCTAGGAATCCATCTTAATTCACTACCCCTTTCCATCTCCTTCCCTTTCTCCTGCCATATATTCAAAATTTCCTGTTAAGATTTATATAGCTTTTAGGCTCGGCTCTGTGAGATTGGTCACGCGGTAGCTCATGCATTTAGAAGAGCCAGTAAACATCACACCATATTTACCCTCCACTGGCTTGGAATAATTTCAGGCACTCAAATCAAACATTCCAGTTATGGATCTGAATTTGTAAAGGGGGGGGGGGAGATGAGAGTTGGTTTGACATTTTTGGGATGGTGGTAGGGAAAGATCCCTGTTGACGGTTTCATTTTGATACAGGTTTTAGAAATTAATTTCTCTCCCGAGGAACTGAGTATTACAGGCCTTTGCTGGGCAGGCAGTTTTCTGCATTCCAAAAACTGGTGAGCCAAATAAATCCCATTGTGGGAGAAAGGTGGGAAGTAAATCCTTGAAATAAATAAATAAATGTGGGTTCTAGCCTTACGTTTATGCTCCCGTCCTGAGAGTCAGTGATACCTTGAATCAGCTTTCCTGTGTTCCTCCCTCTGTTCTTACTCTTATTCGTTGGTACGTTTTAAATATTTGGCACACTTTCTTCTAAACTAGATGTTTTTATTCGGAGGCCCCTGTACAAAAAAGAAAGGAAACTTATGAATCATCTGCTTAAGGGGCTGTGGAGGGGGAGAAAAGAGAGGGAGCTACTTTTTATATATCCGCTGCCAAGTGCGCTGCATGAACCAGCCTCTTCCCTGGTAATTGGATAGCCACATCGTAGGAATAGATCAGTCGCTTCTGCAGAGATCTTAAATGCTTCTGACAAAAGCCTAATGGAGGTTTAAACAAACGGGGTCCCATTGTGGCATTTCAGCAGTTGTCGTCGTGCGGCCAAAGCCATGAGCAATGAAGAGATGTATGGGGAGGGAACGTTGGCTATCAAAATCTGCCAGGTTGGCTGATGCTGCCCATCCAGTGTCCGCAGTGCTGGCTGCTGCGATGTCTCCAGCACAGAAATCTTGGGCTTGCTGGGTTTCCACCAAGCTCTTGCTGTTCTCCAAACAAGCTGCATCTGGCATGCCTTCTCCACCTACCACTTACAACGTGTTGCATTTTGGGGCCAGCCTCGAAAGAGCAGCCTCAGGCCTACCTAAGCCTCATATGCCCCCAGTGGGATGCTTGACATGATTCCTTCCCTGTCCCCACAACTTCTTGACCATACCCTCAATATATTGCAGGGTGTCTCCTAAATTTTCAGAGGTGCTTTGGTGTGCAGGAAATACAAGTCCATAATCCCCCCATTTGGTGCATAGAATTTGTTGGCATTTCATTATTATTCCCATTCTTCAACTGAGATGGTAATAGGATAGAAGTCAGTTTCCTTTTAGGACTCCAGCCAGGCTCCAACCAGGTTCTAATAGCAGGAAGATGTGGGTCATCACACTAAGTTGTACCATCTAGCATCAGAGGTGCCTTTTATAGAGTCATAGAATCATAGTTGGAAGAAACCCAAGGGCCATCCAGTCCAGCCCCCTGCCATGCACGAACTCAAAATCCAAAGACCCCCGACAGATGGCCATTCAGCCTCTGTTTAAAGACCTCCAAAGAAAGAGCACCATTCTCCGAGGGAGTGTCCACTGTCAGACAGCTCTTACTGTCAGGAAGTTCTTCCTAATGTTGAGGTGCAATCTCTTTTCCTGTAGCTTGGATCCTTTGCTCCATGTCCTACTCTGTCGAGCAGCAGAAAACATCCTCAATATGAGGTCCTTTAAGAACTCCTCCACAAAGATAGTCAGAGGGATTTATAGTGATGATATACAGAAGAAACTGCCCAAACTCCTTTTGGGTGAAACAAGGCGCAAACAAGCATTATCCCGCACCACTAAAAAGAATCCCAAACTAGGCTCAGGACAGCTGCCGCAACCCCTCGACTGCTCCACCTGAACTTGCATTGAAATTATGAATACGAATCATAGTCCTTCCAAACACACAAACTTGCACACAGAGAACCATGCCCATACTAAAAATGCACGTGCCTTCTTTTGATACTAACGTTTCGCCATTTGTGCTTTGCAACCCCAAATCCCTCCTTGCCTCCCCATTTGCTTTCTTTGCCCATAGAGAATCATGCACCAGATTCCTGGAGGGGGGTCAGCCTGCGTGGCCCCACTTGGCACTTGTCAAAGGAGCAAACTGCAGGAGGAGCCAACATTACCAGAGGAAAGGCCTCTTTAATACCAAATGGGCCAAAAGCATCACCTCCTAATGGTCAAGGCTCTGTTATTTGACTTGGCATTGCCTGTTCCCGCCTTTACTGGATGCCAGGCCTGACAGTACTGAAAGTTATGGCCACACAGAGCTTTGTTTTTTGTTGGTGCACAGCTTATTTGCTCATCGATGAGTGGGCTAAGAAGATTTTGCCATTTATCTAGAGGACTTCACTTGCAACCCAGTTTCTTCCAACTCCCGTTTTAGCTTCTATTTCCTGGGTTGCACAGACAAACCAAGAATTGGGATTGAGGTGGAATTGTTTGATTTTCGTTATCCTGCAGAACAAGTCCAAACTTGGGTACATGTCTGAGTAAGCCCACATGATAAATCCCAGCTTACTTTCTCTGATAGGAGAGACAGACGAGGTTTTCACTTTCCTTGAGGAGATTTTGCTCTTCATTCTTTGAAACAGCTGAGCTCCCACAACCGCGTCTTTAAAGTAGCTTTATAAAAAGAGTCTGTCTGTACTTTCCTTTTGTTTTTGTTACACCGTCATAACAATAGCAGAGCCACTGTGGTGTAGTGGTTTGTGCGTTGGGCTAGGACCCTGGAGATCAGGGTTCGAATTCCCCCTTGGCCATGGAGACCCTCTGGGTGACCTTGGGCAAGTCACGTTCTCTCAGCCTCAGAGGAGGGCAATGGCAAACCCTTGAACAAATCTTGCCAAGAAAGAGAAGTTTACCTTAAAGCCACCATTAGTCGGAAGTGGCTTGAAGGCATACAAAAACAACATAACATTAGCAACAGCAACAACAGGAGCTGTAACAAAACACCCCAAACTGCAGAGAAAACAGTTGGTGTCCTGGCATCATAACTGAAGGAAAAAGCTTCTCAAGGAAGGCCTTGGATTCACTCCTGCCTTAAGCTGCCTTTTGAAATATTTCTAGTTGCTACTTGAAAATGATTCAAGGTGGGTGACTAAGGTGCCACCTTTCTGAAGCCAAATAGAATGAAATCATGCTAAATTGATTAAAATTCTCTTCTACCCAACCCAACTTTACAGTGGCCTCTGGGCTAACAGTTATATTTTACAGATGATGGACAAGAGCTGAGAGCCAGCAAGTCTGCTCCGAAACAAAATTTTAAAAAACCCTGAAATGCCTGTGGAGTGAAAATCCTATAGGAGAGTAAATCAGACTATCTTCTGCTGTGGTTCCAAAGACTGTTATTCTGACTGCATTATAGACTTCTTCTTTTCTAAGTAAATTGAATCCTACATGGACTTTCCATGTTCGGTCTGTGCCTTCTTTCCACCATGCTTCAGCATAGGAAGCTTTTGGTTGTTGGCTTTGTTGAAGCACAATTTGGGTGCTGAAAAAAGTAAATGGATGGTACCAGAGCTTTTTCTAAGGGGGATGGGATACTGATGCTCTGGGCTATTAGCTGCCCTACACATGTTTCTTATTATTCTTCCTCCTCCTATATTTAGAATATTTTCCTCTCAACTGATTCCTTCCTTTGCAGAGTTAACTGCCTGTTTTGGAACTTTCCAGTTCTAAGGATCTGCGTATGTGAGCGCTAATCCGGTTTATAGGAACATAAAACCACGAAGCAAGAAGTAGCTAATATATCATGGGTTTCTTAGGATTTCTCTTCTGTCAGCTCACTGTAGGAGGCTTTGGCATGCATTATCCTGGACTGGTAAGTGTATTGGAGGGGGAAGTATTGCCAGGGTCTTCGTACATCTGAAAGCAGATCTGGTGATAGATAGACAAACAGACGGATTGATTCTTGTTTTGCGTTTCAATTATCGCATACACATGCCTCCTGAAGTATTAAAAGTTGGTATTTTAAAGCTAAGCATGTTCACATGTGGATTTGTTTCCAGTCTAAGGTAACTTTAATCAGAAGGCAAACTTGATATATTATAGTGCTTATTAGTAATTTGGAAATACTTGGAGGTTTGCGGAGGGGAATAAAAAAGACACACTAGACTTTGATTTCTTGTTGATGCCTAGAGTTCTGTTAATACTGGGCCCTTTTTATATTGCTCCAGTTGATGCTCCCAAACAGCACTTTCCAAGAAAAGGAATAGACCTGGAGTTGAGGATCTAGTTAAAAACATCATAACTCAGGTTTATAAATAACTGTGTTATAGATCATCTGTGATAAGCTACCTTTTCAAGCTAGGGAGCCTTACAGATGTCTTCTTCCACCTTCTTTGTTAAGCTTGTGATAAGGGTGAGGCTGCAGACTAAAAACTTCATAAGCAATGAGATTATCTGGTTTGGTGTCCACCACGTCCTGTAGGTATTTATCGTTTAGTACTTACTCTGCTTTAACCTGGCCTAAAGAGCCTAAAGGTACCAGATTCTCACCTGATCTTGGAAGCCAAACTGGGTCAGCCCTGGTTAGTACTTGGATGGGAAACCACCAACCAATACCAGATGCTGTATGCTATATATCAGAGAAATACTCAGTTGAATACTCCTTGTCTAAGAAAACCCTATGAAATTCAGACAGTAAGACCTGTTTGACAGTGGAACACTCTCCCTCAGAGAGTGTTGGAGTCTCCTTCTTTGGAGGTCTTTAAACAGAGGCTGGATGGCCATCTGTCATTGGGGATGCTTTGATTTTGAGTTCCTGCATGGCAGAAGGAGGTTGGACTAGATGTCCCTTGGAAGGGTCTCTTCCAACTCTATGATTCTATGATTATAGGGGTCTCGTTGATTGTAGGGGGTCACCTCCCTACTATATCATAAATAGTTCCCCCCCCCCCCCAGAAAAAGGGATTTGACTCCTCTCTGGTCACTCAAGGAGAATCCTACAATCTACAAACCATGTTTCCCTACTATATCATAAATAGTTCCTCCCCACCCCCCAAAAAAAAGGGATTTGACTCCTGTCTAGTCACTCAAGGAGAACCCTACAATCTACAAACCATGTTTCTAGATTGTCAGGACTCTTGTCTAAATGTCCTTTTCATTCCTGTATATACACGGTTTCTTTTCCCAAAAAAAAGGAGACACCTGCTCATTTTGACCCTGCTCTAGAAAAGACAGTGGCCCCTCATATATATATATATATCTAAATCCGTCGCCGCTTTGAATACGCGAGCTCCCTGTTTGATCCAGGCCCCGGCTTTTGAATGTTCCAGAGCAGGCTGCTCTCTTAGATTAGGGCTCCCGGTGCGCTGTTGACTTTATCTATCTCCTTTACCGGATCACATTGCTTGTTGCCACACAGCCCTGTGATCCGCTGCCTCCCTGCAGCTCTTGAACAATTAGTAATTGAGCAGGAAGTCTTATGTCTGATGTGTGCATTCATTACAAGAAGCTTTTTGATTGTGATATATATATATATATATATATATATATATATATATATATATTCCCCCCTTTTCAGTTGCGTAGCATTTAGCAAGGAACGGAGGAGGAGGGGGAACTGGAGGCAGCCTTTTCTCTTGGAACCCATTTTTTGACAGAGAGATGTCTGTTGTTTTCAGGCCTCTTGGCTGTTTGTCAGCACTTCTCCCGATTTCCCTCTTGTGTGAGTTGCCTGGCAACCCAGGGATGGAGGGATGGTGCCTCCGTTGGTGGATGATTTATCTTTCGAGGAGGAGGAGGAGGCCGCAAGCAAGCGCTGCCGAGCCCGGGAGGCAAGAAAATGAACCGGACCTTTAAACAGGAGCTGACATGAAATGTGGCGCAGGGAGGCTTAACAAGGGCAGCCACCTCCCAAGACTGGGTCCAGGCGAGGAGGAGGAGGAGGAGGAGGTGGAAATGAATGGGAGTCAATAATCAAGGGACAGCTATTAGAGAGAACGGGAAATAAATACGCTTCACTTACGGAGAATTGATTTACTGTTCGTAGCCTCTTTGGGGTAATGTTCTCTTTTCCCCCCATACAGGATACAGGCAACCACCGTGTGGCTTGAAACGGTTTGCCCCGTCTCTCTCTCTCTCTCTCTCTCTCTCTCTCTTTTTTCCTTGCAGGGAATTTGGAATAATCTACAGTGGGCCCTCCACATGCGCTGGGGTTAGGGGGGCACAGGACCCCCATGAAAGTGGAAAAACTGCAAATCAAAAACACTACACTTGTCCCTCCACATTCGGTGGGGTTAGGGGCACGGACCCCCGTGAATATGGGAAAACCACAAATAACAAAAACACTATATTTTTACTTGAGAGAACACCCCTCTAGGAATCTCTAGGTCCTCCGGGGCAACTCTGTGGTCAACATCTGCCAGGCATTGACCACAGGATTGTGCTGGAGGAGCTATAAACGCCCACTGGGGTGTTCTCTCTAGGAATCTCTAGGTCCTTCAGTGCAACTCTATGGTCAACATCTGCCAGACACTGACCATAGAGTTGCGCTGGAGGAGCTACAAATGCCTAGTGGAGTGTTCTCTCTAGGAATCTCTAGGTCCTTCAGAGCAACTTTTGGTTAATGTTGATCATAGAGTTGCTCTGGAGGACCTCGATATTCCTAGAGAGAACATTAATGAAAGCCACAAAAGTCAAAGCCACAAATGTGAAGGGACGAGTGTAATTGTTTTTAACCTGAGAGAACACCTTTCTAGGAATCTCTAGGCCCTCCCGAAAAATTCTGTGGTCAGCAGCTTCCAGGATGATGCTGGAGGACCTACAGATGGCTAGAGAAGTGTTTTTTCTAGGAATCTCTCTAGGTCTTTCAGCACAACTATCGAGCTTCTGGCAGAGCTGTGATGGAGGGCCTGGAGATTCCTAGAGAGAACATATTAAATCCACAAATAATTAAATCTGCAAAAGTCAAAGCCACAAATGTGGAGGGCCGAAGAGCCAGTGTGGCGTAGTGGTTTCAGGACTCTGGAGACCAAGTTTCGATTCCCAGCTCAGCCATGGAAACCCACCAGGTGTCCTTGGACAAGTCACACACTCTCAGCCTCAGGGGAAGGCAAGGGCAAACCTCCTCTGAACAAATCTTTCCAAGAAAACCCCCACTATTGGGGTTGACATACGTCAGAAATGACTTGAAGGCATACAACAACAACACTCTCCAAATGTACGGATTGTGTGCTGGGTTTGGAATATAAAGTCATCCAAATCCTGACAGTTCTGTGCTTGGAGGGGAGGGGATTATGGTTTGTCCTTTCCTCACCAGCCTCAGGGGTGGAAAAAAAAACCCTTTAGACATTTTGTCACCTTTAATAACACATTCTGTTCCATGCTGATTTTTCAATTGGATCCTTCATTGGTTGCAGAAAGGAATGAGGGAAGTTTTTAGCAAGTAGCACTTGAATACTTCTATATATTCCATATATTCTATGGAAGGAAAAAAAAATCTCTTTTCATACTCACTTTGTTTTGATTAAGAAAGGTGGGAAAATCCCAGTCTGAACAATCTTAAATTCTCTCCCTCTCTTTAGATTACCTTCCAGAGATTTCAGTACTGAATAAACCAGAGAAATAGGATGGATATAAGCTGTAATACATAACCACTTGTTCTAGACTAATGTTACTGACCTTCCTTACGAATCTTTGAGGAAAGGGCGTCTTTTTTAAAAAGAGAGAAAGGGACAAAGTGAAAAACCTGGGTACAGGTGTCGACATGATCGTGTATGTTGGTTTGTCTGTTGCATTTACATTCGATCCTTCCTTGAACATCTCTGCATCCCCATTTTTATTTTCATAACTCTAGGAGGTAGGTTGGGCCAGAAAGCGAGTGACCGGCCGAGAGATATCCTCAAACCTCATTCAGGATACCAACCGTTGAACTGTGCAGGTTGCCTGCTCTCTCTCATAGTTTGAAAAGGCAACAATGCAATTCCCTGATGCCCCAACTGAGAGAGACTAAATATGACCAGATTAATTTCCCATCCCTTTCTGGTCCCATGATTTCCAAAGGACAGCTCCTACACTCCTCATTGTGAGCTGGTGAAAGAATATACATAAATGCTAGCAACTGTTTACTGATGCAAGCACCAATGTGTCAGTAGCAATAAAATGAGAGAATTGCTCGCTTCCAAGCAATGATGCAGAATTCACATTGATCTGAAAGATTTTGTTCATTGATCATCAAGTCCTCATAGCAAATGTACACAAGTTGACAGCATCAAGGTAGTGTTTTACGTGTCGATCTGTCAGATATGCATAATATCAATTGTATGTTCTGAATGGCAAATCTATAAAATCCCTGTTGCTGAATTTGCATTCCTCTGCATCTCCTTGAGGCTTTGCATGAACCGGACTGGATTGTGTTTCTGGCTTCCTAGGACATGGTTCCTGGTGTTCATACATATTCTTTGTTCAGGACACAGCCCTAGCATCCCCACAGAAGTATGCCCATTTATTTTTACAGTAATCCAACATGAATGTCCCACCAAGCAATATGTTCCACCTAATTTAGCCAAGAAGTATGTAAATGTGGTTATTAATGTCTTTGCATTTGGCATAAATTTATACAGTTAATTTGTTTATGTATGTAATTTACACACAGCTGTGCTAATGCTTACTTAATGCCAGTATTTTCTAGTGAGTGAAGGGATGGTTTGACGGGAAACCTCTTGTTGCAAACAAAAGCCTAAACAGTTCAGCACTGTGGAAGTGGAGCGGATCCCCATTCTAGCCTGCTTTGGCATTCCTTTGAGCGAGGCCATTTTAATGACAGCCTCACCGTGTGTGCAAGTAGACAGAGCACAGCATCTACAAAGCGGAAGAGATGCATTCCTTAAGTTTCACAAAACATCCTTATTCCTTGTTAGCCTACTAGAAGCATCTCCCAGTGCTGCCCAAAACCCATGTCCATCTGGCAGCCCCTGACCCTAGTCTGGACTACAGATCAGAACTAGTTTATGTAGCATTAGCTTCTATCTGTCTAGTCGCTTTGGATCCCATCCATGATAAGGGCAAGGGATTAAATAAATAAATAAATAAATAAATCATAGAATCATAGAGTTGGAAGAGACCACAAGGGCCATCCAGTCCAACCCCCCTGCCATGCAGGAAATCATAATCAAAGCATCCCTGACAGATGGCTATCCAGGCTCTGTTTAAAGAAGGAGACTCCATTGCACTCCGAGGGAGTGTGATCCACTGCCAAACAGCTCTTACTGTCAGGAAGTTCCTTCTAATGTTGAGGTGGGATCTCTTTCCTGCAGCTTGCATCCATTGTTCTGTGTTCTAGTCTCTGGAGCAGCAGAAAACAAGCTTGCTCCATCCTCAATGTGACACCCCTTCAAATACTTAAACAGGGCTATCATATCACCCCTTAACCATCTCTCCTCCAGGCTAAACATACCCAGCTCCGTAAGGCATGGTTTCCAGACCCTTCACCATTTTGGTCGCCTTCCTTTGGACACACTCCAACTAGTCAACATGAATTGTGGTGCCCAGAACTGGACACAGTCTTCCAGGTGAGGCCTGACCAAAGCAGAAGAGAGTGGCACTATGACTGCCCTTGATCTAGGCACTATACTTCTATTGATGCTACCTAAAATTGCATTGGCCTTTTTAGCTGCCACATTGTGTGCCGAGAAATGGGAATGGTTAAAAAACAGCCACACTGTCTATAGCTGCCTAAAGACTCAATCTAGTCCTGTATTGTCTACCCAGATAGAAGCTCTCCATAGTCTCAGCTCAACATGACCCTTTTCAACGAACACTGGGGAATCTCCTGAATGCAAAGCATGAACTGAAACTCCCACCCAGCCTAGCCAGCTACCCAGTTTTGTTTTGTTTTTTAACATAGTTCCAAACTTCAACCTGCCTAAGGCTAATTTTATCTGTGCTGGAAAAGACAGTGAAGCATTTCTCAGGCCTTTAAGGAATTTCAGTGAAGAATTTTAGGAATTCCAAAGACGGTGCACCAGGTTTCCATTACGGCTCTGGGTTTCCCATTTCAGGAACACTTAGGAATTCTAGTGACTCGTTCCCTGCAAATGTGTTTCATGATTCTGGGCCCTTGGATTTGGTTTATTTGAGATCGCTGGATTCACTTGGCATATCTTTAAAGCCATTGTGTATATATATATATATATACACACACACACCACATTCTTGCTGGATGCCACCATGCAGAATGGCACAAACCAACTAAAATTCCCTGCTCTGTTTGGAGTGGTGTTTGCATGAGAGGACATTCTTCTATTCCACTTTTTTATTATTATTGTGCAACAACCTGTCCAGAAGAAATGTGATTTCAGCTAGAACAGAATCCCTTGTTAAAGTAGGTTCCAGATTCGTTACAACTAAATACCTGTTTCATACGTGGCCAACACCATTGATGGAAATTTCAGCTCTTGCTTCTGTCATTCTGAAGCTTACGTATTTACATTAACACAACCTCAGAACTTAAAACTATCTGTTTTCTTTCCCAAGAGGACTCTGGGAACTGTAGTTCTGTAAGGCGGAGATCACTAACAGGATTCATGGTACTTTCACCAAACTACAGAGTCCAGAATTCTCAAAAAAGCATTCATAACTTTAAAACTGCTGGGGCTGGGGGGGAGCAGTGCAAGATGGCAATATGGATTGGCCTCAAAAGTTTTGGTTGCTAGATGATAGGGTTTTCCTTGATCTCCTATATACATCATTGGCAACACTCAATAATAAATTAGCTTGAGAGTTGTTGTTTTTTACTTAAAAACAAAATATCCCTGATCTTATATTGCTGGGATAACTCCATTCATTAGTTGGTTGCACCAGCTACTAAATATTAAATATTTGAGAGGATGTCATACTGAAGATGGAGCAAGCTTGTTTTCTGCTGCTCAAGAGACTTTGACCTGGTGCAATGGATTCAAACTGCAGGAGAAGCGATTCCACCTCAACATTAGAAAGAACTTCCTGACAGTAAGATCTGTTTGACAGTGGAATATGCTGCTTTGGAAAGTGGTGGAATCTCATCTTTTAGAGGTTTTCAAACCAAGACTGGATGGCCATCTGTCGAGGGTACTTTGATTGTGTCTTCCTGCATGGCAGAGTGGGGTTGGACTGGATGGCCCTTGGGGTCTATTCCAGCTCTATGATTCTATGTTTTAAACGCCTGTCAGCTAACAAAGTGGCACCCCAAAAGCTGGCCCTGCATGAACGCCAACCAGCGTCCTTGTGTTGGGAGTTTTATATTTGGCTGCAGTCTCCCCTGGCAAGCTGTAATCCCTCAATAATGGGAACCCTGGTGCATAACCTTAGCTGTAGCCTCCGTAATGGTATTATCGCCACATTGATAAACATGCCATCTGAGCTCTGTTAGTCAGAACATAATGGCTTTGTGTATCTTGTCATGCCATTTGTTTCGGCAGATAAAATATGGGGCCTACCAAGGAACGCATATGCAAACATTAGCATGCTTGTTTCTAGTTGCTTCTTGGTTATTTATAGCCCCCCTGTTTACACATTGTGGCAGGGATACCAGAGAAACTAATAAATTATGTGATGGAGGGAAGTCAGCTTGTGAAATGGCATTAGGAGACCTTGTGTTCTAGCCGTTCAATAGCCATGGCAACTGTTTTTTGCGAGGCACGTAACTGCATTGTCTATCGACAATGGCTGCTGACCCCTCAAGCCACGGGATTCTATAACGCTGCTCTTTATATATAGAATAAAAATAAAGTTACTATTCCAGCTACGCCACATTCGTGTGCATTTCGCGAACTCCTGCTCATTTTTGTCAAGGCCGTCAGCAAGCTTTAATCACTGCAAGGTTGCAGTTACAAACCTGTACGGTTCATTTTTATCACCACCAACACCCGAAATAAGAACAGTGTTTCAAAAGGAAGTGGCACATACTACAAATGGGAAAATATTGTAAAAAGCAAGGGAAGGATGTGTTAGTTCTCTCAGTGCTGCTTTTTGTTGTTAACTGCCTTGGCGTCGATCTCGACCCTCGGCGACCCTATGGATGAGACCTCTCCAGGCCTCCCTGTCCTCTCCTGCTCTGCCCAGCTCTTCCAAACTCATATTCGTGGTCTCTTTAATAAAGTCCATCCATCTAGCATATGGCCTTCCTCTCTTTCTACTTCCCTCCACCTTTCCTAACATTATTATTGTCTTTTCCAACTATTCATGCCTTCTCATGATGTGAGAAGTCTAAATCAGGGGTAGGCAACCTTTCCCCTTGAAGGGCCGAGGGACTTCAGCTCCCAGAAGCCTCAGCCATGTTGGCCAATAGTCCCATGTTGGCCAATAGCTCCTGGGATTCTGGGAACTGAAGTCCCTCGGCCCTTAAAGGGGAAAGGTTGCCTACCCCTGGTCTAAATCCTGTCATCTTGGCTTCTTCCAGGGAGGTTTCCATCTTGATCTGCTCTAGGACCCATTTCTTTGTCCTTTTGGCTGTCCGTGGGATCCTCAGCACTCTTCTCCAGCCCCACATTCTCTCAAAGGAATTGGATTTCCTCCTATCTTCTTTCTTGTTTCAGTGCTGCTTGCACATAGTAATTTGCTTGTGTGAATTGTGGTCTTTGGGGCATATCTGGTTTGCTTCATGATCTTGTTTTTCATAACAAATTGCTCCTTCATTGGCAGTCGTTTTAGAGTGATGAAAACTGTTAGCTTAAACGCCTCTTTGATGATTTGGTGTATTCAGAATCCAAGAATTAAAAGAAGAATCCCACTCCTCAATCACCGCCACGTTTTCTAGTGTATATGTATGGGTCAACAAATACGCTGTATTACTGTGGCGCTACCTCCAGAGTAGGATTGCTGCTGCCAAACTGCAGGGCCTGCAACTGTGTTTTTTGGTTGTTCCTTTTCCTTTCTATGTTCTAAGATTTGTAGGGCTCAGCCCTAGCTCGCTTGCCGCTTCATTCTGGATATCTTTGTCCTGCAAAAGTGCAAGAGGAATGGCATGGCGGATGTGTGCAAGGACCTGGCACGGCTTGGCTATGGCATGGCGGATGTATGGCACATGCACTTTCTCTTCTTTTGCCAGCTGCATTCCCTCAAGGGTAGTTTCTGCAGAGCCAGCACATGCCAATGCTTGGCTAGGACCAAAGTCCAAAGTGAATGAGGCCATCCTCTTGTCTCTTTTGCTCTCCATTTTCATCTCCGTCTAGTGTGCTCCTGAGGGAAGGAGAGATGCCTCTTGCCAGAGGCCTGAACTTCTTGCTTGCAGTTTAAATTTGTGGGTGTTGTTGTTTTAAATTTACCTAATAGCTGCTTATAACCCTAGGACCACAGGTTGTTCTTCTCCGAGTAGAGATTGGTTGCGACTCCTACCAGTTTTCCTTGGCTTGGGTTGACAGCAAAGATTCAGATTGCTGTCCCATATCATTTTCCAGAATGGGGGTCTCTCACATCTTGTCTTGTCAAAAGCATTAAAAAATAGGATGGCAGGCGAAGCACCTGTCAAATTATTTTTCTTTGGGGGGGGGGGGAGAGAAAGTGCAACAATCTTGGTAGTGCTTTCAGAAATGTGTGTCCTACTCCATTTCTTCTGGAAACAGGTGGAGCATCTTCTTCCTGCCTTTATATTTTTCCTTATCTTAAGACATGAGTGCAACTCCAGTGAGCGAATTTTATACAGTTTATAGAAGAGGAGAATTTATGGGCTATTTCTATCCATCTCCATCCACCACCACCACCACCACCCCAGCTTTAACATATAACCGCCGTGGGAATAGACTCCTGCATTTTATGTCTCTCTGTAGGGAGCTTGGTTTTCTCTTGAGAAGAACGCGAAAGCAATCCAGCAATTGCTTTTGCTGGAAACATTTAATCGGAGGAGGTAGAAAATATAATGGAAGGAAAAGCTTTGGGAAGGAAATATTATGAAGCAGGGTAATTTATAAACTGACTTATAACTGATCTAATGGTTTTAAGATCTACCCTCCAGTTGTTTTAAAATCTCAAATTGAAACGCCATGTGAGCAAATTCATCAAGCTCCTAAGAGCAGGCTGACAAGGTTTCAGTATTTGTCTGTTTTTCCTTCCCCTTGTATATATCATCGCCCCCTTCTATTTTAGATGTTCAGGTGGCAAGTGCAATTGCTGACGCAGCCAAAACAACACAACTCCCACACAAGCGGGAGGTATTTGAAGATATAGGGGAACTCCAAAAACAGCTTTCTGGGGACTGTATCTGCTCAGAGGACTCAGAAAGAAGGCAGAAGAGAGAACAAGTGGCTGGAGTCCTGAACAACTGCAACATTTTGTAGCATATCAGATATATATAATCAAATATGTAACTAACATTGTAACAGTGATTCAGCTGTAAATAGTATTATTCATTTTGTTATTCAGCTGACTGTAGCCACTGAATGAACTTGGTAACTTTTATTTCCCTTCCCATCATAGTGGAGTAGGCAGGGTATCTAGCTTTTAGGTTTTCGTTTCCCACCTTTGGAGGGGTGCATTTCTGTCCTATCGGTCCAGTTTGCTCTTAACCAAACTTGCAGCATATAACTGGAGCAATTCAAGCTCAGAATTATGAGCCAGCATGGCAAAACTGTAACCAGACACGAATTTAGTTGTCTTAATGGGCAAGTCACACTCTCTCAGCTTCAGAGGCAATGGCAAACCTCCTCTGAACAAATCTTGCCAAGAAAACCCCATGATAGGTTGGCCTTAGGGTTGCCATACGTCAGAAATGACTTGCAGACACACAAGAAGGACAACAAAATAACTAAACATGATAGACCCCTTCCAGATGTTATGGTCTACAGGACGAAAAATCTAGAGAGGATCAGGTTGCCTATCTGAGACCTGGAGAGCCCTGTCTTTTGCCTTTTAAAAGAATATAAGAAACATCCAGAAGTTTGGTGTGCAGCTGGGGGAAAGCAATGGGGAAAATCATTTTGAGTTTTTATAAGCTTGAAGGTTCATATGATTAAAAGACGGTGTTTGAATTATTTAGTAATGATGATGGTTTACTGTGGAATTTGCTTCCAGAAACTTGAGTAGCCTTAAAAACAGTTTAAAGACTTTAGACAAGTTCATGGAGGGCACGTCTGTCATGAAGGCTCTATAATGGATCACAGGCAGTCCACGTCTCAATACCACATGCTAAGAAGCATGCATTTGCGTTCATGTCCTGTTTGTGGCCTTCCCATGGCCCTAGACATGACCAGTGTAGGAACGGAAAGAATGGTCTTTAATCCAATCCAGCTTGGCTTTTATTATGTTCTTAAAGCAGTAAACCTGAGTGATTTGGATCCAGAAGATCTCCAGACTTTTTCTGTAAAGTGAACAGTACTCTGAGCTTGTGTCTCTTTAACATTAGCCAGCATTAACATAACATTCCAGGGCAGCATGTGAGATGACATAGAGCTCTGTTAAACAGTCCAAAAAACTCCACAAAGTCCAGAATTTAACAATCAAAATGAGCAGGTTTCTCCTTAAGTTGGACTGCTGAGATCAGATTTGTGTGTATTAAGGCACTGGTGGGGGACCAATGTGTCTAGCCAAAGCCTATGTGAATGGACTGTACACCTTAGAAAAGCAGCAAGAAGGAGGTTGTGTGACCAGTTTGCGATGGACCATCCAGTGTAGGATGAGGAACCTGTGACCTTCCAAAGATAATTGAACTGCAGTCCTTGTCATCCCTTGCTATCCACTGTATTGACTAGGGTTGATAAGAGCTGGAATTTGTATTATTGGTATCACTGTTACTACTATCATCGTTGTTGTTGTTGTTGTCTTTACACGCTTCCTTTTCCCCAAAATTCAAGGCGGCTTGAAGGATTCAAGGAAGATATCTCTTAGTCGCTGTGACTGTTGTAAAGAAGTTTGGAACCTGGTCTCATCTGAAACTGGCAAACAGAATTGTAGATTAGAAACCGTAACGTAATTTATTTTTGCACGGGGAAGAGATCCACCACACTACACTCTCTTGGTTTGGGAGCTTAGTTATGCGGATCATGAGAACTCATGCGCTATAAATACATGCATGAACTTCCCATGCAAGGCTGCAGAGGATTTCATGGCAGGAAAGCTGATATCCTTTAAGGTGGGAAGATCTAATGAAAGGAGACCCCCCCCCACCCCATTTTAAACCTTTTAACACAATAACTTGAGTTGTTAAATTCTTTTGTGGGAAGGGGATGTGACCACAATTCCCAACTCTGTGTTCAACTTGAATAATATGTCATAATAATAAATGACTCTGCAAGCCACAGGCAAATACATGAAAGGGTGGATTGGTGGGGAGATGAGTGAGGACTAAAAACCTGAGGAACTGCTAGATTAAATGGGAGAAGGGAATGAGGAAACCACCACAAAAGAAAGTAGCCAAGCTACAAGTGAGGATAAGTAAGCCTAATAGTCTTTGCTGGCGATACATATCACAAAAAAAAAGAAAGAAGAGGCAAGCTTATAGGACCTCCTTGAAACAGAGAACAGCCATTCGGGGACAAGCTTGTGCCAAAGCGAGAACCGTGTTTCTTTGGTTCAGTTTGCTCCTCCATTTAAAAATAAACATCTGCCCGTATACCGTGGCAGCAGGTACAGTTGCCAGGCATCTCTGCTTTTCCAAACATTTCTTCTAGTTAGAACCGGGTGGAAAAACCAACCCACCCATCCTGTCAGTAAAATAACAGAAATGAAGAGATGCAAATCCCGCTGAGAGGTCTGTGTTTTAGAAATTTTCTTTTCACGAGACCCTTTTAAAAAGACGTTGTGGTGCTTTTCCTTTCCTTTCTCCCCTCTCCTTCCCTTCCAATATTGAATATTTTTAGTCACCACAATTTACTCCCATCCTATATCAAAATCTAATCTGTCTCTAACCTTTTCCCAAGACTTATTCAAGTCTGTAACTCTCCTTCCCCCCGCCAAATCCTTTCCGCTGCAACAGTCACTCTCATACATATATGGAAGGGCTCCCTTTCTGGGAGAGATCTTTAGATAGATTAAAAATAGATCTAACTTGTACAGCCATTTTGTGTCTGGGGATAAGGTTATTTTAGTGAGTACTTGGGACAGTTTTAGATCTGCTCAGGATCCATAAAAATAAGAGCACAGATTAACTGTTATTTGATCTACTTGTAACAAGCCTTTGAGTTACGCACTTAAACGTTTGGGAGGTTAAAGCAAGAAATAAAAATGGCTCCTGCATGTTTGGTTAGCTAACAGAGCCTGATACAATTCAAAGATATAGCTATGTTAGTCTGTAGAATCAGTACGTAGAGAGATCTTATAGCACCTTTGAGACTGCCACTTTAACTGCCCTGGCTCAATGCTAGGGAATCATGGGAATTGTAGTTTTTTTCTGAGACATTGAGCCTTCTCTGTCAGAGAGCTCTGGTGCCACAATAAACTATAGTTCCCATGATTCCCTAGCACTGAGCCAGGACAGTTAAAGTGGCCTCAAACTGCATTATTTCTGGCAGTCTGTACAGGCCCTTAGTCTCAAAGGTGCTACAAGATCTCTCTACGTACTGATTCTGCAGACTAACATGGCTATATCTTTGAATTGTATCAGGCTCTGTTAGCTAACCAAACATGCAGGATCCATTTTTATTTCTTGCTTTAACCTCCCAAATGTTTAAGTGGTTATCCCTATTAATTATTCCTATGATGTGTTGTTCTTGGGTGGTAGATGTGGTTCTGCATGACATGCATATGTTCTTTGCTTCTTGTTTTAAAATTTGGTATATTGGAATAGTTCAAGGGAGTGAAGTTATCTGATTAAATTAATAGCCAGATGTATTTGGTCTTCTTCCTTGTAGCTTTGTTTTCCCATCACTTCTTCTGTATTCCTTTCCTTCCCACAAACTAATAAGGAAGGAAAGACAGAATAGCAGCTCAGAGTCTTTTGGAATAGTCCATTTGGAAGCTACTAGAGAGAGAGAGAGAGAGAGAGAGGGTTAATGCAGTTACTATTATGTGAATCACAGTAGAAGTTTCCCTTTTAAAAAAGACAAGCAACTGTTTTAAAACATCGAAGAAATATTAAACATTTTACAGAGACGTCTGAGGAAATGCTCGGCAGCTTCTTGCAATGTTAGTGGCGCAGTTTAGTGCTAGACTTGGAAAGAGTCTAGACCTGTGTTAATCTGACATGCTGTCCTTTTGAACCAGCAAGAATCAGCATAATTCCAGTGTGGTTTGTGGGTGTTGTATCACCTGAAAAAATCTGGCTGCAAACTCCCTTCCTTTAGATGTGGAGCATGATCTAATGTCAATACCGTAGCTGGATTTGTTGGTGTGTTGTTTTTTAAAAGGGGGAAAAAAATCTGGTCCCTCCTATTTATGTCATCTGTAAAATCTGGTATTTAGACGAGTATCTGGTATAGAGAGGCATGTTACTTGCATCCAAGGAAGAAAAGGGAACTAGAAAAATGAGGAGCTTTAAACTGAAGTACTGCTGCTGCTGGGAGCAGTGCATGTAGGGTTTCTAGTGACATAGGACTCTTCACCAGCTATAAATAGCAAATTGATAACTCAGTGATCAAACCTACCTGCTTCCAGTTTGGTTCTGGTAGGGAAATATATATTAAATCAGATACTGAGGAAGGATCATAAAGGGTATAACACTAAGAGATGGAACCTTTCTCTGTCCTTACTTTTTTGTAAGGCTTCAGTTTGTAAAATCAGAGTTGTGATCCAGATGCGGATGAAACGCTGCCCAGGTCATAGCTTCATTATCGGGTGCCGAAAGAGCAAGAGATTCCACTCTCAGAACTCAATCCCTTACAGAGTCTCATCAGTACAACCCTACTTTCAAGATATTGTACTTTTTAGTCCCTTATTTTTTAATAACAACGCTGACAAAACCATTTGGTATTTGTATAGTGCCCTGGAGCACTAGGGTTGGATCCAGACTTAGCGATCCTTCAGTCAGACTTGTTGAAATCAATGGGTCTTTAGTTAGTTGGGACTTAATTCTCTTTGATTTTAATGGGGTTTGCTCTCAGTGTGACTATAGGCTACATCCACACTGCAGAAATAATCCAGTTTGAGACCTCTTTAATTGCCATGGCTCAGTGCTGTGGAATTCTGGGAATGGTAGTTTTGTGAGACATTTAACCTTCTCTGTCTGAGAGGTCTGGTGCCACAACAAATTATAATTCCCAGATTTCAATAGCAGTGAACCGTGGCAGTTAAAGTGGTGTCAAACTGGATTACAGTGGGCCCTTGTTATCCGCCGGGGTTTGGTTCCAGGATCCCACGTGGATAACAAAATCCGTGGATGCTGAAATCCCATTAAATATAATGACATAACAAAATGGTGTCCCTTATATAAAGTGGGAAATCAAGGTTTGCTATCTGGAATTTATACTTTTTAAAAATATTTTCAAACCGTGGATGCTTGACTCCATGGATAAAAAAAATCTGTGGATAAGGAGGGCTGACTGTATTTCTGCAAAAATGATGTCTATGTTAAAGAACTAAGTGTTACACGTACCTCCATAGCCTTTATGCTCCTTTTTGGGAGATGACTCTAGAAAAACTAGTTTGGGAGCACAAAGAGGTGGCAAAAGCCAATACGAACAGGGCAAGGATTTAATCCATGTCTCATGGATATTAATATGCTATTGGTCTGCAGGAAGTTTTCAGAGAAGTCACTCCTTGGAGTCATCCTTGGAGTGGAAGATTGTAGCACAGAAACTTGAATTTCTTCTCCTGACTGAACTTACTCAGACAGTCCCATTATGTACTGAGATAGGCAACCTCCTGCCTTTTAGACTTCAGCTCCCATAATCCTTAACCATTGGCCATGCTTGGTTGGGGCTGCTGGGTTTGCTTGTGCTTTTGTTTTTACATGCTGATCTTTATAAATAGAAAGCTGAGAGATACATAGTTGAATCACCAAGGAGGCCTTAGCTGAGGTGCTCCCTATCTGCAATATGGCAGCAGTAATCTTGCCTTGGAGACCCAGGATGGTATAGTGTCTTGAGTGTTGGACTATAATACTGAGAGAACCCCACATGGCCATGGACTTGCTTCTTGGCCATGGGAACCTACAGGGCCACCTTGGACAAGTTACTTTCTCTCTCAGCCTAAGAAGAAGGCCATAGGAAACTCCCTCTGAACAAATCTTGCCAAGACAACTGCACCATGAGTTTGCACTTGAGTCAATCTCTGCTCCTGGCAACCCTGTGGATGAGACACTTCCATGGCCAATGTCAAAGGCGTTCATGGCCAGCATCCATGGGTTTTTGTGGGTTTTTCAGGCTATGTGGCCATGTTCTGAAAGAGCTTATTCCATGGCCCCCTGTCCTACACTGCTCTGCTTAGGTCTTGTAGATTCAGGACCTTGACCTCCCTGATTGAGTCTATCCATCTGGCATATGGTCTTCCTCTCTTTCTACTACCTCCTACCTTTCCCAGCATTATAGTCTTTTCTAGTGAGTCATGCCTTCTCATGATGTGGCCAAAGTGCAACAGTCTCAATTTAGTCATTCTAGCTTCCAGGGAGAGTTTGGGCTTGATCTGTTCTAAGACCTGTTTGTTCTTTAGCACTCTTCTCAAGCACCACATCTCAAATGCATCAGTTTTCTTCCTATCAGTTTTCTTCACTGTCCAGCTCTCACATCCATACATGGTGATGGGGAATACGATGCCTTGGATGATCCTCACATTGGTATTCAGTAATATCTTTACACTATAGGATCTTGTCCAGTTCTTGCTTTCGTGTAGCCATAAGTTGGAAATGACTTGAAGACAAACAACAGATCTTGCCCAAGTTAAGGGGTGCTTTAATCCTCACAAGAAGTAGTCCAGTACACAAAAATCTTCCAGCACCTTTAAGACTAATTGAAAGAAAGAAGTTGGTAGCGTGAGCTTTTGTAGGCTTTAGCCTTATTCCTCAGATGCATGTTTTGTTGTTAACTACCTTTGAGTCGGTCTTTGAAGAGCTCAGGCTTGAGTTCAGGGAGCCCTGGTGGCACAGTGATGAAATGTTAGTCCTACAGTCACAAGGTTGTGAGTTCGATCCCAGGCAGGGCTCCAGGGTCCACTCAGCCTTCCCTACTTTTGTAGGTTGGTAAAATGAGTACCCAGTTTGTTGGGGACAATTGGCTTGTAAACCACAGAGAGAGTGCTGGTTCACTATGAAGAGGTATAGAAGTGTCAATGCTATCTGTTCAAGGACCTACAGTTGTCCCTCCACATTCGCTGGGGTCAGGGGCACAGGAACCCATGAATGTGGGAAACCCGCAAATAACAAAAACACAATATTTTTAGCTGAGAGAACACCTCCCTGGGAATCTCTAGGTCCTCTAGTGCAACTCTGTGGTTAACATCTGCCAGACATTTACCATAGAGTTGCACTGGAGGAGCTACAAATGCCTAATGAAATGTTCTCTCTAGGAATCTCTAGGTCCTTCAGTGCAACTCTGTGGTCAACATCTGCCAGACATTGACCATAGGATTGTGCTGGAGGACCTAGATATTTCTAGAAAGAATATATTAATAAAATCCATGGATAATCAAAGCTGCAAAAGTCAAAGCTGTAAATGTGGAGGGATGGGTGTATTTGTTTGTCCTTTTGGCCATTGACAGTATCTTCAGCACTCTTCTCCGGCACCACATCTCAAATGTGTTGATTTTCTTCCTATCCGCCTTCTCCATAGATGCATCTAAACACCTTTAAACCTTTAGTAGTTCAGATGAGAGTCTTATCTTCTTGAAAGTGTAATCTAGATTCCTGCTTTGGGTCCTGGTGTTGGCTGTGAATCCTCCCTGTCTGATCCAGGCCACCTTTTGCAGTGCGCCTGTCGGCTCTTCCTCTCTTCTCTCTTTCTCTCTTTTGCAGCTCAGCTCAGCTTGGATCACATGCTAAGCTGCCTCTGCCTCTTCCTTCCTCCCTTCCTCCCTTCCTTCCTTCCTCCCTTCTTTCCTTCCCTCTTTGTAGTGTCAGAGAGCCTCCCTGGTGACAAGCGCTCCGGCCACCCTTCGTCCAGGACACCCCCATTTGAAGAGACAGGACCCAGGTTTTGGCTCTTTCCTCCACTTTCAGCACTGGCTGACTTCCCTCCTCTTCCTCTTCCTCCCCTTCTTTCCTTCAAGGGAAAAAGAATGGGCTCCTTGCTTTGGCATTTATGTCTTGCTTTGGGCTTCTTCACCCTCTTCTTCCTTCCCATGGGACAGACAGCCCAACCTTCTCCTTTACTGGGGATGGGGGCTTTGTTATTTTTTAAATCCAGAGTGTGGGAGGTTGGCGTTCCAGTAGCCCCCCTTAAGGACTTCTTTTTGCTCCTTTTCAAATTCCAGTTTGAATTGAAACATCTCTGCTTCACTCTCATTTTTCTCCCTTTTCCTCTGTCATTCACTTGTGTCTGTCTGTGTCTGTGTTAGAAGGGACAAGGAGTCTTTTTTATCCAAGACTGCAGTAGAGAAGTCTTAAGGGGGGGATCAGTGACTGGGTCATGTGTGTGTTGTGGGTTTTGTGTTGTCTTTAAGCGATTGGATTTATTTGCAGAAGTGAACGGAAGGCACTGGCAACTCTGGATGTTGCAATGAAACATGGACTGCTCAGTAGTTGTTGTTTTTAAAGGAGGGGAAATATTAAAGCAATGGGGGTTTATTTTTCCTGGAAGAAACTGTATACTTCAGCTCTATGTACGTGCAAACTTTCAAATATCAGCTTGGAACTGTTGTGTGTGGAAAGTTTTTAACCTTGTCAGAGCTCAGCCATGGAAAGTATCCCCCATCGTGGGTTTACTTTCCTGGGGAAGAGCACACGCACACCCCTTTCCTCCTCTCTTGGCTTCATCTTTTCCTCTGTTGCTGGAGCTGGAAATAGATTTTGCTTAGGGTTTTCACATTTATTTTCATGGAGACCGGCAGCTAGCATTCTGAAAGCACTCCAGACGAAACATACGGCTGATGTCATTTTCTGTAAAAAGGCATCGTTTTAAAAACCTTTAAACTCTAGGCCCAACCGACAGTCTGCACTTTCAGTGGGGCTTACCTGTCTACTTGTTCATCTTTTTCCCACAGCTAGGAACTTTTCCTAGATAAACAGATCCTTTTCTCCTCCCAGCTGACATTTTCTTTTTTGTTTTAACACAGAAACGGTTCATTAAAGGACTCAGACAGTATGGAAAGAACTTTTTCAGGATCCGAAAAGAGCTGCTTCCCAATAAGGAGACAGTAAGTATCTGTGGACTTTATATAACTTGCTTTCTCTTTTTAAAATAATAATCATGCTGTTCTGCATTCCTCCATTTGATCTTGACAATCGGTTGTCTTTTAACCCTATATTGTGCTTCTGACTCATGCTGTTTAGTCAGTTGGTTGCTAACATTAAGCAGAAGGAGAGCTTCAAAGCACTTGTTTTTAAAACAATTGCACTATTGTTTTGAAAAGCAGTTTTTTGTCCCTTTGTATAGTTTGATCTGATGATGGTAGAAGTGGGTGATGGTGTTTGGAGGAAATGTTAAATGGCTATTGGGATAAGATTAGTTATGCTGTTGACGCAGGATCGAGGATCGAGAACTTAGCTGGAGGTTGTTTCGAAACAGATCCTGGCTGCATCTTGAGGAGTTTTTAAATCTTCCACTGAACTCTATGAAACTAACCAGCTCACAGATTTTGCTGAAAGTCTTGCAGGTGCCTCTGCCCTTAATATTCTTGATCAGTTTTACAGAGGTTTTCCCAGAGCTCTGGGAGAATAGGGTCAGTTTAGGTCTAATAGTTGTGGTTCTCTAGAAGGGTTGGTTTTGTTGCGACCCCGTGTTTTGCTGCTTCGAGGAGCTACTATCGAAGGTGCAGTTTTCCCTCTTCCCCGTGAGGGACCAAAGAGCAATGAAAACTTTGGGTTTTTTACTGGGTGGTCCTGGTACGGGGCACTTTAGTTCAGCTAATCCTTCAGCATTGCTGGAAGAGCAGTTAGTTACTGCGGATTCTCTTTGCCGTGAAAATGTCAGTCGGCTTGTTTGCCTGAACAAAGGGGAGGAAGTCATTGTGATTGTGAGTCACAGTTTTAATTTAATGGGTTCTAAGACTTGCCTCCGTGGTGCAGAATGCAACTGTTGAACGACTGTTTTGTGTGACTGGAGGATCTGTCATTGGGAAGGATTAATCGTAACATTACATGGATCAAACCATTTGGCTGGTTGAAATGCTTCTTGCGGAGTTTCCCTCCGTTGTAGACAAACAACTACAAAGGGCAAGGTCATGAGAGGACAAACAAACTTTGAATTTTAGTGTCTTTTTCTTTGAACAAAAGATGAAGGAAAATGGCTTTGAACGAATTAAAATCTCATTTTAAAAATAGAAAAATGAATGTGCTTGCTAAAAGAAAAAATTATCTTGGCCTTTATCAGAGTGTACCCTCCTTATCCACCACTCTTGCAACTTTTAGAAATATACTGTGAGCAGGGGTTCTTTTTATTTTGTCTGCTTTTGAAACCAAAGCAGTCGTTTTCAAGTATCTTCACAGATTTCCTCTCTTTAATTATGATATGTGCCTTGTATGGCAATTGTACAGTGCAAAAAGGCATCGGGTGGTATGCTGGCATCTTTGACAAAGTGCATTTGGCTTATTGGAGAAATATTAACAACCACTCCTCGGTTCATCTAGGACTTTGAACTTTCCAGATCCGGATAAATTATGCTTCCCCCCCCCCCCCCTTTCAAAGCAGAAAACAAAACAAAGCTGTAGATGTTGCGCCCTCTGTGAAATAGGAGGTCAGGCCGCTCCAGCTCAAACGTTACTTCTGTCGAGAGTATGTAAAGCTTAAAATGTTAATGCTGAAAGGCGCGGACGTAAAGCTGAAGCAGTTTGAGACGGCGCATGATGGGGTGAAGGCCTCTTGTGCCTCTAGCGGCAACTGATCTGCAAGTAGCCTTTGACCTCCAGCGGCTTGTTTAATCTCTGCTTCCTGTTCTTGCCCACAGATCTTCCTCTCGCTTGATCTCGCCTCCTCTATTAGGCAGGGACCAAGAGGGGCAAAGGAGGGCAGGGCCAGAGACAAACCTCCTGCTTGTGTGTGTAGATGTGTGTGTTCCTTCTCACCTTTGTGGCTTCTGGTTGTTTGACTTGCAAGGAGAGATCTAGGATGAATCAGAGAATCATAAGAGTTGGAAGAGACCACAAAGGCCATCCAGTCCAATACCAACGTCTACTATGAACGCAAAAGTTATGCACTTGCTTGGATCGTACTTCTTTTTGTAATCATTTTTATTAAACATCAACACAACCGCTGACACATTGTACATCCAACGTAGAAACAAACCGACATACGTAAGCAACAACAGGACGGCACACCCCACAAGACAAAAACAAGCAATACTTACACTGCTGACTTGTTTTCTGCTGCTCCAGAGACTAGGACCCAGAGCAATGGATGCAAACTACAGGAATGTTTTAATTTTCGATTCCACCTCAACCTTAGGAGGACCCTCCTTGACAGTAAGAGCTGTTTGACAGTGGAACAGAGTCCCTCATAGTTTGGTGGAGTCTCCTTCTTGGGAGGTTTTGAAGTAGAAGCTGGATGGCCATCTGTCGGGGGGTGCTTTGATTGTGAGTTCCTGCATGGCAGGGGAGGTTGGACTATATGATCCTTGAGGTCTCTTCCAAGTATGATTCTATAACTTTCCACCCCCAAACTGATAGGTATATCCTATCTATTACTATACAGTTGGCCATTTTGGACCCACCTGCCAATCAGGAAAATTGCAAATATTCAAGCCCCATTGATTTCAGTGGTGTTGCACACCTGCATGCATTATTGCGCATGCGTCCCAGGTGCACACACCATTTTGTCCCTCCCCGCTTACTAACAGCGGACTCCAAGTTCATGAACAGGGAGGGATGAGTGTACTTACTTTATATGATAATATAGTTTCCTCTTTCCTCACACTTATGTTTGTGTCCCACGGAAATCCGGATCTCCACCGTGACGCAGTCCCGGAGCGATGCTCTCGCTACGCTTCACGTCCTCAAATCTCTCCGAGGCAATTTAAACCTTCTCCCCATTCACACTGAACCCATTGGAGAGAAAATGGCACCGTTGCCATTTCCAATACCGCTGCCACACAACCTGGATCGATTCGGTAGCATACCGACACTGCCGAAGATCCAGATCACTCCTGCACTTTAAAAAAGATGCGGTAAGAGACCTGGTGTCAAATTTTAAGTGGGTTTTTTCCACTGGCCGTCCCCCTGCAAATGGCGCTGGGTGCATTCGGGGCCAGTCTGAATGTCGCAGATATAACCCGGTTTCACACTGGCTTATTTCCGTAGTGTGACTGGGGCCTGAGTCTCCTGGAGGAGATTTTATTCACCATAAGCAGTCAGGCCTGGCAGTGATATGCAAGCATGGCCGTAATAATAATAAAAATATGTATTTGCTATGCTGCCTTCTTCGCTGTGTTCAAGAAGACTTTATTCACTTTGTTGCCCCCTCTTCACCTGGGAGCCCACCATTTTGTTCTGTGTCCCAGTCACCTGCTCTTTTTTAAAAACCTTACATTCTGCGCAGACATCTCCTTACTTATGTGGGTGTCTTATTCTTCACAATGTGCGGCAAATGGGGAAATGTTTTAAGAACATTCTCTTTTTGACTCACATTTTTTGTGTGTGTGTATGCAGGGGTGGCAAGGGGGCGAGATTTTGGTCGCCCAGTTTATTTCAAAAAGGTTTTTTACCTGACTGTGGGTTCCTGGTGGGCATATTTTATAAATAATTTCCACACTCTGTTCAAGTTTTATGAGCCTGTTGTTCAGGAACTGCAGCTAATTCTGATTTGGGCTTGTTGCCTGCTCAGTTCAAAAATGTTGGATTTGATGATGGGGAACCTGACAAATTTAAAGCTGAACAATGCTTGTTAGCCTTCAAAAAGCCTCTGGAGGAGGACTGCCTGTATTTCAAACCTCATTTAAATTGCTGCAATACCAACTTGAGTATCAGATAGCAGACATTACTAGCCTTCTGGCTTCTATGTGCCCATGCTAGTCATTTTTTGCATTGGGAAAGGGGAGGGAAGTCTGCTTGGTTTTAAACCATAACAGTTAGAAAGTCTTTAATTTCTATTACCTTGTAGGTGATCCTTACTTGAACTGCATTTTCTCAAGCTATTGCAGCTTTCTTCAATAATGTGCTGTGTGTGTGTGTGTGTGTGTGTGTGTGTGTGCATACACACACACACACACACACACACACACACATATATACATACACCCCACTCACTTCCATGCCAGCATTCTCTGAAGATGCCAGCCATAGATGCTGGTGAAACATCAGGAATAAAATCTTTTAGAACACGGCTGCATAGCCCGAAAAACCCACAAAAAAACATAAAAAGGAATTGCCTTTGTCATTGGATTTGCTTGGCCTTAGCTTTGTTCCAGCTCAAAGGCAGTGCTGTTGTGACAGGTTTCCAGGGCTGAATAAACCCATCTTTCTAGAGCCTTAGGAGGTAAGAATTGCCACAGCAGCCTTAGTGCTTGCAGCATAGAGTTATTTCATTTTAGAATCGGGGTCCTAAATAAGCAAGCTACATTCTTCCTTGTCTCATTAATGCTTAATCGAGGGTTACATAATCTCACAATTGGACTTTCTTAAGTAGCTCTTATCCAGAAGACCACCTTCTCCATGTACCTTCTCTCCCCCCCCCCACCCCAATGCACTTTAGAAAAGGTCACTGTACTTTAAATACATGGAGGTCTGGTGGGAAGTTTTCTTGATTCCATGTCTAATCTTGCAGGCAAATGGGCAACTACCGTTGGAGAGAAACTTGAGTTGGTGATATCCCTACCCCACCCTGGTTAAAAACTGCAAATTTCTTGAAACACAGGGAGTGGGATTGTTGCTTAGGCAAGGGTTTCTTCTTCTTCCAGTGCAAAGTGATGGCTTCTGTGCGGCTCCTCAGCCACATTCCCTGCTCAGCTGTACGTCTCATAACACTCCCTTTATTTTGGCCAGGAGCAAAATCTTAATTGTATGTACACAGTTATGGACATTACTCTTTCGCCCTCCTTTCCCACAGGAAGCCTTTATTTTGTGTGGATGGTTTGTTTGTCTAATGATGAGACATATTAATACAGCATCTGACCTTGGCATGTAATTTCCTAGGTTGCCCTGTAAGCATTTTTTGTGGTTGTTGCTGCTGCTGCTGCTGCTGCTGCTCAAATGCCGCTACCTTTGTGTCCCTCATCCCCTTAATAACTTATGCTTCCTCTCGCTCTCTCCCTTCCCCCTTTCCCTGTTCCTGATGCAACAACCAAGCCGAAATTTTCCATTAGGGTTGGAAGTGTCTGCCAACATAAACAGTCACTGCTCCTGTTCATTCCAGTCCTCCCTGTTCCTGCCAGGGCTTTCACTCAGTGGATATTACAGAAGGAAGGTTTCGGTTTTGTTCAAGCACACAGTGATCTCCAAATTAAAAACAACATTTGAAAACGTTAAAATAGAAAACAGAATTAAAGTGTTGAGTATCACTCAGTTTCATTGGATCACTTAACCTTTATTGACGGAGCTGTTTTCATAATGTTTTCTGCCTTCTCCGGTTTTAGTTGGTTTTAGTCGTAACAAAAACTCTGCCTTAGGAATTAGTTTGTTGATCAACGGGGTGCAGCAGCCTCGTGGCACCTTGGACTGCAACTCCCAGTATATCTCAGCCAGGTTTGGGGATTCTGGGAGTTGTAGTCCTACACATCTTAAGGGAATATGGAAGCCTTTGGGCTATAGGAAAGGCTCACTGCTTAGCCTTCATCATTTCGAAGGGATGCGAACACAATTCCACCCCACCATACCCACACACCCTGCTGTCCAGACCATATGTATTTATTACTGTAAAACAGCGCTAGTTAAAAGTAGCGGTTCCTGGACTGGTGCTGGTCCACAGGCCACTGGCTGGTAGTCCATGGTGGGTTTCCAGGAAAGAATGAACAGTTGTAACCACTGGACACATATATGTTTCTGGTCCTTGAGGAAGAAATATACCAGTTCCCCACATCAGATAGCCCAAGAAGTACTATTATAGACAACCTACATTCATGCTTCTTACACAGTACAGAAAGTAAGCACTGCAAAACCCCTGAAGACTGGGGTTCAAATCCCCACCTGTCCATGGAAACCCACTGAATGTGTTTGGGCAAGTTGCACTGAGGAAGGCAAAGGCAAACCTTCTCTGACCAAATCTTGCCAAGAAAACCCCATGATATGGTTGCCTTAGGGCAGGGGTAGGCAACCTTTCCCCTTTAAGGGCCGAGGGACTTCAGCTCCCAGAAGCCTCAGCCATGTTGGCCAATAGTCCCATGTTGGCCAATAGCTCCTGGGATTCTGGGAGCTGAAGTCCCTCGGCCCTTAAAGGGGAAAGGTGGCCTACCCCTGCCTTAGGGTCACCATAAGTTGGAAGCAACTTGAAGACACACAACACCAACGATGATGAATCAGGAGGGATCAGGACATAAATTAGTAGACATGTATCCAAAGCTAGTAGGATGAGGATATGCACTGATATGCAAGACAGACAGTGTTGTGTAGTAGTTTGAGTGTTAGACTAGGACTTTGAGAGGCCAGGGTTTGAATCCCTGCTCAGCTATGGAAACCCAGTGGGTGAGCTTGGGTCAGGTTGCACACTCTCAGCTTCAGAGAAGGGCAATGACAAACCTCCTCTGAACAACTCTTGCCTTAGGATTGCCATAAGTCAGGAACAATAATAACATCATATTGATTGTGGGAGGAAGAGGCTGGTTGTGGGATTCTGGAAATTGCAATGCAACATTTTATGAGGGTCAGTGTTAGCTACCAGGATAGTGAAATACCTCTTAAGATGGGGTGTTATGCAGTCTTGAAAAGTGGCTTGCAGTACATTAAATAAAGACTGTGTGATTAGAAAGGAACAAGTAAATTCATATACACTTCCACTCCCCACAAAAAAATCCTTTTGAGAACCGAAGGTCTCATCCAATTTATTCTGGAGATATCAGACAGGAACTCTTAATAGACTACTCACTAGGAGTCTTTTAACAGAGAACTCACTTAGCTGTTGAGTTCATGACACAATTGTTGATAGGCTTCCTTGACAAAGACGATTGTGTTTTATGAGAATCTGCAGCATAATATTTTCAGAATCTACAGCGAACTCGAGTTCTCAGCTTTCTTTGTGAGAAGCCATGACACTTTACATATGTACTTTCATTTTTGAACAGTCTTCCATTAACCAACATCTGTTTTATAGGATGAGTATAGTGAATATCCTAAAAACGCCAAATCCCATCTGATCTTGGGGCTAAGCAGGGCCAACCCTGGTTAGTCCTTTGATGGGAAACTGCCAAGAAATACCAGGTGCTGTAGATTATATTTCAGAGAAAGGAACTGGCAAAACCACCTCATGAGTATTCCTTGCCTACGAAAACCCTATGAAATTGATGAGGTCACCATAAGTCAATAGGCGACTTGAAGACAGATAAACACACATGGTAGCTATGGTGTTGCGTGGCCATTACATCTATCTTTGACATTCAGAATCCATGTGCATTGGGCTACAACTCTCCTGATGATAGGTGTGGTAGCTGAGAAGACACTGATTTGGGGATTTGGTGTGTTTAGGTGAGCTGTAGTTAGTTGTTTAGTTAAAGAGAAAACAAACATCTGTACTTCACAGCCTTTGGGAACAGATTCACATTTTTTACCTCTTGGCTGCTGCTTTGCCTCTAGCCCCTCACCTCTCCCTCTTTTGAAATACATCTCCAGATGCCTTTGCCCCCGAAACCATAAAACAGGAGCTGGCCTCATGGTGCCAACATTGGACTCTGCAGCTCTGTTTACCATGAGCAGTAAATCAACCCAACTATTTATGCAGCAGGCTCTGTTTTCTGGTTTACTTAGGAGATTGAAACCCCAGTGTTTGCTTTTGTTCAGCAGCTTTAGTGTGTGTTAGAAGTAAAATATTATTGCAAGCAGGGGCCCATTAGCAGATTGCATCTCCTCCTGACGGTGAGCCAATGAATCTGCAGCTGGTGTCTAGGGACAAGCTACTTGGGAGAGCCGAGCCCAAGTCTGCACAGAGTAATTGATGCCTGGCTGTCTGTTTGGGGTTTTTTTTGGGGGGGGGGGGGAGACAGACATATGCTTTCTCTGTCAACATTTTGGGGTGCTTTTGTTGTGCTCAGTAATTTTCTTACATTATACTGACATGTGAGTGCATACATATACACCGAGAGGAGGAGGGAAAGGCAGTGAGCAAGTGTACATGCATGTATTTCAATAGATATCTCAAGATATCTATCATTGTCTTGGATAGCTTGATTGCTATTGAGTTCTCTTTAGAGGGATTGCTTCAGTTCCTTTGCCATTAAATTTCGTCTTTTCCATCTCCATTTATAGCCAGTGAGTGTGTGCACAGAGAGAGAGAGTAAGTAGCATTATCAGAGTGCCAGAATTTCAGCTGGAGCAGTTTTCTTCTTAGGTATTTTCACATTTCCTTTTCTAGTCTCCCAATATTTTCTCTTGTTCCTGTGTGAATGGAACAACCCTTTCTTTACTGGTGTAGACTCTTCTCATGGTCAAGTCTTGAGGAGACAAGAGAGGATGTCAATGATTGATGGTTGCTCTCTTAAAGCTTGGGATGACTTTACTGGGCTGGGGCTGGGAGAGAAGACAGTGATTGCTATAATATAAGTTACTGTTTTATATATTACAAGTCATTTGAAGCACCATGGTATGTGTGGTAGGTGATGTTTTAAGGTTGAGCCTCCTAACTAGACCTAATTTTATAGTTTGATCATTTATAGAAAGATCAAAGGTGAATTGTTGCCCTCCCAGACCTTCAGTAAGTCAACAGTTGTCCCTTTTCCTTGGCTGTCCAGCTGCAACCAGTGGTGCCCAGGTGCCTCTCCAACCCCTTGGTGACCAATTGGCCAAGGGTTGGGATGCACCCCAGTACCATCAAGCTGTGTTGTGCACCCATGGAACAGGAAAGCCCTGTGTCATAGTGCTCCTGGAGCTTTGGCAACATTAATGTATGAACACAGCCTTGGACCTCACTCTTCTATTTGTGGTTCAGGGCCCACATCTGAGTAAGTTGCCGCCTGACCTGCTGCTGTTGGTACAAAGACCTCCTCCTGTACTGGTACCCACTGGTACAAAGGTGAGTTGTTGTTTTTAACTGCCTTCGAGTTGACTTCAACCCATGGCGCCCCTATGTAGGAAAGATCTCCAAGTCATCCTATCCTCAGCCGTGCTGCTCAGCTCCTAAAGACTCATGGCCGTGGTTTCTCTAATCAAGTATCCATCTGTAATGTGGTCTTCTTTTTCTATTGCTGTCTACTTCCCCAAATATTGTAGTCTTTTCTAGTGAGTCCTTTCTTTTCATGATACGGCCAAAATATGACAACCTCGGTTAAGTTATCTTTGCTTCCAGAGAGAGTTTGGGCCTGATCTGCTCTAGGATCCATCCATTCGTTGTTGTTTTTTGTGACCCACAGTATTCTCAGGACTCTTCTTCAGCACTACATCTCAAGTGAGGGCCAGAAATAGTGCAAATTGAGTCCACTTTTAGGGTTAGGGTTAGGGAATCATGGGAACTGTATTTTATTGTGGCACCAGAGCTCTCTGACAGAGAAGGCTCAATGTCTCAGAAAAAAAAACAATTCCCATGATTCCCTAGCACTAACCCTAACCCTTAAAGTGGACTCAATTTGCACTATTTCTGGCAGTCTGCAAAGGCCCTGAGTTGATTTTTTTCCTATCAGCTTTCTTCACTGTCCAGCTTGAACTATTTCAGTGTCTTCATTGTCTACTTTAATGTAATGTAAATCCACTGTGGTCATTATTTATTGGAGTGATACCACTACCATATACAATTTGGCAGTGCTGGCATGTTTGGGCTGTTCAGGGGGATGGGAAAAGAAATGACAGCCGTGCTCTGCTCCATGGCTTAATGGCATATTCTAATGCAGGGGTAGGCAACCTTTCCCCTTTAAGGGCCGAGGGACTTCAGCTCCCAGAATCCCAGGAACTATTGGCCAACATGGGACTATTGGCCAACATGGCTGAGGCTTCTGGGAGCTGAAGTCCCTCGGCCCTTAAAGGGGAAAGGTTGCCTACCCCTGGTCTAATGGGTCATGATCAGTGGCCTTTTCACACCTCACAATTATAGAATTATTGCCATTGCAACATCATACAGCATCCTGGGATTTGCCGTTTGAGAAGGGGCAGTTAAAATTCTCTCCCAGAGAGCTCTAGTGCCCCTTCAAACTAAAAAAAAAACCAGGATTCTCTATGATGCATCCATTGCAGTCAAAGGGGATTACAGGTGAGTCTCCTTTATCCAGAATTCCAGAATCCAAAATACTCCAAAAACCAAACCTTATTTCATGGGTGGAAGAGATAGTGACACACTTTGAATCCTCTGTAGCAATAGTATTTACATTTTTATACCGCTTAATAGTGAGCTCGGCACTCTCTAAGCGGTTTACAATCAGTGTTTAGCAGTGTTTCTCAGGCTGTCTGGTGTGTGTGGGAGGGACTGGGATTATTCCTCCCAGTTTGCCAGGAACCAGCAGCCAACGACTTGAGACTGATGCTGATCCAAAGACCACCACCACTTTGAGTATTACTGCTCTGAAGCGCCCATGAATTTCCCAGTAGATATGGGAGAGAGGGAATGTCTTGCTGACAGTGAAAGTTTGACAGTCCCTTGCTCCCTGCCCTCCTTATAAAACCAGATCTGTCCTCACTTGCCAAAGAAACCCTTTCTGAGGCCTCCCTGGCTAGGGAACCAAAAGCTGACCTTACGCCAATCTCTCCTTTATACACCCTTCTCACTCAGTTTGCTCTCTCTTGTAGCCATTTTCACAAAAAAAGGGAAATCTTTCAGTGTTGTAACTAGAAGGCTTCGATGAAAATGAGGAAAAAGAAGCGACCTTCTCACACCCTGCCCAGCATAAAGCTGAAGAAATGCTCCACAGCGTCTCAAAAGAGTAGTGTACAATTTCAGCTTGCCAGTCAGATCGGCTTCCTCCCTGTTTGAAAAATCTTGGGAAAGCATGACTCATGGAGATACTGCATGAATAGCCAACAGAATCTGGATGAATTTGCACAGATTGCATTCCTGCTTGCGGGGAGGATCCCTCAGCTGTTTGGCTAAAGGCCAACAGAGGTCTCCGAAGATAGAGAATTGCCTTCTTAAGGTACATCGTAGGGCTGTGGTTGTTGTCCAGGCTTGAGCTGTGCTTTATGCAGCACCTGATAAGTTCTTGAATTACATACCCATCTGGAATAGATCAAAGTGGAAGAAGAATATATTTGTGTTTTTGGATGCGTGCAATCACACTATCAGAGAAAGAGCACCTTTCTGAGCAAGGCAACACTGTAAATGGCTCCGTTACATCTCATTACAACAGGGTTTCATCTAGACAGGATTTTATTTTTTTTTTAGTAAGGGTTAACCATAGCAATTACTTTTTTGATGGGAGAGGGGAGAGATGTTTATTTTGGGAGGTGCAACTCTTTATTAACTGACAAAGCCATAATATTACCTCTCTTTACCTCTGGGAAGAGAAGTGGGTTTATAGAACCAGGGAAGGAAGGAAAAGGTATTCATATTATTGAGAAAGCCCCTCACCTTCATTGCGGCTGCTGATATAGCTTATAGCTTGTTCAAGGCCTATAGCTTGTTCAAGATGATGACTGACATTCCACTCCTTTGGGGTTGGCTTCCATACAAGGCTCAGAAATTACTTCTGCCTTACCACATGGAATATTGTTGCCTTTAAATCTTTTCAGATGCACTTCAAAGGATAATTCCTTTCTGCTCGGAGAAGAAGGGGTGAGAAAGGAAAGTTCATATGCGACAGAGTCCTCTTTTAATGAGTTTCTCTGTGAGTGGGGCAGCTTCCAGATGGATGGCCCCATGTTGGGAGAAATATGTATTCTGTATTTATGTAATGTATATTCCAGCTTGGGATATATTGGGAGAAAGGGTATGACCTGAATGAGAGAGAGGCAGGAAGCCATTTGGACTTTCTACCTTGGGTGCCAAAATGGTGTGATCCAGACCTGCTGACCTTGACAGATTGGAGAGCTGGACTAAAGTTAACAAGTAAATGGATTTCAACAGGGACACATGTACGGTACTACATCTATGGAGGAAAAATGAAATGCTCAAATGGAGGCGACACCTGACTTGAAGGCAGTACATATGAAACAGATCTAAGGGTCTTAGTAGACCACAGGCTACATATGATTCAACAGTCTGATGCAGCAGCCAAAAACGCCAATGAAGTTCTAGGCAGCATCAACAGAAGTATAAAAGAATGTAGTTGTGGCACTCTGCTTTGGCTAGACCTCACCTGAAATACTGTGTCCAATTCTGGACATTACAGTTCAAGGAAGATGTCAACAAGCTGCAACATATCTGGAGAAGGGCGATCAAGATGATAGAAATCAAGCCTTATGGGGAGCTGGATATGTTTACCTTGAAGAAGAGACGAATGAGAGGTGACCTCATAGCCTTCTGTATCTGAATGGTGTACTGTAAAAGATGGAGGGAGCACCTTTTCTTCTGCTTCAGAGACTAGAACACAAACCAGTGGGTTCAAATTACAAGAAAAGAAAACCAGCCTAAACATTAGGAAGAACCTGCTGACTAGAAGAGCTGTTCTGCAGTGGATTACTCTGTCTCGGGGGCTGTGGACTTTCTTTCTAATTCTTTGGAGGTCTTTAAACAGAGTTTGGATGGACGTCTTTCAGGAATGCTTTAGTTATTTATTCTTTCATGGGTTAGACTGATGGCCCTTGTGGTTCCCTCCAACTCTTAAGATTGCGCGATTCTGCCATCCTTCAGACACTCTGAAATGGGGAGACTTCAGCATTCAGCTTCAGAGAACCTTCTTCCTCTCCTTACCGGATGCAGGGCTTTTATTTTATTTTTTCTTCGCACCTCATTAAAGTTTGGTAAGCCACAAGGATGGACACCACAGTGTCTGCCGCCTTGGGCTGGAGGGCTTGCTAATGCAGTTGCGAAACAGATATTGGGTGGGTTCTTATTTGTGTAAAAGTTGCAGAGAACATTCTGGGCACAAGGCCAGAGGGGAGGATGTGATCTGCTGAAAACCTTTCCTTTTGCCCTTTGTGCCTGTTTCAGCTTTGCTAGCTTTGTTGCCAATAAGCCAGGAATTGTGTTCCACCTCCTCTGCCGCCTCCTCTTCATGGCAAAGGAGAGAGACAGTGCCAAAGCTCCCACACTTTCATTACCTAAACTGCAGGGACATGTATAAAATCTGTCTTTCTACTACCTGAAGTTTTTTTTAAATAATGATTTAATTTTGCTTCTCCTTCTGGACTAAGCTGGAAGTAGCAAAGTGATTCCAGCTTACTTTCATTTCCTGACCGATCAACCAAAGCACTATTTAAAAAAAGCACCTGTGCATGCATAACATCAAATAGTGACTTACAGACACCCACCCCTATTGAAATTATTTATTTTGATTTGATTTTTTAAATTTTATTTTGAAAGAAAGAGAGATGGACTAGCATTTTAAGTCACTTCTAATGGAAAGAGAGATGGACTAGCATTTTTGGTAACTCTCATACAGAACACCAGTGTATGAGAAAATCTAGAAAATAGCACCAGGGTGACAACAGGTACAACCCTACACCTATAATGCACTGTCACAACAAGAACAAATCAGGGGCAAGGAAGGGAACCTTTGAGGTAAGATGGGGTCTCCAGAGGTGGTTGGACTTCAACTCCCCAAAGCCCCAGCCAACATAGCCAGGGACTCTGAGAGCTGATGTTTAACAACATTGGGAATTTCCTTGGTTGAGAACCACTGGTCAAGAACAGACACCTGATGAGACAGAGCTCTCAGAATCCCTGGCCATGTTGGCTGGGGCTTCTGGGAGTTGAAGTCCAACAGCCTCTGGAGACCTTATCTCACCTCAAAGGTTCTCTTCCTTGCCCCTGATTTGTTCTTGCTGTGACAGTGCATGATAGGTGTGTTGTACCTGTTCTCAACTGGGTTGTACCTGTTGTCAACAGGGCACTATTTTCTAGATTTTTCTCATACATTGGTGTTAATTCCAAGCACATGTCAACATCTGAAGGTTCCAACCAGATTTAGGCACCTTCAAATCCATGGATTTTGATGGAAATATTTAACAGAGATCTTAATTCTCCTGTTGAAAATCGTTGGGATTTTAAAGTGCCTGGCTTTTTTGACTGCTTCATTTTATATTACATAGTTTTCCTATGGCTTTTTGGCTCTATAAAGATAAATGAAGAAGCAGTGGCTGTCATCCAAATGTGTAATTAAATTATCTTCATCAGTAGTATAATTCTAATGGAGTCTAGGCAGGATCATTTACTTTGTGTGGTTTCTTTTTAGGCTGAAGTTTATTTCCCGTTTATTCCTCTGTGTAGGATGCAGAGATGGTCTGTGTTGGCCTCGACTCAGTTTAGAGTTTTCCCTTTCTTGGTTGAAAAAAGAAACCTGATATTCCCTGAATGGTGTGTTCCAGGTGCCTCTGTATGTGATGCTAACAGATATTTCTGTTTTGGCATCTTTAACCTATGCCACACAGAGGGATGCCATTGTGCAAAAGAATTGCACTCAGATACAGAGAAGAGGGAAATCTTCTTGGGTACTGATGGGGAGAAGCTGTAGATGAGCATCAACAAATGGAAAATATTCCATTGGAATACAAACAGTTCAACATTGTCAGCTGGCAAGTGAAGAAGTTCCTTCTTGTTGCTAAATCTTTATTCCTCTCTCACCATCTCAGCTTGTACAATGTGTGTTGCTTGTCATGCTCCCCGTTGAAAGAGTGGAATAGTAACATTTTCAGAAGCCTTTGTGCCTCCCCCCCCCCAAAGTGAATTGTAACTTCTTCAAGGATGAAGATAACAAAAAGTGGTACATAGTTGACTGTCCAGTTCTGGGCACCACAATTCAAAAAGGATGTTGAGAAGCTGGAGCGTGTCCAAAGGAGGGCAACCAAAATGTTGAAAGGTCTGGAAACCATGAAGCCCTACAAGGAACGACTTAGGGAACTGGGTATGTTTAGCCTGGAGAAGAGAAGGCTGAGAGGTGACATGATAGCCCTGTTTAAATACTTGAAGGGATGTCATATTGAGGAGGGAGCAAGCTTGTTTTCTGCTGCTCCAGAGGATAGAACTTGAGACAATGGATGCAAGCTAAAGGAAAAGAGATTCTACCTCAACATTAGGAAGACCTTCCTGACAGTAAGAGCTGTTTGACAGTGGAAAATACTGCCTTGAATTGTGGTGAAGTCTCCTTCTTTGGAGGCTCTTAAATAGAGGCTGGATGGCCATCTGTCTGAAGTGCTTCAATTGTGTATTCCTGCATGGCAGAATAGGTTGGACTGGATGGCTGTTGTGGTCTTTTCCAACTCTGTGATTCCATGACTGTCACGTACTTTCAGTCATAGTGCCTATCAGCTGGCTTTTCAGCCTCTCGGATACAAAGGTCCAATCCCATGAATTGCCAAGCTGCTAAGTATGTCTTCCGATGAGACTTGGTGACTTCCACACCAGTACAGTATCATGACACATGGTAGCAACCAGGAGAAACCACCTTGTAACCTGGAAGGGGAAGAGTTTAGTCTTTGTTGTGAATAGGAACCGTGATTTGATGTGGAAAAATGGGAGCCATATAAAGAATAGCAAGCAACACTGAGTGGGTGGACTTGCTGGCATTTGGTAGTGAGCTTGTAGCTGAGCATCAGGTGTATAATGTCTTCTTGTTATTGTGTGCCTTCATTTTCAACTTATGGAGACTCTAAAGTGAACCTATCATGGGGTTTTCTTGGCTTGCTTTTGCTTTCCCATGAGGCTGAGAGCATGTGGCTTGCCCTAATGGGTTTCATGGCCAAGCAGGGAATCAAACCTTCCAGAGTCGTAGTCCAATACTCAAACTATTATGGCTCAGTATAGTGTATAGATCAAAGGGAATAATAATACCACTCTATTCTGCTTTGAAGGAACCTCACCTGGAATATTGTGTACAGTTCTGGGCACTACATTCAAAAATGATATTGACAAAAATAAAATGTTTCCAGAGGAAAGTGACCAGGAAGGTAAAAGGTCTGGAAACCATGGCTCATGAAGCATGGCTTACAGAGCTGGGTTTGTAGAGAGATCTTGTAGCATCTTTGAGACTAACTGAAAGAAAGAAGTTGGCAGCATGAGCTTTCGTAGACTTCAGTTTCTTCGTCAGATGCATTTAGTATGTTTAGCTTGGAGAAGAGAAGATTGAGAGGTGACATTGATAACCCTCTTTAAATATTTGAAAGGATGTCATGTAGAAGATGGTGGGAACTTGTTATGGAAGGGATGTCATGTAGAGGATAGAGGGGGGTAGTCTGCTGCTTCAGAAACTAGGACACAAACCAGTGGAACCGAGTTACAAGAAAAGAAATCCCACCTTAAAATTATGAAGGAAAAAACAGTTGAACAGTGGATGGCGGTGGAGCTCTTTGAATAGAGGTAGGATTGCCATCTCTCAGGAGTCCTTTAGCTATGCATTCCTGCATGGCCGAGTGTTAGTGAACCATGCAAGGTCCTGGCCAACTCCTCCTAAGATTTTAGGATCATGCCTTCCCTTTGAATAGGACGCAGACTAGATGGCCATGGCAAGTCACTTCCAATCCGTAACATTTTAGAATCATTCCTTCTCTTTGAATAGGATGCATGACTGTTTTCATCTCCCCGCCAGCCTACCAGGAAAGCATGCTCTGGAGCCCTGACAGCTCTATTCTCTAGGCTCATGCTTGATTTCCTCAGAATTCAGTTGACACAAAGGCCACTCTCCCTGCCTAGGTTTTCCATTTATCACAGTAAACTAGCTGGGCTTGAGTGCAGTAACGGCTTTCCTTTGGAAAGGCTGTCGCTTCACTGAAATGCATACTTGCTCTTGGCAAGATCTTGGCATCTTCCCACAGGGTTTTCATCATTTTCAGCCCCCACCCCATGATAAAAAAATGCATATGGTACACTATGCGTAAGCTGTGCATACCTCTTCTTTCCCCTCCTTCTTCCTCCCCCCACTCTGTCCTATCCAAAGCATATAATAACGTTGTCCATAATATCTATTCATCTTCTTGGAGGAGTAGGATATGGACACAAGGCCTTTCACACCTCCAGTATTGTGTCAAAGTTTTCATTGATCTGGCAATCGAAGCACCTGCTATTACACACGCTATTTGATGTGCTGGATGTTTGCTGCCCAGGTTTAGCAAATAATACTTCTATTGCAAGTCTTTTAAGCCCCTTAAAAAGAAGAAACAACATTTGATTTTTAAAAGTGGGGGGACAAAATGTTCGCTCTCTTATGTCTGTCTCTGGCTTTGTGTACTATTTGGACCAAACAATATTTCGTCCTAAAGGAAAAACTGGCTATGCTTCTCTTTCATCTGTGTACGTTTTTAATGCAAGAATTGTATTTTGTGTATGAGTAGTTTGGAAAAAATTTAAAATGTGGTTGCAGCAGCTTGTGGCAACCTTGATTGTCAAAGCTGGTGGCTTTATCAAAATTCTGGTCAGATTCAGTTCTGTCTTACAAGAAGCCAACTTCTTTCTATCCCTTATGCTGGTAGACCAGCGGTGAGTAAAGGTATACCAGTGAACGGCATGTGCTCCCAAGGCTTTTTTTTTGCAATGTCCCAAGATGTGGGGATGGTTGTTGCTTTTTCAGTCCCTTATAGCAGAGTTATCGCTCTTGCTCCCTTGACCCTTCCACTTGGGCCCTCAGGACTGCATTTCTCCACCCAGGCACCCACGAAAATAACTTAGACATACAGATTCCCTAGTGTGTTGTATGGCCTATGACAAAACATAAAACATGTATTTTATTTTCTTAAGAACATTGTTGTTCAACTTAACTGGGTTTCAACAAAGCAACTTCACTCTTCCCCACTACCCCTAATTTTCCATTTTGCTTTCCCACTAGCACTTGACATTCTGCTGCTGCAGGTGAACTCTGCACATGCTCATTCCCCTGTTTTTTGGGGGGATTTTTTGTCATCTTTTGGAGTGTGTTTGTGTTTAAAAACATGCTTGTATCTTTAAAAATCTTGTTATCAAGTCTGGTAATACTCCCTCTGGTTTCTCTTTGCTTCGGCCCCATTTCGGATAGCACGAGCAACGCTGAGTTTGCTGCTAGGAGGAATAATGTGCCCATATTTGGCCACATAATGGTAGGCATTCTTTTCCTGGTATAGATTAGTTTTTAAAAACGTAGAGGCACAGAGGATCGGTGACAGTAATCCCACCGTGCGAGTGGGAGTTACTCGTAGGCAGATTCTTTTTCACTGACCTTTGGCTTAGCCTGGTAAACCATTTTCCACACAGGAATTTATCATCCTCTACAGCAGAGCATGTTCTGCTGATGCTTGTTTAAATAAAGACGTTTGGTGCGGTGTTAGGTTTTAACAGGAAAATTGCACCAGTTACATGAAGTGGTAACTCATTTCATTAGACTAGCCTCTGTTATTGAGCATATATAGGCATACTGCTTCAGTTGACAAAGCCTCTGAGAAAGAAATTTCTTTTGCAAAGTCTTTTTATGACTTTCTGCCTTTTCCTCCTTGTTGGCTGGATCTTTTGGCAGCATCAGCATTGGAAGAATAGTGAAAGAGAGCTAGAGAAACAGAGTTTTGGGGCAGGTTGCAGCAGCTCTGCAGTAAACAATGCAATGGAGTTTGAGCTGGGGGAAAAGAGGATTCGCTCTAGCCATGTGTGTCTGCCTACAACAGGCGAGGTAAACCGCAGCCACCTGAAGAATCCTTGACTGAGGATACAAGAACAGCAAAAGAAAGACAAGAGGAGAGATCAGATAAGCCTCCCTCACCCAGATAAGGTTTTAAAAACATACGTATGTAAGTTTAGCCACCAAAATAGATATCATAAGAAACGTAATGTATGGTGAAAGAAGAAGTCAACCCTGGGTGTATTTTGGAAGAAGCTTTCAGGTGGTTTCAAGAATAGTTTTTTGTGGGTTTTTCGGGCTGTCTGGCCATGTTCTAGAAGAGTTTCTTTCTGATGTTTCGCCAGCATCTGTGGCTGGCATCTTCAGATAATACTGGAATGGAAGAGAGTGGGTATATATATACTGTGAGACCCACTCTCTTCCATTCCAGCATTCTCTGAAGATGCCAGCCACAGATGCTGGCGAAACGTCAGAAAGAAACTCTTCTAGACCATGGCCACACAGCCCGAAAAACCCACAAAAAACTATGGATGCCGGCCATGAAAGCCTACGACTTCACATTGGTTTCAAGAATGTTTTTCTTTACTTATACATGGCTTGCCTGACCTGGTAGTTTCATTTCACATGTGCAGATGGATGGTTTTGGAAGGGGAAATGTTGCTGAACCACGCTGAACTACTTTTTGTAGTTCAAGAACCCTATCCTTATTCTTACCATGCCGTTTCTACATCTGGTACCAGTTTTTCTGTTTAAGGAAATAGTGTCCAGGATTTGCTTTGTTTGCTGAGGTATACCTGCATGTGAGGTTTTAGGAACATGGTTAGTTGATATCGTTGATGTTCTGAGCACTTGGACTTCGTACCGACTGAGAGAAAAGTATCTGCAAAGCCTGAAGGGTGGGTTTTTCTACACTGGAAACTGGTTAGGTGGAAAGCAACATCTAGGAAACTTTAACAGAGTGTGCGAGACAGTAATATTCCACTAGCTAGAAAGCCATGCTCTTGACAGTCTGCTCACAGCTGAATAAATGATGCAGTGTTGTTGGATAATTTGATCTAAGCAGTCAATCACCTTGACTTATTGAGCACAGACTTTTGGCAGCAACAGAATCAAGTGACTCTTTGTGCAGCACCACATCCTTGACAAAAAGTGAGGCAGTCTGTACTATTTGCATGTTTGTTACAGTAAGAGGGATGGGAGAGTAACATTCAGGGAAGGTTTAGTCTGAGAATTAGAACCAGGGGCATTTGAAACAATATGAAGAATATTCTAGCTCTTTGCTTTTGTCACCGCTTTCCCCAGAACACCTAGTGGTGTCTGACATTTTTAGCTGCCTACAAAGCCAAAGTCTAGGTTCCCCCATCTCAGGTCCTGTGTCTTTTGGGACTCGGCATGCAGAATCCAAGAACTGTTGTTCTCTTGTAAAACTGTCTTTGGATTGTATTTCTGGATTGGCCATTGTGGATTAGAATCATAGAATCATAGAGTTGGAAGAGACCCCAAGGGCCATCTAGTCCAACCCCCTGCCATGCAGGAACTCACAATCAAAGCATCCCTGAGAGATGGCCATCCAGCCTCTGTTTAAAGACCTCCAAAGAAGGAGACTCCATCACTCTCCGAGGGAGTCTGCTCCACTGTCAAACAGTTCTTGCTGTCAGGAAGTTCCTCCTAATGTTGAGGTGGAATCTCTTTTCCTTACATCCATTGCTCCATTGTGTCCTATTCTCTGGAGCAGCAGAAAACAAGCTTGCTCCATCCTCAATATGACACCCCTTCAAATATTTGATGAACAGGGCTATCATATCACCTCTTAACCTTCTCTTCTCCAGGCTAAACATATCTCCAGCTCCCTAAGTCTCGTCTCATAGGGCATGGTTTCTAGACCTGCCTACACCATTTTGGTCACCCTCCTTTGGACAGACTCCAACTACTCGACATGAATTGTGGTGCTCAGACCTGGACACAGTATTCCAGGTGAGGCCTGACCAAAACAGAATCGAGGGCACTATGACTTCCCTTGATCTAGACACTATACTTCTATTGATGCAGCCTAGAATTGCATTGGCCTTTTTAGCTGCAGTAAGTTGATTGCCGTAAGTTGGAAATGACTTGAAGGTGCACAACAACAACAACAAGAAATTCGTACCTTGAAAATTCACCAGCTAGGATCTCCAGATGTTTTGTTTTCAAATGACTTGTAACTAACAAAACTGCCATGGAGGAAATGAAGAAACTCAAGGTTTCGTTGCAGTAGGAACCACAATCTTTGATGTGTTTGATTAAGCATTTTGCCTTGCTTGCTTTGGCAGAGAAAATGAATCACCTTTATCCACATGGGGCACAACATGAAGGTTTCCATTTTGTTTCTTTTGCCCAGGCTCCTTGAAGGGCAGCAAGGAAACAGCTGTTAGACGCTGCCAGTGCTTTGTGCCTGCTGTATCAGTTGAGCTTCATCCCATTAATAATGATCTCTGGCATTGCTCTGTTGAAGGCTTGTTCTTGGCAGCTTTGTTCAATGACTTGCGCTGCGCCTGCAGCTTGCGAAGGTCTGAGGAACAGACTCCCAAATGATGGGTTGTGGACGCCTGCTATCTTACCTTCAGAGAAATATTGTACCATTAATTATAGCCCTTTAATTAGGAAACAACCCTTTGCACAACGTTTATATTGTACGTTTCTCCTCCTCTTCTTTGATACCTTTCCTCTAGGCTTCCTTGACCCGGCCAAGTCCCTGTTCAAAGGTGTAGACTCAACGTTTTATTAAACGGTTCGTGTTCTGTTGGGTGGCCAACGTCTGCACCCTTGGCCCAGGAATGCTTTTTGAAGACGTCTTGAACCACACTCAGTGTTCCAAATTTAGCAAGTGCATCAAACCACAAAAACTGCTAATTAAACCATATGCAGTCCCTTAGTTATCACATCACCTTCCGAGGTACAGAGTCGGTGTTCTGCAACCTGTATTCTAAAGATCTGGCAATACAAGCCTTTGCAGCCTCTGCAGCTTCACTGTCTCCACTTTTTCTCCTGTTTGGTTGCAACATCTTGCCTGATGAAGAAGAAGCCCGTGGAGCTTCGAAAGCTTGCAGCAGGTATATTGTGCATTTTAATTGACCAATAAAGGTATCACTGTTTGGTGTATTTTTGTTTGAATTTGCTAAATGGCCAACACAGCTACCCCTGCATATTTTCTTTTGAGTCAGTCTTCTCATGATAAGCTGTGGTTTAAAGGATGGCATTGGCCCTCTTTTATACGTTTTGGATGGCCACAGCCCTCTCCACCACCCACTACTTCCCAGATTTTTAAATTTTAAATTTTCAAATACTAATTAATTTGTCGGTCTTTAACATCGGGAGAAGGACTTAACGTTTGTACATCTGTGCCAGAAATCAGTCTGCTTTTTCCACGGAGCCATTCCTGGGACCAGTGACGAAATGAGCAGCTCTTCTGGATAAATGAGTTTGTTTTTTTCAAAAATGTTTAGTGCTTCAATATGTTGCCTTGCCACTTGAGTCCTATGCCTTTTCAAATACCTTTTCTGACACAATGAGATGCTAAAGCTCTTACCTATTTAAACATTGCATTTTGCAGGAGGAATTCAGTGTGCCCTTGTTTGAGAGCCGAGCGCTTGTTAGCCAATTCTCATTTCTCCACCTCAGTGCTGCAAAAGGTTGAGGGCTTTTTAAAAAGTGTTTTTATTAGACTAGTCCCAAACTCTGCTCTCAGGTTTGATGTCGTTTTTGTCAATCTCGCACAAGGTGACAGATAGCGAATATGCTGTCCAGCCCCGGTCTGCTGGGCTCCTTTCCTTGTTGCAATACAAAAATTCATTTTTTTTCCAGTTGACTGTCTTCTCATCTCTCTCCTATTATGGCAAATTGTTATAAAATTGGAATGTGCGTGGCCTTCCGCCTTCTGGCTGAGCGCATCACGTGAACTCATATATGGCTCTTTGCAGAGGAGGCTGGCGCGAATGGTCGCCATAGTAACTGTACCACAATTTAGTTACCGGTATTAAAAAGAAAATAGACCCAGAATGGATCTAATCTTGAGCTTTATTTACTTCCCTTTTCCTCTCTGAGCTGTTGGAAGTCATTGGATTGAAAGGCTCCAGTGCGGGGGACCAACTGAACTAATGGGAACCCCAGGGAATGTCTTTTTTTAAAAAAATTTTTGGAGGGGAGGGGGTTTAAAAGGGACAGTCGGATGCCCATTTTGCAATATGCTCTTGTTGTGCATGCACATGCGTGCCGGGAAAATGCTCTGAAAGAGTACTGGGAGAGGGGCCCAAGAGATAAGACATGCCATTTTGCAAAAAAAGGAGGCTGACCACCACGAGAAAAGCGAGAAAGAAGAATGCATCATGAAAAAAAATCTGTCCTAACCTTAAGTGGACAGCGTGTGACTTAGGAACAGGAAGAATTGTCCAGTCTGGTTAGCTGGGAAGCATTGCTTATTTTAAGAGGAATACCAGGCTTCTGGTCCACTCTGGTATATCCATAATGGAAATTAAAAAATGGTAAGGATGAGAATCAAGCGACTTGTATTTAATGTACCCAGGTCATTGAATCATGGAGTTGGAAGAGACCTCAAGGGACATCCGGTCAAACCCCATTCTGCCATGCAGGAACTCTTCTAACCACAAAAAGGACAAAGCTACAGTTAAACCTCCTTACTTCCAGGCTCTGACAGATGGCCATCCCGCCTCTGTTTAAAAACCTCCAAAAAAGGAGACTCCATCCCTCTCCAAGAGTGTCACACAGCTCTTACTGTCAGGAGGTTCTTCCTAACGTTGAGCTGGAATCTCTTTTCCTGCAGCTTGCATCCATTGCTCCATTGTGTCCTATTCTCTGGAGCAGCGGAAAACAAGCTTGCTCCCTCCTCAATATGACACCCCTTCAAATACTTACAGGAATATCACATCACCTCTTAAACTCCTCTTTTCCAGGATGAACATCCCCAGCTCCCTAAGTCTTTCTTCATAGGGCTTTATGGTTTCCAGACCCTTCACCATTTTGGTTGTTGCCCTCCTCTGGACAAGCTCAGGTCCACATCTCTGGTCCACATTCTTATACAGTCGCCTCTCCCAATTCCCGGTGGAATCTGTCCTGGACCACCCCACCCCGCTAAAATGGTGGCTCACAAATATTCAATCCCCGTTGAAAATAATGGCATGTGCGGGGGACCATGTTATCCCTACCTGCTTGTCCCTCCAGCAAAGAATCATAGAATAGAATCATAGAATCATAGATTTGGAAGAGACTGCAAGGGCCATCCAGTCCACCCCCATTCTGCCATGCAGGAACTCAAAATCAAACATCCCAGACATAAGAGCGAAACCGCAGACTCAGATGTCCGCAAACGGGGAGGGACGACTGTACTTCTTCCTTCAGCTTCTCATCTGTATCAGAGTGATCATAGGTGGTGGTGTGGGATGTGTGTGAACGAAGAAACATTTAGGAGAACAGTACTTGTCAAAAGTGTCACATTATCTTCATAGCAGTAGCAGCAGCAGCGCTAGTTCATGGGAAACTTGCATCACTTGGAGGAAAAAAGCTCCCCTCCAAAAGGCTGAAACTTTAATAGCATACTTACCTCCAGGCTTTGTAATTTTCCAAACAAGATGTCAGAGATGATAGAACATTTCCACTGCAACCTTGAAGCAGATGTTTGCCCCGTTCTGGCTTAACAAAGGTTGAGTGTAATTCATTATCGTTGAGGACTCTGCGGCTTCATAAATATTTTGTTTCGGGCTGCAATTAAAACTACCCAAAGGATCGCTGCTGGAAGAGAGAGACAGGGTTGGAGGCAGTGGTCGACATTGGGTCTGGTCTCCACAATCGTTCCTTTGGGCAGAGATGGCCATGTTGCATCACAGAAGAGGAGAGGCCTGTATGTGCAAGAGAATTTGATAGAGGATGAGTGATTTCTATTTGCAAGATGTGATGATGCCCAGTCCCATGATGATAGTACAGTATATTATCATTAGCTGCAGGTATCTGTTTCAATGAACTGAGTGTGGTTACATATTAATAACTCAGTCCTTGTCTGGATTCATAGAATCATAGAGTTGGAAGAGACCCCAAGGGCCATCCAGTCCAACCCTATTCTGCCATGCAGGAACTCCCAATCAAAGCATCCCTGACAGATGGCCATCCAGCCTCTGTTTCAAGACCTCCAAAGAAGGATACTCCACTACTCTCCAAGGGATTGTGATCCACTGTCAAACAGCTCTTATCATCAGGACGTTCCTCCTAATGTTGAGGTGGAATCTCTTTTCCTGGAGCTTACATCCATTGTTTCGGGTCCTAGTCTCTGGAGCAGCAGAAAACAAGCTTGCTCCATCCTCAATATGACACCCCTTCAAATACGTAAACAGGGCTATCATATCACCTCTCAACCTTCTCTTCTCCAGGCTAAACATCCCCAGCTCCCTAAGTCATTCCTCATAGGGCTTGATGGTTTCCAGACCCTTCACCATTTTAGTCTCCCTCCTTTGGACACGCTCTAGCTTCTCCACATCCTTTTTGAATTGTGGTGCCCAGAACTGGACACAGGATTATTCTAGGTGAGGCCTGACCAAAGAAGAATACAGTGTCACTATTACTTCCCTTGATCTAGCTCAGGGGTAGGCAACCTTTCCCCTTTAAGGGCCGAGGGACTTCAGCTTCCAGAATCCCAGGAGCTATTGGCCAACATGGGACTATTGGCCAACATGGCTGAGGCTTCTGGGAGCTGAAGTCCCATGGCCCTTAAAGGGGAAAGGTTGCCTACCCCTGATCTAGATACTATATTTCTATTAATGCAGCCTAAAATTGCATTGGCCTTTTTAGCTGCCGCATCACACTGTTGACTCGTGTTCAACTTGTCTACTGGGACTCCTAGATCCCTTTCACACATATGAGTCTCCTTAAGCCAGGTGTCCCCCATCTTATATCTATGAATTTCATTTTTTTGCCCTAAGTGCAGTACCTTACATTTTTCCATGCTGAAATTCATTTTGTTAGCTTTGGCCCAGTCACATCAAGTTACACAATCACATCAAGTTGTATTGTGAACCTGATGCATTTAATTCTGGTCCAGAACCTGGAAGTAAGGAAGCTTAACTGTAACTTTGTCCTTTTTGTGGTTAGAAGGGAAGAACAACATTCCTTTTCTGAAACAAAGTACAATAACATCATTACTTTCTCTCTCTCTCTCGCTCTCTTTCTCTTTTGTATGTAAACAAGCAACATTTATTATTTTGAAGGGGCTAAACTGCAAATTATGTAACCAAAAACGTTTTTGCAATCTTGACAGTATTGAGTGAGGTGGAGAAGGAGGGCTTTGTAACGAATTACATAGCAAAGTACTTTTAAAAAGCAATTTCACAAGCCCAGGAAAGATTTATGTTTAAATGCCGGGTGCCACTAGACACTTTGTAAGATTTGCCACCACATTTCTGACAGTTTTGTCCTTTTGCAAAGCTCCAAGACGAATGTCTTTTGCTGCAAACGTATGTGTCATAATTTTTGAGGTTTTGGTATAAAATGTCTTCCGATACAGAATCCAGGGCGAAGGGAGAGATTTTAGGTCTTTGTCACTGAGATTTCAGTTGAATTTTTTAAACTGGTTTTATTACCAAAGTGAAGTGAGAGTGTGTACCAGGACACAGCTGCCCTTTCACAGCTTTAAGAACTAAGGAGGGTTGCAGACTGCCAGAAATAGTGCAAATGGAGTCCACTTTTAGGGTTAGGGTTAGGGAATCATGGAAACTGTATTTTATTGTGGCACTAGAGCTCTCTGCCAGAGAAGGCTCAATGTCTCAGAAAAAAAAACCACAATCCCCATGATTCCCTAGCACTAACCCTAACCCTAAAAGTGGACTCAATTTGCACTATTTCTGGCAGTCTGCAACCCCCTAAATTCTTGTGGCCTCCCTTTTCAAGCAAGGGCTGTAGCTACAGCCTACTTCTCAAGGGTTTTTACCCCAAAACTAGTTTAATGAAACTGATAGACTGCTGGGTTCAGAAAATCTACTGTGATTGTGGCTTATGTTTTTAATCAAGATCTATGATGATACCAGATCTTAAGTATCTTCATCATAGTGATGGCTTATTCTGTTTCCTTCCTCTAGTTGCCTACATGACAACCGATAAATAATGCCAAGGCAAATGAATACTGGAGTACCATTAGTGTTTACTGAACAAAGCTTTCTTGACAAGAAGGTGCAAAGCTGTTTTACATGTTCTAACAGCAGAATTTAATACTTCAAGGGTTTTATTTTTTCTTAAGAGTAAAAGTCTTAAAGGAAGACGGCTGCAAGAGTCATATCATAGATTCTCACCGCCTTTGGACTACCCACTGTTCCCAACTGCAGCCTTCGCTGTGTGCTTTAGAAATGCAACCATGCGTAGGCTTATCCACAAGTACTGAAATAAATAACTTCAGGAAGATCGAAACGAACAAATTTGAAGACTGAGGGCCTTTGCAGACTGCCAGAAATAGTGCAAATTGAGTCGACTGTAACTGCCCTGACTCAGTGCTAGGGAATCATGGGAACTGTAGTTTATTGTGGCACCAGAGCTCTCTGACAGAGAAGGCTCAATGTCTCAGAAAAAAAAAATACAATTCCCATGATTCCCTAGCACTGAGCCAGGGCAGTTAAAATGGACTCAATTTGCACTATTTCTAGCAGTCTGCAAAGGCCCTAAGTATACTATATAGTAACATCCCTCCTTGTAGTCAAGCCATTAACAGTTGTATTGGAAAAGTACCACAATTCATGTTTGTGTTTGTTTTATAGACAGTTCCCTTTCAGTGCTATATCCTTTTCCTTCTGCCTCTTTTGCTTGCTTTTTTATTACCAAGATAATTTGCATGAAAACAACATCTGTGTTTGTGTTAATCTGCTGCCGCTGTTAGCTCCCAGTGCTGTTTGGAGTCACTGGCTGCACTCCATAAGACAGATAATAGTCTTTAGTCTTTCAGAACAGCACATTCCCTCTTAACTCGCATTATGACCATGTTTTCTTAAAAGCCGCCTATTGCATTGCACATTTCTTTTCTGTTACTTAAAAAAAAAAATCCACAGGATTTATGATACCCTAAAACGGTAGAAAATCTGCATCATGGTGGCTGTTTAAGCAGAAATTATTCCAAAAAGTAACATGGAAAAGTAACTTGACAATGTTTCTCGTTAACCCAATGAAATAACTTGGTGCTTGTGAATTTCCACTGCTGTGACTGGGGTGGGAGAAATTGTCCAGGACACCATAACCTCCTTAAGTATGTTATTAGGTGTTTTTTTTAAAATGTTTTTATATTATGTTTATTGTAACTTTTAATCATATATTATTTAATGCTGTTTTTAAGGGGGTGGGTTGGTTTGATTGAAATGATGTGGGGATTTTTACTGTAAGCCGCTTGGATTGCTGTCATTAAGCGGGATATAAATAAATTTTATTATTATTATTATTATTATTATTATTAAAGGTACCTCACCCCAGATAATTGTATAATTCAAAGATGTAGCCGTGTTATTCTGTAGAATCAGTATGTAGAGAGATCTTGTTTCTTTCAGTTAGTCTCAAAGGTGCTACGAGATCTCTCTACACAGTATTAATAGTAAAAAAAATAATTAATTAATTTTTGATTAATTTACAATCAAAGTACAGTTGTCCCTCCACCTTTGCGGCTTTGCCTTTTGCAGATTTGACTATTTGCGGTTTTGATTACTATGTTCTCTCTGGGAATTTCTAGGTCCTCCAGCGCAACTCTCACCAGACGTTGACCATAGATTTGCACTGGAGAACCTAGAAGTTCCTAGAGAAAACACTTCTCTAGGCATTTGTGGGTCCTCCGGCATGATTGTGTGATCAACATCTGGCAGATTTTGAGCATAGAGTCGCATTGGAAGACTTGGAGATTCCTCAAGAGGTGTTCTCTTAGGTAAAAATAATAGTGTTTTTTATTTGCGCTTTTTCCACATTCACGGGGGCTCTTCACCTCTAACCCCAGCCAATGCGGAGGGACCACTGTAGTATGCAATGTTCCCTCCACATTTGCCTATTGTATTTTTTGGAAAAGTAAATCTCTTGCTACTCCTACTGATTCATATGGGAGCAACCTGTGGCTGACTGGTGACTCCTTAGTCATGACCTGGAAAAAAGGGAAAAAACCCAGTCATAGATTGATAGGTAGAATCTTTAAGCAGCAGTAGTAATAGTAGTAGTAGTGATAAATCGTTTTATTTTTTAAAAGAATAAGCAAACAAGATTCCTGGAGTAGTCTTATCACAACCAAAAGGAAGGAATTAAAGGTAATGGCATTTGGAGATATATTAACCAAGAAGGAGAATGTTAATTTCAAAGCAGTTTGGAGAGGTAATTGTAAGTGAATGTGGCGCTGAAGATGAAGTTTACCTGGATCGGACCTTCTTTTAGCTTCATTTGGCTTGTGCCTGGCAAACTACTGAGCTCTTTTGCTGAAAGGGTAGGAGAAATGGTGATAAAATAGTAATCAGCATCTGTAAAAACAATATACAAACGTAAGCTGCACAACTTTGATGAGAGAGCGGTGCATAGTGACCACAGCGCTCTCTCTTTTCCCCCCTTTCCTTCTCTGATGTGTTTTCCCCCTTAAAATCCAGCTGTCATGAAATGCTGGATATTGCAAAATGGCCTCTTATTAAAACACAGATGTGTCAGCTGGCTAGGCAGTCAGCAGGAAAAGTTGCTTTTTTACATTCCCCTCATATATATATATATATATATATATATATATATATATATATAGATGGTGATAGACCAGGGGTAGCCAACCTAAGGTCCCGGGGGGGGGGGGTCCGGATGCGGCCCCCCGAGGCCTTTGGACCGGCCCTAGGCCGGTCCTTCCGCTGCGGCCGCCAGCCATGATGATATTGATTATTGTTGTTATTACTTGTTCTTGGGGTTTTCTTGGCAAAATCTCCACAGGGGTTTTGCCATGGCTTTTCTGGGGCTGAGAGAATGTGCATGCATATTTTTTTAATTTAAAATTTTTAATATTTATTTATTTATTTTTGGTGCTTCCCCCCCCCCCCCCAATTGTCTGAGGGACAGGAACCTGGGCCCTGGCTCAAAAAGGTTGCCTACCCCTGTGATAGACTATTGGCAGACCTACCAGCTACTACCTCTGCACCTGGACAGACATATGAATGGAAAGGTTAAACAGAAGCTCAGCATTAGTCAGAAAGAAAGAAAGAAAGAAAATTCACCATTGCTAATGTGGAAGTGGTGATCGCTTTGAAATAAGGGTTGGAAGTTACAACTCCTGCGATCGGCTCCTGAGGACATAGGAAATGCGCTGCAGAGTCAGACCAAAGGCCTGTTGAGTCCAGCAACTTCTTTGCCCAATAGCTGACTGGATGCCTGTGGGAAGCCCAGAAGCAGCCTATCCCCAATAGCACCCACCTGCTTCTGTTCCTGAGTAACTTACTCATTCTTACAGGGTGGACTGATTTAAATTACTCATTGAGTTAACGTTTCTCCTGATGCTACTACACATAGATTTGAACAGTGGTGCAGATCTCATCGCTCCGCTATGTTAATGTATAAATTGGCAGCACAGTTTACAATATCATTTTTTTCCAGACAGCTTTCTTTGTATTGACTTCGGGGGATAAGAGTAGGTAATGCACTCAGGCTGCAGCTGCTGCATCATTACATGCGGGGTTATAAGAAGTAAATCATTCAGAGATTGCTTAGTTTGTGAAGCCAAATCTTAAGTATTGCATACATTTTATAATAATAATAATAATAATAATAATAATAAATTTTTATTTGTAGCCCGCCCCTCTGCAAAGCAATCGGGGCAGGGGACAACAGGATTTAAAACAGAACGACATTAAAACAATCCCTCTCCCCATACTTCCTTCCTCCCCCCACCCCATCCCCTTAAAATAGAATTAAACCAAGGAATAGTTAAAATACTATATTAGTTAAATTAATTTTTCAGGCTTGTTAATGCAACATTGCTTACCTCCCTACATAGCATCAAAGAAAGTGCAGCCTTGAGTTTGCAGGACCTGAGTGTGGCTGTTGGTGACAAGCTATCTTGGAAGTCTTTCATTCATAGGGTCACCATAAGTCAAAGATGACTTGATAGTAGTTAACAGAAACATGTATCTGTGGAGTAGGTGCTTTGTGTGTGTACAGTGGACTCTTCCATCCACAGGGGTTCAGTTTTGTTATTCACTCTCCCCACATGCATAGATAGGACAAACATGGATGGTTGCATTACTTATTATTCAGTGGGTGGTGACGTCTGTATGGACATGTCACTGTTGAATAATATGGGATGTGAGGAGGTGCAAATGCTCCAATCTGCAGATCTTTAGGCCGCTGAGATGGTAGGCCCACTGTATATGTACCTTCAAGTCACCTGTCGACATATGGTGACCCCATGAATTTCATCAGGTTCTCTTAAGCAAGGAATACTCAAGAGGTAGTTTTGCCAGTTCCTTCCTCTGAAATGTATAGCCTACAGCACTTGGTATGTACAATATAGCATATACTATATTGTATGTATATTATATAGTATGTACAATATAGTATGTACTATATTGTGGTATAGACAATGGGGAAATATAAAGTAAAAGCATTCCTATACCTGGGATCAAACATTGGTAGAAATGGGGACTGCAGCCAGGAAATCAGAAGAAGACTAAGAATGGGGAGGGTGACTAGGAAAGAAGTAGAAATGCAAAGATATGCAACTCGGCATAAAAGTCAGAATCATACAACCCATTGTATTCCCTATTACCATGGATGGGTGTGAGAGATGGACAGTTAAGAAAGATGATGGGAAGAAACCCAATGCATTTGAGAGAATGTGGGGCTGGAGAAGAGTGCTGAGGATCCCATGGACAGCCAAAAGGACAAAGAAATGGGTCCTAGAGCAGATTGAGCTGGAAACCTCCCTGGAAGATGCCAAGATGACCAAACTGAGGCTGTCGTACTTTGGACACATTGTGAGAAGAGAGGACTCTTTGGAAAAAAACAATAATGCTGGGAAAGATGGAGGGAAGAAGGAAGAGAGGAGGGCCACATGCTGCCAGATGGAGGGACTCTATTATTAAGGAGGTCACTATCAGGATTAATTCAGGGGTTGCAGGATTTAAGCAGAGCAGGGGAGGACAGAGGGTCTTCTTGGAGAGGTCTCAGCCGTAGGGTTGCCATGAGTTGAGATCGACTCAAGGACAGTTAACAACAAAAACCTGGTATGTACTTTACATAGGTCTTATAACTTAGAATACTCTTCCAGGAGAAGAGTAGAGATGGTAGCAGACACAGAAAGTACTAAGGAGCCATATGGACAAAGATGGTGTTGAACCAGGTGCCAGTAGGCCAGAGCTTGGACTGCTTTGGCCCCACTGTACCATTTTTTGCTTTAGTTTGGTTGTTGTTGTTGTTGTTGTTGTTGTTGTTGTTTTTAAAAAAATTATGGAGCAGTAAATAAATGTTGTGAATCTCATCTTCCACTTTTCTACTGAATCAAATGTCTCATCCATAGGGTTGCCATGGGTTAAGATTGACACGAGGGTGGTTAACAACAACAACAACAACAACAACAACAAACATTCTGCTTAGTTCTGTTGCATGTCTTGAGCAATAGCATGTCAAGTGATGATGGTTTCCCTTGCACTGTTCCAAGTCAAACTCTCTCTGAAGGTATTTGATTGAATGATGGAGCTCACTCCGCTGAATAGGCACTTTCCTGCTAGTCTTTTCAGGTGGCCATTGTGTCACAAATTTTTAAGACTGAGTAGAGATAGACAATAAGCTTTCCAGGGAGAGCTGGAGATGGTTTGGAAGAGGGATCCCTACAAACAGAAGAAGAGCTTTGCATGATTGACCAAAAACCCATCGAGTGCAGCAGTCTCTTCCTCCAGTGTCTGGTCTGTTGTCTATAAGAAGTCCACAGACTTAAATATCAGTCCTGTTTCTCCTTCTGGTAGACACATTTCGCAAGGTTTCCTTGCAGGAACACTTTACAAAACTGTTTGACCTGAGTCAATAGTAGGGCGGAAGAAATGTACACACCTTCAACCATGGAAGCAAATCCTCCCTCATGCAGCTTGCAGCTCCTAAAATTCATTATCATCTCTTCAACTTTTGCTATATCTGAGCAGGAGCTATAAAATATTGATGTACAAGTAACTTGTGTAGGCTTTGTTTGCATTTTAAACCACAACGCTGGTGGATCTCTTATTGCTGAGCCGACCTTGACTGGAAAGAGAGGCGCTGGGGTTTTAATTCCGTGGCTATACTGAATTCCTTCCATTGAAGCAGTAAGAGAATTAAAATAGGTCTTCATTTGGGGTTTTCGACTCTATTTTTAAAAGTATTATTTGTGATGGAAATGTCTTGCAATGAGAGCTTTAGGGGCTCTGTAGCAAACTTGTTTGGATTGATGAGACAGATGTTAGAATGAGGAGACGCATTGCATTAAGAGCTGATGGAGGCAAAGGAATTTAGGATGACAGCTAGTGGATCTTATGAACGTTTTCCCAGTTTGGAAGAGGGTGGCAATGTAATATCTTCCTCCCTCTCAGGCTGGAGAAATAATCCGGCTTGACAGCACTCATGGCCCAGTGCTGTGGAATTCTGGGAATTGTAGTTTGTTGTGGCACTAGAGCTCTGCTTATTTCTCCAGCCTCAGTAGAGAAGGAATTAAGTCTTGGATGGTACTCTGGACCAGCTTTGTTTCCAAGTGTGGGAAAACTGTTGGTCATGTCACAATTACTGGGTTGCGTTTCTTTTCTCTGAAGCCTTTCTGTGAAGGAAAGTCCCCCGACATCAGCAGATCTTGCTCTGGATTGGCACAAGTAATAGCTTTTTCTCTGGACTTGCCCAGTCTCCATACGGGCTAATAATACTGAGTACAAGTTCTTGTAAGGATTAGAACAACAAAATTTATGTGGCATACTTTGAACGCTCACAAATTGTTACCACTCTTATCCAGATCTCCAGCGTGCAATGAGTTTGCTGTGTGGTTTTAAAGCAAGCTGCTCTCTCAGCCTTTCCCCAGCCCCAAAATTGGTAGTATTTGTGTTTTATATATATATATTTGTAAGATATATAAGTCAAGGGATCATCATGCTTCCAGGGTGTCTTGTTTCGGCGGTAATCCACATCTCTTTAACTCCACAATTCCTATAAGATCAGATGCACTCAGACCAATCCCTCATCCTATTGTACTGACCTAGGTCTTTTGGAAGTATTTACAAAGAGACTTGAAATATTTTTGGGAGGGAAAGATCAAAACAACAATTCAGCCTTGTAAATAAGGTCATAAAACTTACTATCTTGTTACAGTTTTTACTAGACAGCTAAGAAGGAGTTGCACTTTCAAGCTGGGTGCAGATCATTGAAGTTCCCGTCTCTATGGCCAGCCATGGAAACCCCAGACTATTAGCCGTAGGCCACTAAGGTTGCATTCGCCCTGCGTAAATAATGCAGTTTGACACCACTTTAACTGCATGGCTCAGTGCTGTGGAATCCTGGGATTTGTAGTTGGTTATGGCACCAGAGTTCTCTGACAGAGAGGGCTAGATGTCTCCCAAAACTACCAGAATTCCATAGCATCCGCTCCATCCGCACAGCATAAATAATCCGATTCGACACCACAGAGCAAAGCTCTGGTGCCACAGCCGACTTCATTTCCCAGACTCCCATAGCATGGCGCCATAGCAGTTAAAGTGGTATCATACTGGATTATTTCTGCAGTGCGGATGCAGCCTTACACTGATTTAAAAGAAAACAAAAAACCTTTTCTGCCTAGCAGAGGAGGGAGAGATCACTCCTTCCTTCCTTGGTCAGCACACGCTGCTGCTCTGCCCATAAATTCTGATCTATCTTCTCCCAACCCAGCTTTCTAAATCCAGAATGGAGACAAATGGTTGCAGTTGCTGTGGAGACATGTTGTGCTTTGGAGTCTCAGAGTCTTTATTTGAGGCACTGCCCTTACATGTTCAGGCCAGGCCCCTGGGCTGCTGTCAGGCCAAGTCATGGGTTGCTGCATCACGGATCAGCAAGGAAAACAACAAACATCTGTTCCCAATGAAATGTGATGGGCCAGGCAAGGAACAAACACATCGGGGTAGGAAGTTAAACTTTCTTGTTTTGATATGCATCTTGCACGCTCTTCTGTTGGAGCTTACATGGATTTGGCAAATAAAAAAGAGGGTTGGGGAGTCATCCTGTGGCACCTTGAAATCGAATAGATTTAGTTTGGTATGAGCTTTTCTGTTGCCCCATTCCCATAACAGATTAACCAAATTCTTCAGCTAGCTCAAAGGTTCTACAAGATCTCTATATAATGATTCTACAGACTAACATGGCTATATCTTTGGATTAACAAAGTTGTTAGAGAGCTCAACAAAGTCAGGGACAGGTTCCCTTTGGATTCAGCAGCTGCCCCATCCAGCGACATTGCCCAAGAAATTGAGGACAGCTTTCACTATTGTACTGATGACGTTGTGCTCATTTAAATGTGGGAGGTGGTTGTCTGTAACACAGACGTACCCATGGTTATTTTTGTATCTACATCATATCTTTTGGCTAGAGATCAATGTCCTTTTGCTCAAGAGAGACAACTGCCGGGTTAATGCTTGAACTGCAAGGCCATAGGGTAGGGTTAACAGTGCTTCTGCGCATTGTCGAAGGGATGCCAACACCTTGGGATGAGATGGCAGATGGCATGAGTTGGACACACGTTCAGTTTCTTCTACAGTTGATCACTGGGATATCGCTGTATCCTCCTGTCCTATGAAAACAAAACAAATCTTGCTCAGAATTCATTGTGTCTCCTGAATTTCATTTGACTTCATCCATTAAGAATATATAAGCCATAAGTGATGCCAATGCTGAGAGCAAGTAACTGTCCCCTTCCATCCAAATAGCTTGAGTCCACCTATCCCTTCTTATTGTTGGTTCATTCAGCTTGCTTATGGAAAAGACTCCCCACCACCATATGCATTCATGGAATCAAAAAGCGGAAATCAAAATAAGGCTGCAATCCTGAGCATGCTTCATGGAAAGCTAATTCCATATAAATAAAAATGAAATATATTCTTCTTTGTCTTTCACAAATCAAACATGTAGGACAAAACTCACTCTTGCTTGGAGAAATTCACTTCTCGTCTCCTCTCCCCCCCCCCCCCTCATATCACTGTTGGTATAAACATTTCCAGTAAACGATAATAAAACGTGAAATGATGTTAATGCAGAAATACAGCGTCTCTCTCTGTCCATCCTTGGCCTTTATTTGCAATACAGAATTGGGAATGTGAGAGCAATGATGGAATTGAATAGGGATGGTGGCTTGCTGTCTCTCTCTCTGTGGTTTATGCACTGTTTTGCATGAATGACTCGGAGATGCGTTTTGAATGAGCAAACGGAATGAAAACACGACTGATTTGCAACTCAGAGTAAGTGTTTGTTATGACAAGTGTAATCTACTTTTAATTAGCAAGATGCTTCACGGCGTGCTCATTTGTGTTCTGTAGTAATTCCCCCCCAACATTAATGAAGTTTTCAGTAACTCGTGGCTTTGTTATACTGCTGCACAAATTGTAAAGAACAGAAATAAATGAGATTCCCTGGTTTTTATACTAAGGGCAACTTAGGTCCTGCTTAAGTCACAATTAGAATAGCATTTAACTTCGTATTGATGACAGATGACTAAGAAGAAGCTGCCCCTGTGTTTTATACCTTGCTTGCAAAGCAAGAGGGAAGAGAAAGGGATCCTTCATTTAAACTAATTGGATTTGACACACGAAGTCACAACAGAATATACTGCATGCTGCGAAAGATGTGGCTGTAATGCTGGCTCTTTTTTCTATAAATAAACATCTCAATTTCAGAAGCTCAATTGTGTTTGATAATTCCCGTCCTCTGAATAAAACCTATGGGAAAAAAATAAGGATAAAGGAGGGGTTTTTTTCTCCTTTCTGGAGAAAGGCCATTACATGCCTCCCATGCAAAAAGAAAAAAGGGGGGAAAAGAGGAAACATTTTTCTCTTAACAGCTCGTTCCCTGAGCTCAAAAATGGATTTCCCTCCAGCCACTGTCATTCAATTATCACCTCGGGAAATGCACAGATATAACTGATGATCCCTTTAAAACAGCCTGCAGTATTCCTCTCCCTCCCATCCTTCACGTCTCGCCTCACTCCCATCATTAAATGTAACACCGCCGACGTACATTATATCCAGAGAGTGACCCTGACGGCTGTCACTTTGATGTTGTGTGGAGATAATAAGATTGCACATGTAATGAAGGGCAGATAAATAGGAAAATGTTTGCGGGGTGGAGCGTGGTGGGTTTGAATGGCTTTTATGGCCTCCTTGTTCCTGCTTCTCTTCCCCCCACACACAACACATACGCACCGGCACCTTTTGCAAACACAAAATTGCAGTGATGAAGGGAGAGAGAAGAATAAAAAGAAAATGACAGCTCTTGGAGGCCAAATGACAGCCCTGTGGTGTCATTCCTAAATTCTGGTAAAACTAATCCAGACAAAAGGTGTCCAGATTACTCTGAAAGGGAGTTGAGAAATGGCCGACAAGGCCCTAGCACAGTCTCTGTGAAGAGCCTGGCATTACAGTATTGATTGTTTTTGCAAAAGCACAGACCACTAATGCAGCCGACAGCAATTTCAAGACAGATCGTACGTTCTTTACATCAGCCTTCCCCAACCTGGGCCTTTCCAGATGTGTTCAGCTAGAGCTTCTAGTGTAGGCTGAGGACTGTGGGAGCTGTAGTCCAACAGATCTGGAAAATCGAGTTATGGAAGGCTGTACCAAGTCAACAAAACGTATTATATTCTTTAGCCAGGGTAAGGGATGACTAGTAAGATGCCACCGTCGTTCCAAGTTGAGGGGTTGGCATTAAATGTTAAATGTAGTTCAGTGGAAACAACTGCAAAATTTTGCACATTAGGGGAGTTGATGTGGTCTTGAGTTGCCAGTGACTGGTCAAGAATGCAATCTTGGGGATATAGTAGATAGGAGATGGTAGATTTGGAGATGGTTCAGAAAAGAGTAACCAGAATGTCTGAGGGGTTAGAATAAAGATGGGTGTTACATGGACCTCTGAATGTTGTTGGACTGCGGCTGCGTAGCCAGTAATAAGGAATGATGGGCATTACAGTTTGGTTACATCTGGAGGACACATAGTTCCCATCTTAGAGCAAACCTCATCTGAGGATAGGCGACAGTGTTTGAGTTAGTGTAGCTTAGTGTAAAAGGTAAGGAGAGCCACCATGGTGTAGTGGTTTGAGCATTAGACTACGACTCTGAAGACCAGGATTTTACTCCCTGCTCGGCCATGGAATCCCACTGGGTGATCTTGGGTAAATCACACACTCTCAGCCCCAGAAATGAGGGTTGCCGTAAGTCAGAAACAACTTGAATGCATACAACAACAAAGGGAAGGTATGGTAGAAGTGTACAAAATTATCCATACTATGGAGATAAGTAAATAGATAAGTATTCCTCTCCATCTGTCATAATACTAGAACCCACTGCATCCACAGACACTAGATGGTGGGAGATTCGGGATATACACAATAAAATACTTCTAGGCACAAAACACAGTTAAATTTTAGAAGTTGCTGCCTTGAGATATGGTTCTGGAAAAGAGTTCTAAGGATACCATGGACTAATAGGGAAATGAATGGGTCTGAGAACAGATCAAGCTTGAAGTACTCCTAGAAGTAAAGACAGCTTAACTGAGACTGCCATACTTTTGACACATCATGAGATGACATGACTTCAGACATGATAGCCAGAAATACTCTAAAAGAGGGAAGTTCATGATGCAGAAAAGTTCATGAAACATGAACTATAGAAAGCCTTATTGCAAACAATGCCAATAAAAAGAAATAAAGAAGTTGGCAGTATGAGCTTTTGTAGACTTTGGTCTACTTCCTCAATATGCTTCTGAAGAAGTAGACTTTAGTCTAGGAAAGCTCATGCTGCCAACTTCTTTCTTCCAGTTAGTCTCAAAAGTGCTACAGGATCTCTCTACATACTGATTCTACAGACTAACATGGCTATATCTTTGAATTCTACCAATAAAAAGAAATGTGGGAGACATCTAAAGAAACAGGAGGTGGTTTGAGATTTTGAAAGGCCATGTAGAGGAGACAATCACTCTCTGTTCTATTGGGCCATAAGCTACAATGGCTAAAGTTCAGAATAAGCTCAGACTGCAAGGAAAAAAGGGAAGGGCCATGGCTGCTGATTAAATATAATTAAAAGGGATTTTAAAAATTGTGTTCAGAATAAAAGGAACAAGAAGGGAACATGGAGAAGATGGTGAAATGTTGGAACATGTTCTGAGAGGGGCAACAAGGATGATAAGAGGGATGGAGAACAAAACCTATAAGAAAAGATTGAAGGAGAAGGCTACATTCAGCCTGGTGAACAGAAAACTGAAGGGTGACATGATTGCCCTCTTTAAATATCTCAAGGATTGTCATAGACAATAGGGAACAGACCTGTTCTCTGCTGCCTCAGAGGTATAACGGTTCAAGTTACTGGACAATACATTTCAGTTAAACATTAGAAGGAACTCCTTAGCAGTAATATAGTTCAGTAGTGGAACCAGTTGCTTCAAGAAGTAGTAGAGTCTCCTTCTCTGGACGTCTTCTGAAAGAAGCGGATGGCTATTGCTGGGGATGCTTTAGTTGGAGATCCTGCACTGAGCAAGAGGTAGGACTCAACAACCCATGAGGCCTCTTCCAACTCCATGATTCTGTCACTTATTGGAAAAGATGATAAAGGTTGCTGATGCAGAAGACAGTAGGAAAAGAGGGAGACCGCATTGCAGAAGACGAGTCGATCAAGAAATCAATAGTTCTGAGTTTGTGAGGCCTGAGCAGGGCTCTTGATGACCAAGGATCTTGGAGGTCTCTCATCCATTGGATCGCCACAAGTTGAAATTGATATGACAGCTAATAAAACAGCGACAGCCATGAGAAGCCGTGTAAAAGGGGATTAGCCACGAGGAGTAAGGCTGTCAGTGGTGGCTAGGTATAGCAGCAATATGAAAGCTCCATTATCAGAGACAGTACGCCTCTCAGTACTATTTGCTGGGGAACATAAGCAGAGGATACGATCATTGTCATGTCCTGCTTTGAACTTCCCATAGACAACTGATCGGCCACTATGTGAACAGAAAACCGAATATGCCTTTGACCTGACCCAGCAGAGCTTTCCTTATGTACAAGGAGACAAGCTCCATTTGACTGGGATTTGTTTTGGAGTAACTAAGCTTAGCATTGGGACGACTATAGTGGGTTTGCATAATCAAAAGCACAGATGAGGTGGCTTTTCTTGTCTATGGTTTACATACATCTTTGGTCACGATCAAACCCATTTTGAAGCAAAATAAATAACTTACTGTGATCGTTTGGATTAGACATCATCCTCCCTCCCCTTTTAAAGATCCTTTTTCTCTTGCTGCTTTTTCTGGCTTCTTGTTTGCATGTAAAAATAGCTCAGCAGTATGATCCATGGAACTGGAGAGGCTTGTTGTCTGTTTTGCTTCCCTGGTTGGTAGATAATTTTAGCCGGCATGGATATGTTGGTTCTGAAAGCTTCTCTTTAAGTTTCACTCCACTCATAAGCAAGTTAGCAGTGTGTTTTATAACCCTGCATTGTGTCACTAGGTGCCACTGTTGTTTTGCCCTCTACGATTAAAAAAAAAACAAATCAGAATTTAAAACCCACATTGCCCTCAAGATATGACTTCCCTGTAGTCCAGGTAGCTATTATTTTTCTCAGGCAGAATGGACTTTTATAAATAAAGAATGAGGCCTCCGTTGCCTGTGCTGAAGATGTCTGGTTCAGGCTCAAAGCTTTTGCCTGCCAAACCATCGAACCAATCCACTGGACACAGGGAATCACCTATAGCTTATATCCATCTTGAGAACACTCTTGATAATCTTTGAATTCAATAGGAATTGAATGGGCTTCTTTCTCGAATATCATTTTACTTAGCTTCAGATAGGCGGGTGATGGCAAGCACTCAGTTCTCCTGTTTTTAACACTAAATTTACTCTCCCTCTGTGCGTGAGAATATCCATAGGAATGCAGAATTGTGGGTGTGGAGATGAGGTGACAAGTTCATTTTTCACTATGGTCATTGAGGAAAAAAGCAAGGATGTTGCCCAAAGCCAAGGTTAGTAGAACTTCTTGAGAAATTCAGTGCCCTCTACCGACATCTAACTTATTTGTTAAGATGTAGGAACAACTGCAGTCTTGATCAGGCAGTCTCTGGAATTCAGCCATGTTTGGTGAAAACCCAATGAATTAATGGGTTAACTAATGAATACGTTTTCTGAAGAAAGCCGCTACTACTGTCAATTATTGGAAAATATTTTGCTTTCTTGATGACAAACCCCCCCCCCCCCTTGGTGTTCCTCTCCTTTCTAAAAACAATGGCAGCAGTGACAACAGACTTAGTCTATTTTTATCAATGTTCCTTCTCCCAACTGAAACAGTTGTGACAAATGTAGAAAACGCAGAGCCGTCAGTTTATTTTTTTGGGGGGGGGGGAATCTGTGGTCTCTCTACCATTTTCAGCCCATCCATTTTGTTCATTTGCGTCTTGCATTCTCTATCAGCACCCGCTACATCTTTGTTGTGGTTGATGGGTTTTGTTTGTGTTGCATTGTGCGTGCGTTCGTGCCGTATTTCCTATTTCGTGCACACATCTGTGCAGTATTTCCTTCCCTTCCTCTTGGTAGCATTATACTCTGAGGAAGTTAAAAGAGCCACGATTAGCGTCTTGTTCGCTCTGCAGTGCCATCGGAGGTCCTTGAAAGGCAAGTTGATGCATTTACCTGACTGGCTTTGTAGGGAAATGGAGTGGGGAACAATCCCTCATCGTAGCCTCTTGGATTCTTCAAGGCAAGGCACACAAAATATTAATCCTGTATTTACCCAAGGCACTTAGACATAAATGTGTGAGCACAGCATGTACTGTGTATTTTCTGTTTGACGAACCACTGATAAAGATAAGGAGGCAGGAGAAAGCAAGGCAAGCAGCACTTCTGCTCCACCGGTCAAGGTGGAGGAGTTAGAACTGCTTGGCCCCGCATTTCATTGTTCCCGGCAAATAATGCAGACCCCGTTAAAAAGAGGATGAGAGAGAAAATGGAGCTGGGCAAAACCCAGAGTCCTGCAGCACTTCAGATTCATTAAGGCGTTTTGTTTTTGCTGTTTTTTAGCATAGCAATGTTCTCTCCGTGACCTTGCAAACCTTCTCCGCGTGGGAGATGAGAGGGAAAGCTTCCTATCAAATTTGGCCAGAGGAAATATGATGCTTATGCCCATGGCCTCAATGTGAGAGCCGGATTAAGCATGATATTACATCTGCTGAAGAAGAGCATCCCATTGGGAGGGGAGAGGAGTTATAGGTCAGGTAGAGACCACCACATGCTTTGAAAACACCAAGTCCTGGGTTTGGTGCAGGTAGGGGGGCTGGAGAATATTTATGAGCCCCTCAGTCTCTGGAAATGTTCGTTTTTGTCAACATTGCCATCTTGTGTCACGCACCGTCACTGCATAGTGATGGACTGCAGCCTGGCCCATTTTCCCAGGCCAGAACAGTATTTACAGCAGTCTCTACTCCCAACTGTGGTCAGGCGCTGGTCAGCTGGAGCAAAGGTCCGGTACGAGAACTCAGAAGGCTGGGATTATGACCGTTTTGGGGTGTCAGAGAAGCTATGGAACTGCCCATTGCCATGCAAGGGAAGCACCCTCCTCACCCCAAACACCTGCAGGAGATTTGGAGAGGTGGAAATTGTCCTTTAATGGCAGCACTGAGGTTACTTTATAAAAATATTTCATTCCTGCTTCTTGCTAATGGTGTGAGATTTTAAGTGACTCATTGTGTTAATCATGACAAGCTTTGTTTGTTGTTTTGGCTGCTGGGCAGGGAGAGGGCATGGAATTGATAGGGAAATCATAGAATCATAAGAGTTGGAAGAGACCCCCAAGGGCCATCCAGTCCAACCACATTCTGCCAAGAACTCTCAATCACAGCATCCCCAACAGATGACCATCCAGCCTCTGTTTAAAAACCTCCAAAGAAGGAGACTCCATTATCCTCCGAGGGAATGTCTTCCACTGCTGACCAGCTCTCACTGTCAGGAGGTTCCTCCTAATGTTGAGCTGGAATCTCTTTTCCTGTAGCTTGTATCTATTGTTCCGGGTCCTATCATCTGGAGCAGCAGAAAACCAGCTTGCTCCATCCTCAGTATGACACCCCTTCAAATACTTAAGGCTATCATATCACCTCTTGACTGTCTCTTCCCCAGGCTAAACATACCCAGCTCCCTAAGTCGCTCCTCATAGGGCATGGTTTGACTTGAAAAATCCCTGTCCAAATGCCGCTTTAAAAGTCTTAAAATGCATCTCAAAAGTGAAAACTAAAAAACGTTATGTATTTCAGCAGCACTTATTGTCCAAGAGCCTATGCTGTAGGGAAGCAGAGCATAACTTCCTGGCCTCTGCTTCCTAAATCTGCAAGCCTGCTTTAAAAGTGTGGCAAACACTTTCTGAGATGTTTAGTGGTCAAGGGGAGGATCTTGAGCATCCCGGCTAACCTTCTGCAGCCAGGTGGATCCAACAGCTGCCTGCCTCCCAAATCTCCAGTGAGTGTCCTGGAAATCCAGGAGGAAAGGTGGCTGTTTTTTTCTGCATCAAGGTATTGCCCCCGGGTCCTACATGTTCCCTCAGCCATTAGCTTGCAGCAGGCTTACTGGATACCACCTTGGGTTATGGATTCAAAAGGACATACACATGCACACATCGCCAACAGGACTCCAGACATTATACTCTATTTCGACTGTACAAGTATACCTCAGTTGACAAAGCACGTGTGTACATTACTACTACCTCTAAAAAAAATTGGGGTATGTGTGCGTGCGTGCCTTCAAATCACCTGTCAAGTTATGGTGACCCCATGAATTTCATAGGTTTTGCTCAGACAAGGAATACCCAGAGGTGGTTTTGCCAGTTCCTCCCTTTGAAAGATACCTAAGTTGCCTGGTACTCATTGGCAGTCTCCCATCCATGCACACATCAGGGCTGACCCTGCTTAGCTCCCAAAATCAGCTAGGATCTGTTGCGTTTAGGATATTTAGGATGTATTTGGCACCAGAGGCAAAAACAACATGGAAAGAATAGGAATCGGTTCCTACACCACAAAAAGAAGAGCAGGCCCAACACGTTTCAGCAAACTTTTAAATTCTAAACTAAAAAATATGCCCATGTGAAATTAAACAATCAGGCCAAGTAATCCTTGCGTGAGAGACAGCATGGTGTAGCGGTTTGAGCATTGGAGTATGATCCTGGGGACCAGGGTTCATATCCCCACTCAGTCATGGAAATCCACTGGGTAACCTTGGGCACGTTACACTCTCTCAACCTCAGAGGAAGGCAAATGCAAACCCCCTCTGAACAAATCTTGCCAAGAAAACCCCGTGATAAGAGTCGCCATAAGTCGGAAGGCACATGGAAACAAGCCGTGCATAAATAGACATAAGTAGACCCCTGGAAAATGTCTTCCAAAATGCATTATCTTTTCTTTCATCAGCTTCCATTGTTCATAGGATTTCCATTTGATGGTCAAACTTACAGATGGATGCTTCTTTGACCTTTTTTTTGGGGGGGGGGGGAATGCTGATGAGACCAACTTACCTGCTATCCCTTTTTTGTTGTCTGTTTTGCTGTTTATACACACTCAGCCAGGGACATTGGAGGCAGATGCTCTTTACCTTGCCGCAGGCGCACAGCACACAGCGACGGTAGAATCCCATTCCTTCTCATAACCCTGAGCTCAAGCTTTATTGCATTGTTAACTGCAGGCACACTGCAACCATCCAATCCCAAAGGTTTGTGTTCCTACAGCCCTCCTTCACCATCCTGCCATTGCTAATGCTGCTAAAATAAAAGCTAGATAGAGAATCAGAAGGAAAGCGAAACCTGGGCAGCATAAATAGGCTTTGTAAAAAGCAGCTTAACTTGCGGAGGCATTTGTTAATTGAGGTATGCCTGTAATTCTATTGCACCTTTATTAGCAAGAGGATGGACTTGGTATCATCAACTCTTAATACTTGTAACAACAACTACTGCTATTACTATTTCTTCTTCTTCTTTCTCTTCCTCTTCTATTCATTTATATCCTGTTTCCACCACCCCCCAAAAAAATTGGGATATCAAGCGGCTCACAAAATAAAACAGTACAATTAAAAACATACAAACGGACATAAACATAAAACATACATTATTATTTCCAAGCTGTGCTATCTCGGAACATACATTGCTCTGTCTCATATTCCCCATCTGAATAGCACTGCAGGGTAAGCTGGCCAGGAGAAAATCAGAATAAAACCCTGGTCAGCACTGATACTTTCCTACAAGGGACTTTGATGTATCTCTTATTAGGAAACGTTGCCATGGAAAGACTTTTTTTAAAATAAATAAATATAAATTTACGCTGGCTTAGCTGAAAATGTGTCTCCGAGCCAGAACGATTGCCTGGAGCACAAAGGATCAGAGCTGAGGAGCAGATTTGATCTCTTTTTGGGTCTGTACCCAAGAGTCAGACTGGCCCAGCTTGTATCACTCGCATCAGTCTTTAGCACAGAGATGTGAAGCCATGCGGGTGCCTCCCCGCTTTCTCCTTCCGTAAGCAAAATAGCTGAGATTACGAAGGGACAAAAATGGCCATTACAAGGCCTGCTCCCATGTTGGCTTGTGAGCGAAAGCAGTCCTTTGTAAAAGGCCCCTTTGATCAATGATTGTCTGTGTTAATGTTTCAGTAGGCTATTGATTTCCACAGTTGCTTTTGTTCCCTGAATTTATGTGCGATGGATGGGCTTTCTGTGGCATGCACACACTATGCATGTTTGATTAACGTTCAATTGACTTGACTCGGCTGCGGCAAAAGCCGAGGGCTGTTTTTTTGACGCCCTGTTTGTAGAACCACCAAAGCTTTCTCAGCTTGTCCTTTTGTTTGTGTTCGAGTTCCTGCCACCCAGGCAGTCTCTAATACGCTCTTCCTAATCCTCTCCAATTCACCATTTTGCCAGCATTTAATTCCTTTGCCAGACATGATAGCCTTTGATAGGTGAGGGAGAGCCACTAATGCAAGGCCAGGGAGGCCTATGCACTGTGTCTATCGGTGGAGCTGGGACAGAAATTTGGAACAAAATGCTTATCCGCCCTCTTTAGGAACTCGCTTGTTCACATAATTGAGATTTGTTGTTGTTGTTGTTGTTGTTGTGTGCCTTCAAGTCATTACCGACTTAAGGCAACCCTAAGGCAACCCTATCATGGTGTTTTCTTGGCTAGCTTCTTCAGAGGGGTTTGCCCTTGCCTTCCTCTGAGGCTGAGAGAGTGACTTGCCCAAAAGACACGCAGTGGGTTTCCATGGACATGCAAGGATTCAGACCCTGGTCTCCCAGAGTCATAGTCCAAAAGTCCATAGGATGGTGCCGTGGCAGTTAACATCATGTTAAACTGCATTATTTCTACAGTGTAGAGTCACCCTTCGTCCCTGTATGGTTGAGCTGTAAATGTTCCAAGTTCCCAGTCGACACTATCTAGTTTTGCACAACTAGTGGTAGTGTAGGGCGTTGGTTCCTAAACTTTGGCCCAACATGTTGGGCCACGTTGGCTTGGGCTTCTGGGATCTGAAGTCCAAAGCAAGTGGAGTGGAGGACCAAAGTTTGGAAACCATTGGTATAGGGGATAAGAGATCGAAATGAATCAATTCAAATTTCCCCTGTGCCATGAACTCAGAAAGTGTTCTTGGGCAAGCTACTCATTTTCATCCTGTCCCTCCATCAATAAGGTGGACTTGCCATACAGCGTCATTGTAAGGATTGCAACCAATATACATTAAACTCTTTGAGCATTTCAAAGTGATGTACCAATGATGAGGGTCAGAGTACGCATGTTGACAAGACGGGACAAGAATCCCCTCTTTTTTGCTGCTATTTTGAGCAAATTTTCCATACCAAACACCTGAACAATTCGTTATTTTAGTTCTTATATGTCCCACAAATTATTCTTGCTTTTAGTCCTGCTTTTAGTTAGCCTTATAATGATTGCGTTGAAGTTTTTAAGCAGGCATAAATTGGGCAGAGGAATAGTTTGAATTAAGTTTTCATTATATCTAAGCAGTGACACACCCTTATTTTAATGTTATTATGGAATGACTGATAGTAGCCCTTGGCTAAGCAATAAAGATTTGGACTTGGACATATGGGTGCTTGGGCACAATTTCCCAATCAACACAAACATAAATACCCTTTTAGTTGTGCTGATGTTGCCCTTGAGTTGCGGCAATATCTTTTTTGCTGCCAAAAATCACAGGTTTTCCTGTTGTTCACCCACCATTCTGTGGTTTACATTTGTCATCTTTATTTGCTTGAAGCAGTCTCAGCTAAGGGAGCATTCACACTATGGAAATAAGCCGGTGTGAAACCGGGTTATTTCCTTGCCGTTCACACTCATCCCGAATGCACTTGGTGCACTTTGCAGGGGGGCTACCTCAGAGCCCAGAATATTCTATACTAGTTTTTTCCCCGCATCTTTTTGAAAGAACCACATCGATCCGCATCTTCGGCAGTGTGAATACGCTACCAAATCGTTTCGGATTGCTCCGTATCATTCAAAGGAATGGAGACGGTTCCATTTTATCCTGAAACAATCGCATATGTGAATAACAACAGGGTGAAATGACTCTGAGAGATTCGGGAACACAAAACGTAATGGGAACAATGGTCCTGATAACTGCATCTCCTTTGTACAAAAACCTAGTGTGAATGCCCCCTTACTCTCATAAGGATAAGTTCTCTGTCACTTGCCCACTTTGCGATTGCGGTGTGGCCGCTGTTGCGCCTTGGACTGGGAGTTTCACCTACACAAAGGCTATGGATCACGACTCACAGGTTGAGGTTTATAGGGATTTATTAGATCATACATGGGTTCAAAAAGGGACCCCCCTCGTCTCTCTTGTGGGCAATTGAGGCGTGTTTGTTCTGATGCTGCCTTTCAAGAGGCTGGTGAGAACACCTCCAGTTCTCTCACAACTTGAAAGAGGGAGAGCCTTTTTACCCTTGAGGCAGACAAGCAGCTTCGGAAATGATGGGGTTAAAGCAAAACAAAAGGAGATTAAAACCACATGCTGCGCTTTAGCTCGACATTACACCTGCTAGTTTGAATATTGTCTGCTTTGGGTTTTTTTTGAGCGTAAGCCAGATTCATTATGCTGCGGAATTATCACAGGCTTCTCCTGGCATGCGCTTTTACTGCCTCATTATCTTAACGTCTCCGAGGACGCTAAGATTTTAAGAAATAGATGGCTTTAATACAGTTTGAGTATTGTGGCCGGAGCCTTGTCTTTACTACGTTCTAGCGTCAGGTGGCATTTTTCCAAGTATGAGGCCTATAGTGGCTTTTAAAAATATATCCACGCATAGAATAAAACTGTGTTTCTTTTTGATGATAATTCACTCCTATACCAAACAGCAAAATATGACTAGCAGTTTAAAAAACAACAACACAGCTGCATTATATAATAGTGTGTGGAGGGAGTCAGTTCTACACTGTGGAATTGAAGTTTTCCTATTGTCTTTCCCAACCAGGTGCAAGAATTCTTTCTGTAAAGGCTTCCTGCCTTGGAAGATTGCTTAGTTTTATTTTTCAATCCATACATTAAATTCAGTCTATACGTTAATGAAAATATAATTTCATTAGCAATGCTCCTACCTCCCTTGATGCCCAATGATATATTGTCTGGAACTGGTTTTAAATTGTAATGCAGACTTAGTTTAAGACATCCCCTTTTTGGTTGCGTCCTGAGCATTCAGTCTTGGGCTCCTTAAGAAGTTGAAGTAACCTTGAATTATTTGTAAATACTCTTTGATCAGGCAGTGCTTTTACAATTAACTTACTGTCTTTTCCTAGTTTAGTCTAGCATCAAAATAGTATCACGTTGACAAGTGAACAGCTGGACTTTGCGGGTCCCCTCTAAGAGATGCTCAAAACCTTCCCCCATCCATCCATCCATCCATCCATCCATCCATTCTCTGAGTAACAAAGTGATGGGATCTAATGCCACAGGTTGAGGCCGAAGTATTGTGACAACCTGCCCACTTGAAAGTTGCTTCTTCAGTAGACCAAAAGAGTCTGAAAATAATTTTTTAGACTGCGGCAATGGCCGTGCTGGCCATGGGATTCTGCGAGTTATGGTCCAAGGAAGTTGTTTTTCCCTGGCTCTCTTCTTATGTCTTGCACTACAACTCCCAGACCCACCAACCCTGCTCCCCAGCATGAGCCATTGTTCGTTCCAGTTTAAAATTATTGGGAGTTGCAATCCAACACAACTAGAAGGTACTGGGCTTGTGATGGGGTAAGAGCCCTGGTTCCATGTATTGTATATATAAGTGCAACCTCTAATAGGTGATAGAAAAGACGCCTGTAACTCTGTCTGCTAGAATGGATTGTTATAAAGCTAGATCAGGGGCAGGCAACCTTTCCCCTTTAAGGGCCGAGGGACTTCAGCTCCCAGAAGCCTCAGCCATGTTGGCCAATAGTCCCATGTTGGCCAATAGCTCCTGGGATTCTGGGAGCTGAAGTCCCTCGGCCCTTAAAGGGGAAAGGTTGCCTACCCCTGAGCTAGATGGACAAATAAGCTCACATTATAAGCCACTTTGTTGTCTTCTCGTATACTGTTTCCCCTCCCTGGTTTTAATTTTTTAACCTTTTCATTCTGGTTTCTTTGAGCACAAGAACCACTGTGCTGCATCAGGGTAAACTCAAATAGCCCCACGTTATTTATTTTTAGAAATAACTAATTGCTAATTTCTCCCACAAAGTTCTCATTACATTTTTATGGTTAGGGGCTCAGCATTTGATAGCTGATGATTGGATAACAGCTGAAAATTTAAATATTAACAAATGGCATCTAAGGTTTGGGATATTGCTGTATTGCAGAAGCGAGCGTATAAAGGGCTAAATGAATATACAGCTAACTACAGACATTTGGCTTTCTCTTATTAGCTGTAGTAATAATAACAGGCACATGTGGAAACACATTGCCACAACTCATAATATTTGGAATAATACATTTGGATAAATTCCAGATGATATTATAGTAATGCAATATAGTCTATGCACACTGATATTGATTATATCCTGTTACTTATTGCTTTTATTTTGTCTGTATTTCTTGCTTGTACTTATAATTTTTAGGGTTGTTCCTTTTTAAAAGTGACTAGTTAGATGATGCTAGGAAGACCAGGATTCGAACACAAGCATAATGGCTAATCTCCAGAGCTGGATTGTTTCTGTTCCTGTACATGACAGTTCCATTTAATGCCTCTCACCTACCAGACCTCCTTCCTTGTCTTTCTCTGTTCCTCACTCTACTCAAATATTCAGGGAGATTTTCCTGTGAGATATGATAAAGCAGCCTTCAGTTATATGTGAGCAAGCAAGAAAGCTCCATGTCACTTTGGTAACTGTGTGTTCCTGCATTATTTTTTTTTGCAGGGAGAACTGATCACTTTCTATTACTACTGGAAGAAAACCCCCGAAGCTGCAAGTTCTCGGGCTCACCGCAGGCATCGGAGACAGGCTGTGTTTCGGAGGATTAAAACACGGACGGCTTCCACTCCAGTTAGCACTCCCTCCAGGCCCCCGTCCAGTGAATTCTGTAAGTAGGAGGCTAAAAAGCAGCACATTTATCTCTGTTTAGATGCATGCAGCTAAAACAGAAGGTAATGGCTCTCCGCCTGTGACCAAAACACAGCTGGGAAAATGGAGTTCGAGCCCTCGGCTGCACTCACGCTCTCAATTCATTATCCCTGTGGATGGCAGGTGTCCGGGATCAGTGAGCAATTGGTTTTGTACTGTGCAGGAGAGAGCCTGGGGGGTGGGGGGAGACTGCTGTGGGAATATAGAAGCTTCACTTTGGCTATCAAGACTGTTCAATTTGCCCAAAGTTATATGAGAATATGGCCGTCGCTCCAGCCTTCTCCTTATCTGCATGAAACGAAGGCTTTGTGTACGTAACCCAGTGTGATCAACCATGTGATAAGGTCATGAAATGCGCTGCTCCTTCTTCTGCATTTGATCGATGTTGGGCTCTGTCTGTGTGCTGCAGTTCTACCAACATGCAGAATATGACTTCCTGTGAATTTTACTTCATTTTTATTTCTAAGATCAAGTTTCTAGCCCTTATGGCTGCTGTGGTAAGTTCAGAGTATTCCTGGAATGTCTGTTGCAATCTCAGAAGCCAATGGAAGTAAGGTTTCAGGTAGTCAGGGGTGAGGCTAAGGAACATCAGGCTCTGTAAAGCTCCTTGCTCCTATTGTGGCTATCAAAATCTTAATATATTATGCAAAATAACATAATGCTTGCAGAGCACACAGCTCAGATTTTCTATCCTCAGAAGATTTTGCACCATATATTTAATCTTTCTTTTCCAGCCAGATGTTCCCAGTGTCACACATAAGGTTTAAAAGTAAATAAAACAATGAAGACAAATTAGAATAATTCAAATTCAAACAAATCATGTCAGGAAATTGAAAATTCAGGAAGTAGAAGGAATCTTATTCCTTATAAAAACTTTGATGGGAGAAAAGTGTCATCACTGTCTGTCAGAGAAGAACCAGATGCACCTGTCAGGGAAGGAAGTTCTAGAGGCTGCAAAGAACGAAGGCCCTGTTTGGCCCACCAGCCTCTCACATGGGAGCAAAGGTCCAGTAGATACCTTGGGCCCAAGCTGTTTAGGTCTTGAAGATGAGAGACAGTGTGGAAGGAAAAGCAGAAGACTCTGTCTCTCCAAGCAAGCAGCACCATTTTGCATTTTGCAAGAGTTAACTATGCAAGATATGACTGAAAGCTGCAGTTAGGTGAGCAGAGTTTATGCGACAGACACCATTGCCTGGTTGGCTTTTGGAAACCCTCCAATCTGTGTGATACTTTTTGAAATAGTTGAATCTTTGGTATTGATGAACCAATAAAGTCATGCACAGGGGTGGGTGGGTGCTCTAATCCCTCTTTACGTATACACTGGACTACTGGTTCATCATGTATTGAGAGTTAAGAAAGGAGCACTGTGCTCATTCCAAAGCTCTGGATGATGGTGAAAACTAGGCCCTGCACAAAAACCTTGATAGCTCTCCACAACCAGTCCACATTCTGCTCCACAACCAACTGGATTTAAGCAACCAATACTAGTTATGCAAATAAGACAGCTCTCCTTATATATCATTATGAGTGTTAGGCTGCTTCTCCCTGGACAGGAGCAAAAATTTCACTTTGCAAATCCTACTTAACAGTATCCTTTCCTGTTGCCCCCCCCCCCCCCTTCATTCAGCATCTAGGTTTTTCACCAGTCTTAGTTCCTCTTCAGTGTGCTGTGGGCTGGGAACTTTTAGAAGTCTTAAATTCCCATTGTGGATATAATTCTAGAACCTACATGTACAGTTTAATCACCACTAAATGCCCATTCCAGAAGAGCACTGGTGTTTTGTTTTTTTTCTGAAATCCTAAAGTGAACTTTATGTCTCTGGAATTTCTGTCTTGGGATTGTAACCACTGTGTATTTGTTCTGCATCTGTGTCTTGAGCTTCCTTACCAACTCTGAGGGTATTGCCCATATCAGTCCTAAGTATGTCTGGACAGCATGGGAGGATCCTGGTTTCAGCTGGGATCCCTGGTGGGGAGGAAGGGCTCTCTGTCTCCAGGATGCTCTTGAACTGCTGACCAGTACTGACTTGTGTGCTATGTTAATGGGAACTGAGAGCAGTTGCAAGACAAGCTGCATAAATGGCTGCCTGGTTATGGACAAGTATCCATGCTTGCCAAAGCAGTACACACACTTACATATTAATGGATAGTGAGTTTCTTGCGGTAAGTATTCTTTTTTTATTGGAAGGTACACATGTGCATAGAGATGGGGAAATTAAAGCATTGGAGCCAATCTATTTTCCCCATTCTTTCAACTACATATGTATATAGAGATCCACCAACCAAGTTGCATAACATTCCATGCAACTCATGAAATGGGATCTAGTCTGTGAAAGGTACTGTCACAATAAATCTGTTAGCCCCCAAAGTGTCCCAAGGCACTTTGCTCTTGACTCTTTTAAATGAATGTTGTGCTGTTGATGGCGGTAGCACAGCAAAACAAAAAAGGAGAATATCTTCCTGAGTCAGTAGTTTACTCTTCTCTTGTCTTCTCTTCTCCACTGGCACTCCTGTGCACGTAGTGGATTTGAGCTCAGCCAGCGAAGATGATTTTGACAGCGAGGACAGTGAGCAGGAGTTGAAGGGCTACGCGTGTCGGCACTGCTTCACCACCAGTACGTACCATTGTACTTATCCTACCTACTGTCTCCTCTCCTTTGCCATGTTTTCTTAGGTCTCCGCCATCGTTTCACAAGCTGGACACAAATGTTTGCCCTTCTTAGTTAAGATTGTCCAAGAAACTGCACCTGGCACTGTGATTGTTAGAAAAGCAGACCTGTCAGCCAGTATCCAAAGGAAGGCCTCAGCCTCAGCTTTTGGATTTTCTGTGCATCCCTGGGGGATTTTTCCCCATATGAAAACCTAAGGAACAGAGAAAGGGAAAAATGTATAAGAAAACAACAAGGAAAGAAAGGTTACCAGCTAGTCTGTGAAAGTTGATCGGTATTGCAATAATTAGCACTTGTGTTGCCAACTACCTAATCTACATTTTAGATAGGATGTGAATGTTGAACTAGGACTCTGGGAGACCATGGTTCAAATCCCGCTCAGCCATGGAAACCCACTGGGTGACCTTGGGCAAACTGCCACTCTCAGCTTCAGAGGAAGGCAATGGCAAACCTTTTCTGAGGAAAACTAGCCAAGAAAACTCCATGCTGTGGTCATTTTGGAGACAGCAGAAGTTGGAAGTGGTTAAATGCTGATACTGCAGCCACAAGGTTGTGAGTTCGATCCCAGAGGGCTCCAAGGTTGACTCAGCCTTCCATCCTTTCGTAAGTCAGTAAAATGAGTCTCCAGCTTGTTGGGGGCAACTGGCTTACAGACTGTAAACTGCTTAGAGAGTGCTGAGTTCACTATTAAGCAGTTTAGAAATGTAAATGCTATTGCTATTGCTGTTGAAAGCACACACTGACAATTAATTTATTAAAATATTATAGTATTCACAATGTTCCTTGTACATTCTAGAAATGGCGCTGTAAGGCAGATCAGAAATAACATCCCCATATTAGCAGTTCGGAATAGTAGACAAGTGTATCACAGTTCTCTTTGAAGTTTGAGGTGTAGTTCATGTTTACCTTCTCCACCACTTCCCTCCTTCTGACAATAGCCTCCAAGGACTGGCACCACGGTGGGCGGGAGAACATCTTGCTGTGTACTGACTGCCGCATCCACTTCAAGAAGTACGGGGAGCTCCCACCCATTGAGAAGCCAGTGGACCCTCCTCCTTTTATGTTTAAGCCTGTCAAAGAGGAAGATGACGGACTCAGCGGGAAGCATAGCATGAGGACAAGGCGGAGTCGAGGCTCGGTAAGCCACCTACAGTATGACACATAAACATCATTCCCCTTTTATTTAAAATAAAATAAAAATAAAATAGGACAAAAAATAGATTGGGCTGCCTTTGGACTAAAACACCCATAGGCCCTCATCATTGACCATGCTGGCTGGGGCTGATTGGAGGTGTTTGCCAAAACGTATAGAAAGCCAAAGGTTCCCTGCCTGAATTTTAGGCAGAACAGGTTTACAAAGCATGATGCTAAATGTAAACCGGCCTTCTTTTTCAGATTAGATACCTTTTGTATTTGCATTTGCCACATTTTTTCTCCCAAACACACCACAGATCACATGAAATAGTTTTCCAGGAAGTCTCATTTCAGTGATCCATCAAGGGATTCCCCTTTTATGAATGACACAAGTGCCCAACTAGTACCTGCAAAGGAGGTGGACAGGGACAAGCCTGCCTGGAAACCCTACACTTTTGTGATGTGATGTGCAGAAGTGGACTAAAGTAGACTGTGTATGTTTCCCTCATGCCTACAAACTGACTCCCCCCTAGTTAGCCATAGTGGTTTGTTGATGTAGCCCAACTGCCTGTTAACAAGGGGCAAGACATAAAGTCAGACTCCTGCTAGCTCCTGTTGTCTACCTCTCTGACTGACAGTTACTCTTTTGGGTCTCTGACAGTGACCTTCTTTCTGGGGTCCTTTTAAATGGAGATATTGGGGATTGAATCTGGGACTTCATACAAAGCAGGTGCCCTTCTCTCTCTGGCATCCATAGATACATTCAGAGAAGCTGCTAAATTTATGGCATAGTTTGCTCTTGCCTCTGGAGCCATTTGTACTGTCTTTGTATACCTAGCTTTTCCCCTTCCAGCAAGACAAGCAATCTCTCTTTCTATGCACCATTGATAGGAGAAGATGGAGTACATTTTAGGTGCACTTTCTCAGTAACACTGATCAGGTGGGGCTGTCAGGCACTGAGATTGCCAGCCCAGCCACTTTTCTGTCACATTAAGGCTTCAGCAAAACACCATGTCAGGTTGCACTGTTAGCTCTGCAATTCATTTTTATCATTTTTATGACCTCTAGTTATCTAGATAGCTGCTAAATTAGAAAGTGGAGCAGATGAAACAGAGTTAATTGTTGCTGCGTAATCTTGGCAGTAAAGGAGGAAGATGCTAGTGGTTTTGGGAAGAATTTTGTGTTGTCCCCAGATGCTTTCCTCCTTTCACACACAACACACACACGAATTAGTTCACTCTTTCTATTTTTTAAAAAATATTTAGGCTTTTGATAAGATGGGATAAATTATTAATGTGTGTTGCAGCCCTTGGCCTGAACTAGTCTAGCCCCACGAGAGGCCAAAAAACATAGACTATTAAAATATGAAAACCTTTCTGTGGCTACATTCAGGTGTTATGAAGAACTCAGAACAAGACCGTCATTTGACTGGCCCACATTTTTTGAACTGTCAGTTTTCCAGAAAGATTTCATTCCATGTTGAAGCTGATAAGCTCCCAAGCTGGCTTTGAGGCTTTTGCAAAAAGAAATGGCAAACTATAACATATTATATTAATTGATTTATAAACAAATGACTTATCCAGTGTTTACTGTACATGTACACAGTTAACACCATTAAGATGCCACTCTCCTCTTAACAGGTTGAATCATTGGAAACAGTACAGATCCCTGTTAGATTTTGTCATTCTCTGATGTGGTCTTCCCTGGTCTAAAGTACTTTAAAAGTACTCAGAGTGATGTGTAAAAAATCTGTTTTCCTTGTTGCTCAGGAAATGCTGTTTCACTGCAGCTCCCATGCTCCTTCACCATTGACTGTGCTGGCTAGGGCTTTTGGGAGTTGCAGTCTTAGAGCAATGGTGAGCAACATACAGGCCATATACTGCCCCCAAATCATTGCCACCTCAGTCCTCTCCTCAGTTACTTTTGGCAGGGAGGAAAATCCTCTTCAATGAAAACAATTCTCTACCAAAGCAAGGCACAAGGTATTCCTCTATTGTAATGGTGTCTTTTCTTACCTGGGGATACAGGGAGTGTCAAAACTGGAAGAAAGCTTCTGGTTGTTTCTTTTTCTTTTAAAGGAGGGGGTATTAAAAGCACATTATCAGTGGGATGCAGACTGAGGCAGGACCCAAATACTCAAAATTGCACACACACACACACACACACACACACAAACACACACCATACTTTTGTAAGTGATGCTTGGGATTACTTTATGGGGAAACGGGGGGAAAGGTACGTTGATATATTTTCAAGATGGGATCTTGATTATGTGAGTTATGCTTTGGTTCCATTGAAATCAGTGCGGCTTAATAATATAATAATAATATGATTTATTTATATTTCCCGCCTCTCCCTGCCTCATTGATTTTCAACAAGACTAAAGCATGTCTAACTGAATGTGGCTCCAGGCATTATACTTCCTTTTGGGGAGCTAACTCATACGAACCCCTTGAAAATCACTTGCTCTGTATTCCTCTTTAAACCAGCAGATGTCTGCACTACGAAGTGGTCGTAAAAAGCAGCCCACCAGCCCTGATGGTAGAGCTTCACCTATCAATGAGGACATTCGATCTAGTGGTCGTAACTCTCCCAGTGCAGCCAGCACTTCAAGTAATGACAGCAAGGCTGATTCAGTGAAAAAGTCCACCAAAGTACGTTATGGCAGATGCTTGTGGTCCCATTTGGTAACTTCCTGGTAGCCTGTTAAGGGCTAATGTGACTTGGAAGGGTAGATGCATTGACATCAGAGCTAGGACTGCCCCTTCAGAGAATATTAGATATTATCTGTTCATTATACTTACATTCTGCCTTTCCTTCTGTGTACTTAAGGCAGTGTCTATGGTTCTCCTTCCCACTTTTAGTTCTCCAGCAACCTGTGAGGTTAGGCTGAGTGAAAGTGTGACTGGCCCCAGGTCTTCCATTGAGTTTCATAGCTCAGTAAGGACTTGAACCTAGATCTCTCATGTCACACTCCAGCACTCTTTAACCTTCTGTCTTCAGGGAACTCATTGCAGGTTGCAGTCTTTTCAGCTTTTCCCATAAGAATCTTTCACATTATTTACTCTAGCTTGTGTGTATGTACGACTGACTGGCTCAGATGTATATGGGGTGGCATAGGAGGTATGTTGGGTTGTATATCTGCTCTGGAACACAGTTACAATTCTCTTTGGCTCTGCATGACACAGGAGTATCAGCTATGGCGATGTTCAGCTTTCTTAAAGTACCTGGGCATCAATTCACGCCATACATCTGAGGAAGTATACCAAGTTTATGCTACTTCTTTTACTTAGGGCCTGAACAGACTGCCAGAAATAATCTAGCTTGAGACCACTTTAACTGTCCTTGCTCAATGCTAGGGAATCAAGGGAATTGTAGTTTTTTTCTGAGACATTGAGCTTTCTCTGTCAGAGAGCTCTGGTGCCACAATAAACTACAGTTCCCAGGATTCCCTAGCAGTGAGCCAGGGCAGTTAAAGTGGTCTCAAGCTGGGTTATTTCTGGCAGTCTGTTCAAGCCCTTAGTCTCAAAAGTGCTACAGGATCCTTTTGCATTTGAAGTACCTTGTCCACCTTGATCTTGAGAAATCCCTCAAGCTTACAAGAAATTCTGGGATTTCCTAGGATACAGTATGAAGGCAGTTCTGTTAGGACAAAACAGGTTTCACATGAGATAACTTCCGTACAGTTATCTTTTCATCCACTACTAGCTTTAGAAATGTATTCTACAGCCCTTAGTTTCCTTATGAAACCTTTAATACGCAAGATTCAAGTACCTCTCTTGTCTCTTCCCTCTGATGATGTTGCTCCTTTTAATTTGCGGCAGAAGATTAAAGAAGAGGCATCGTCACCTCTCAAGAGTTCCAAGAGACAACGAGAAAAGGCAACTTCTGACACTGAGGAGCCCGACAGAATCAACGCGAAAAAGACCAAAACACAGGTATGTCCCCTTGGAAAAGCACCAAAAAAGGTGCAGTTCTCTTTGAGAGGCACTGGGTAAAATCAGCAGATGGAGCAAATTGTTTTGCTAAGGTGTAGAATCATAGAGTTGGAAGAGACCACAAGGGCCATCCAGTCCAACACTAAAGTCCTCCAAAGAAGGAGACTCCACAAAAATCTCCAAGGGAGTGTGTTCCACTGTCAAACAGCTCTAGCTGTCAGAAAGTTCCTCCTAATGTTGAATGGAATCTCTTTTCCTGTAGCTTGCATCCATTGTTCTGGGTCCTGTTCTCTGGGGCAGCAGAAAACAAGATAGTGCCCTCCTCAATATGACATCCCTTCAAATATTTAAACAGGGCTATCATATCCCCTCTTAACCATCTCTTCTCCAGACTAAACATACCCAGTTCCTTAAATCGTTCCTCATAGAGCATGGTTTAATGGTGTATATGGAAACCATTACAGATATGAATACAGTAGAAGCTTGGGCAGGTAAATAGTACAGCTTCTCTTCCAGCTGTATGATTCTACGTTTCTTTCGGTTTCTCTGTCAAAAGTGAATGGTTCCTCAGCAGCTGGCTAGCTAAGGATCATCCAAAGATTCCTCCACTATTGCTTATTGAGGCTGAAGGTCAGCATTTTGTCCAGAAGGGATTTGTCCTGAATCCCATTGTGAGAAAAAGGTGGGATATAAATCCTTGAAAGAAAGAAAGAAAGAAAGAAAGAAAGAAAGAAAGAAAGAAAGAAAGATCTGGAGCTTTTTTTTAAGTGCTTAATAGCAAGGAGTGTCCCCTTTGCATTTAGTTTCCCAAGCATTAAGATCTGCTTAGACCCCTCCTTGTGCATTAAACCAGGCAGTTAGACCTAGTCTCCAGTGGTCAGCTGTCCTGAAGCCATGCCTTGTCTCTTTTTGCCCCGCAGGAAATCAGCCGGCCCAATTCCCCATCAGAAGGTGAAGGGGAAGGGGAAAGCTCTGACAGCCGGAGCGTGAATGACGAGGGCAGCAGTGACCCTAAAGACATCGACCAGGACAACCGGAGCACCTCACCCAGCATCCCCAGCCCTCAAGACAATGAAAGCGACTCTGATTCCTCTGCTCAGCAACAAGTGCTGCAGGCCCCCAACGGCACTGTCCAGCCCCCACCTCCTGCCCTCCCTGTGCTGCCACAGCTGCCTATGCCGCTGCCAGCTGCCTCAAGTGCTCCCTCCTCAGCACCTTCCCATATCTCCACCTCTGTATCCCAGCCACCCAGCCAGGTTCCGGCTCCGGTGCCCCCTCATTCTCACATCCAGCAAGCCCCTTCTCTTCACCCCCAGAGACTGCCTTCTCCCCACCCGCCCCTGCAGCCTCTGACCGTTCCCCAAAGCCAACCCCAGGCTCCTGCCGTATCCCAGCCTCACCCGCAGCCTCCACTTCATGGGCAGATCCAGGCCCTCCCGCACAACCTCCAAGCCCAGACGCTCCTGCCTCATGCAGTCCCAACTCAGTCTTTCCCCCTCACCTCACAGTCATCATCGTCTCAGTCTCAGGTTTCCCTGCAGTCCTCTTCCCACTCTTCCCATGCGGTGCTTCAGGTGTCATCGGCACAGCCTCCCCTTCAAGCACCCTCTCCCATGCAGCAGCCTCCACAGCCTCCCCGAGAGCAGCCCCTGCCTCCTGCCCCCATGGCCATGCCCCACATCAAGCCCCCTCCCACCACTCCGATTCCTCAGCTCCCCACGCCGCCATCCCACAAGCACCTTTCAGGACCTTCACCGTTCTCCATGAACTCCAACCTGCCACCCCCACCAGCTCTGAAACCACTCAGCTCACTCTCAACTCACCACCCACCGTCTGCACACCCTCCTCCTTTGCAGCTCATGCCTCAGAGTCAGCCTCTGCAGCCTTCTCCAGCCCAGCCTCCAGTCCTGACGCAAAGCCAGAGTCTTCCTCCCTCTGCCAACCACCCTTCCTCTGGTCTCCATCAGGTGCCTCCTCAACCCCCTTTCTCCCAGCATCCCTTTGTCTCTGGGGGCCCACCACCCATTACTCCTCCTTCTTGCCCCTCCACCTCCACGCCACCTTCTGCGCCTGGTGCTCAGCCTCAGATGGCAGTCTCCACATCTGCGGCCTGCAGCGGAAATGTCCCCGGGGTGACGTCCTGCACGATACCACCAATTCATATCAAAGAGGAGGCTCCCGATGAAGCTGAAGAGCCAGAGAGTCCCCCTCCCCCTCCCAGGAGTCCATCACCAGAACCAACAGTCGTGGATACACCAAGCCATGCCAGCCAGTCAGCTAGGTAAGGGAGAGATTGACAAATGCTGTGTACTTTGCCTGAATATTTATTTCTGGGGGCTTACCTTATGCCACCCCGCATGCTGTGCATCATTATCTGAAACAGCAGACCCGGAATACAGTTTACTTGTTATGAGTATGTGATTCAACAGTTGCATGGCAATTTTTAAGGCCTCACAAAACATCTCCCAGATTCTTTTATGGATAATAGTGGCCCAAACATGCTGGATTTGATTTTTTCCCCCTCTTTTGGGGTGCTTAATGGAGAATACAATCAATGTTGTTTTAATTTGTAGCCCTCCTGTGTTTTCCTGCTGCATCTTCCATCTCATTTCTTATAGAAAAGTCATGTTAAAGGGGCGAGAGAGTTTAAATAGCTGCATGGTGTCTTCTGATAGTATTAGGAGCCTTCCCTCTGTAAGCATCCTTGCATTAAGGTGTGTGTGTGTGTGTATTTCAGAGATCTCTGTCTTGAGTGACTTCTTTCTGTCCTATGCCTCTCTAATTGTTTTTCCCTCTCAACATAATGCTGAATTAAACCAGTGTTAGTACACTAGGCACTTTTTCACAAGATCTTTTTGCAACATGCTTCATAAAAAGCTACTGCACATTTTTATCCTTTCATATAGTATATATCTTAGGTAACAATCTACCTTTTTTCCATTGAGGAAACTGTCATGCACAAGAAGCAACCTTGATTCTTTCTCAGGTGCTGTTCATACATTTCTGAGTTGCTTCTGATCTTTCCCTTGCAGCCACACAGTTGCTGAGGCTCTTGTGGTATCAAATGCTATGGGTGTACTGAAATGAACATAGTACAGTCTGTGCAGATTAGTGTATTATCTTTCCTTGCCTGAAAGGGAAATGATTTTGGGATTCTTCCTCTCTTCCTGATTTTCTGTTCTGATTTTTACAAAAAGCTGTGTTAATGTTTAATTCCCCTGTGTGTACCTCATGGGGTGGGGTGCCAGTATCTTTAATTTTCAGTATCTTGATCTCAAATGCTTATTGATTTTTTTCTTCCTTCTGGCTTTCAGGTTTTACAAGCACCTGGACCGTGGCTACAACTCTTGTGCAAGGACAGACCTGTACTTCATGCCACTAGCCGGTTCCAAGCTGGCTAAGAAGCGAGAGGAAGCCATTGAGAAGGCCAAGAGGGAGGCAGAGCAGAAGGCAAGAGAAGAGAGGGAACGGGAGAAAGAGAAGGAAAAGGAGAGGGAGAGAGAGCGGGAGCGTGAGAGAGAAGCAGAAAGAGCGGCGGTAGGTTTGTCTGTCTGTCTAGCTGAGAGGGTGATCTAGATGGGTTCCAAGAAAAACAGAATGTTTTGCATGTTGGCTGGTTATATTTTCCTCTGAGGGTTTTTCTGCTCCAGAGGACCACATAAACTTCATATGTGAGCAGTGTAAAGCTGCCTGCTTTTTGTCCTGAAACCCATTACTGCTCCTGTTGCTACCTTCTTTGCTCGCAACCTATTGCCTCACTCCATGTACCTCAGAGTATAGCTGGACATGGCAAAAAGGGATGAGAAAGTTGATATCCCAGAAAGATATCTTCTGATGAGTGTTCTATTGATCTTGGAAACCTGTCCTTGATCCTGTGATGTCTATGCCATCAGTATGTTCTTCAAACTTCCATGCTCATCTTGCCATCCTCCCAACTTATACAGAGCTTTGGCTGAAAATGTCTAGAATGATAGCAGCTAGAGAAAATTAGTTTAGTAGGACCACACGCTATCCAGATTTCTGATAGTTTTCAAACAATGTAATGGGTCAGTCCCTCTCTTGCTGTTAATGGATCTCTACATGTTTTGTGAAATTCGCTTCAATTTTCATTATTTGCATTTTGATTCATAAATGGTTTTTTTCTTCACATACCCTTTCAGGAAATTATGTGAGTTCAATTCTTATGGTAGGAGTATAGATATTAAGTGCTCCTTGGCTCTGAATCCTTTATATTTCTTCCATCTGTTCTCCAGAGGAATAGACCTGAGCTGCAGTGCCAGTAGTAAGAGATTTTGTATTCTGCTGCAAGCTGCATGATTGAGGTGGTTCTCAGCTAGATGTGAAGGAAGGTTGGGAGAATTTGAGCACTGTGTTTCAAGTGGCAGTGAAAGAACTGTGGACTCATTTTTTCCTCCTAGACTAAATACTTCTCCTTTTTGAACAGCAGAAAGCATCCAGCTCCTCCCATGAAGGACGTCTTGGAGAATCTCAGCTGAGTGGGCCAGCTCACATGAGGCCTTCATTTGAACCACCTCCCACCACCATTGCAGCAGTCCCCCCATACATTGGTCCAGATACGCCAGCGCTACGGACTCTCAGCGAGTACGCACGTCCTCATGTCATGTCCCCCACAAACCGCAACCACCCCTTCTTTGTCCCTCTCAATCCCACTGACCCACTTTTGGCCTACCATATGCCTGGCCTTTACAATGTGGACCCTACCATCCGGGAACGAGAACTGCGTGAACGGGAGATCCGGGAGCGAGAGATCAGGGAGCGGGAGCTGCGCGAGAGGATGAAGCCAGGCTTCGAGGTGAAGCCACCAGAACTCGATGCGCTGCACCCTGCCACCAACCCCATGGAGCACTTTGCCCGCCATGGCGCCCTCACCATCCCACCCACGGCGGGCCCACACCCCTTTGCTTCCTTCCACCCAGGGTTGAATCCTCTGGAGCGGGAGAGACTCGCTCTGGCAGGCCCCCAGTTGCGGCCTGAAATGAGCTACCCGGACAGACTGGCTGCTGAAAGGATACATGCCGAGCGGATGGCATCGCTCACCAATGACCCCTTGGCCAGGCTCCAGATGTTCAACGTGACTCCGCATCACCACCAACATTCACACATACACTCGCATCTACACCTCCATCAGCAGGACCCACTGCATCAAGGTGAGTCAGGAATGAAGAAAGCATGCGTGCCCCTCCCTTAACGTGGTCCTCTTTCTCTATGCCCTTGGACTGGATCTACCCATGAGACGGAAGAGATGGCAGAGTCCTAGGTCATAGAACAAATTTCCAATTGTTATTTTTGGGCAGGAAAAGAGACAGGTTTTTACATTTTTAAAAAGAGCTGAGTGAAATGTTTCTCCCTGAATTGTATAATTGCAAGGAATCTTTTTTATTACATAGAATACTTTTATATCCCCTCCTCCTGGATACCAAAATCCATGGATGCTCAAGTCCCATTATATACAATAATGGGTTAGTAAAGATTAGCTTTTTGGAATTGAAAACAAGCAAACAACCTTTTCATCCTGTGGTTGGTTGAATCCATGGCTGCAGAATCCATGGATACAGGGCTGATCCTATTCCAGGCTGCCACCTCATTCTGCTGCATGTCTAGCTCCATCCTTTATGAGGATCAGCATAATCCAATGTAGAGTGGATTTGAATTACCTCAGCCGTGGGGAAAGTTCCTACTTTTCAACCATGATTTACATTAGCTGGAGCAGAAAAATGCAGAGTCAGGACTTCTGTACAGACGAATGTAGCAGGCATTTCAAACATTTCTTTTAAATTAAATGGCTTAAGAAAATTGCTTGTGATTGTAGTGAGGTGAGCCCTTCATGCTGCATAAGAATGTTGTACGCTTTCCTGGCTCTGGATTAATTGCAGCTCCTACATTTTGCAACTCCTATTGTTGCTCCTCAGGAAGCAATTTATGCTTCTAGAATCCTGGAACCCGTAAGGGGGTTGCACTGACTCTAAAATGTGAGCTACTCAAGTTGAATATGTGGTCTGTATAATTCTTCATGGTCTCGTGCCTCACACAAATGGGTTTTGAAGCTGCACAAAGATCTCATTTGAAACTTTCTAGACCTGAGTTGTTTGGCAGGAGCCCCTGTGTACCTGAGTTGTTTGGGAGGAGCCCCTGTGTACCTACTGTGCATGATCCATCCCACCAAGCTATCATTTCCTCTTGTTTCTTTTCATCTCCCAAAACAGACACTTTGTTTGCGATTTCTGCTTGCTGAGTAGCTTCTTTTATAACTTCCTTATCTTCTCATGCTCTGACTACATTTTCTAACTTTTTCTACTATTTCTTTTTTATTTCTTGATTCTGAAGGAAAAACGCTTTCTCAATACTCAGTGAGCTCCCTCTTTCCACTTTCTTTTCCTTCCCTTCCTCCCTCTCTTCTTATAGCCTTTTCCTCATCTTTATTTAAATTCTGTATCACTTGCTGGCACAAAGTCTCTTTGTCACACACTCATAAAGAGTGTTTATTTTGTTTGTGGGAGACCATAATCTACAGAAGTGTACCATCTGCCATGGTTTTACTTCACAAGCTCAAAAAAACTGAGCAATACTGCTTACTGTTTAGAAAAGGCCCTGCACGCAAGTGGATAAGAAGCATCGACTCAATCTTCTTTCTCCTCACCTCTAAACCAAGAAAGCATCATCATACAGAAGGGTCTTTGGTGCAGGTCTCAATTGAATTGCCACAACTGACTTTGGTACCGATGCACTTGATACTATTGTTCTTCACTGTGGCTTTGCTGGCTTGGGGTTCACAGCCACATTCTCAGACTGCTCCATCTACAGCAGAGATTGGGGATTTGGCAAAGATTGCATCCAAGTGTACTAAGGCTCATGGTAAAGCACCAGCCTTCCGCACCACTGCCTGCTCCACATGAACATCTACTGAAGGAGAAGAAAAAGAAGATATCAAACACAACAGCCATTGGTACAACAGCCAGACTTTTCCCAAAGGTTTCAGTCTTGACACCAGTGATTGACACCTACTTTTTATTTTCACTGTATCACTTCCACCACCAGCACTGGAATAGTCATCAATTCATTTACAAGTGGTGTCTTCAGTGGCTCAACATATACTGATACAAAGCCATCCTGTTCTTGAATCCTGATCACCAGTATCAAGAGTGACTTCACTGGTCCTCCATGTGGATAGACCATTACCACAGTGAGCAGAATGGGATAGATCACTCCTCAGGAGAGAATACTCTTATGCATCCCTTTCCCCATTATCGCCCTACTCACTATCCTATAGGGATAGATACCATGCTCATGAGCCTCAGTACTGATCTCCTATAAAATCTCATCTTGGTGTCACAGCTGATCTCATTCACAGTCTCCACAGCATCATGTTCCTCCACATCATACAGGATATTATGATCAGAGATAATATCTGGTTCAAGACATCCTCCTTCATCACCAAAGACTACTACAACTATTTCCATACTTGCACTGTCACCACCTGCCACGGCTTCAGTATCAACAGCTCTCATTATGTCAGTGGTCCATATAGACCCAATTCCATCGATCCTGACACCTCCAGCTACACACTGAGATCTACCTTCTCATTTGGTAGTACAAGTGACATTGGTACTGACTGCACTTCCACCTCAGACCATAGTTGTGAGTAGTAATAATAATAATAATAATTTTTATTTATAGCCCGCCTCTCTGCCAAGCAATCAAGGCGGGTTACACAAGTTAAAATAAACAGTGTAAAACCACTATGTCCTGCTCTCACACTACACCAACAGGCAGCGTGCCAGAAGTTCAGAAGCCAAAGGAGCAAGCAGTATTGGATTAACCAAACAGTTTAGGGTCAGCAGCTGTAAAACTTCAGCATAGTCCACAAATCATGAAGCCAGATCTCGCTGTAGACCAGAGTTTCCCAAAGTGGGTGGTAGACCCCAGGAGGGCAGTGGAAAGATCCAGAGGGATAGTGAGGGGGGAAAGGGGGCAGCAGAGGGATTTCAGTCAAAGCATTGGTGCGCAAGAAAGACAAAGGGAACCAGTGGCCTTTAGGACCATGGTGGGGATGAGGATTGCATTGAAACTTCTTTTCAGGGTCCCTTAAAACCACTACACAGCTTTGCTGATCACTTTGTGTGGTGGTGTCTCCCACTCTTCACCTCCCCACACCAGTTCACTCCCTTAGCCGCATCTTTTGCTAATAATAGTGGTTGAGGATTCTCGTGAGGCTTGGGTGCAGGGCATCACCTCTTTGGCTTGGAGCAATGCCATTTTGGGATCATTTGCCATCTGACTGACTGAAATGAGGTGGCAGGGAAGACGTGCTGGCAAAATGGAGCTTTCAGAAGCAGGCTGGAGTTGAACTGCTGTTTCTGCTTTCAACTGAGGCAGGATATCATGCTTCCTTCTCCCCACATCTCTTTTGGAGAAGTCACTATGCACTTTGGATGTACATTGCACGTTGCCATACTGTGTTCACTGCACTTCAGCCTACCACACTCCCAAAAGACTCTCTGTCTGTTATGGCAAATGAAAGTGTGGACAGACTGTGTCTGCTCAATGCCTATATAATGGGCTGTAGAGGTTATAAGACTTTGCTATGAAGCCACTAGTGCCTATGGGACCTAGAACACACTCTACCAGAGCAACAGCCTCATCTGGTGCGCTGGTTCAAAGTGTTTCTCTACCAGATCTCTGTAAGGTTTCTACATGGTTGCAACCATGCACATTTATACAGCACTATAGACTGGATACCAGAAGCAAGGAGGATGCTTGCTTTGGACGTGCCATTCTGCCCTCCATCCTTTAGTGACCTGACCCACCATCCTTGTTAAGCTATGTAGTGACCCATCTGTGTGAGGCACCGAGACCACGAAGAAAAAGAACAGGTTGCTTACCTGTAACTGGTTCTTTGAGTGTTTATCTGTGCCCTCACACAACCCTGCCCTGCTGTCTCCTCTTTCAGGTCCCTGCATGTTAGAGGTAGTCTTTGAAACTGAGGTAAGAGTTGCTTGATGGGATGGATCATGTGCAATAGGTATGGGCGGGGGGTGGCTCCTACCAAGCTACTCAACTTTAGAGAGTTCTGAATGAGGTCTCTGCGCAGGTACAAAACCCATTTGTGTGAAGGCACAACCACTCAAAGAACTACCATTACAGGTAAGCAGACCGTTCTTCCTTCTCTCTTCCAGCAGTGATGATTTGAAGTCCTGAGCTTGCTATGCCCTGGTGTCCTGTACTACTCATTTTGCACTTTGAGCTGTCATTGAATTGGGAGCAGCTGAAGCTTCTGATTCTCCACTGTAGCAGAACATTCTGGACTTCCCCGGCCATTTTGAATCCATTACCACAGGACCAAGAAGGAGGAAGGATTGCATCAAATGCTTTCTTGGCCTCTTCATTCCTATTTAGGTGGCCTTTTACAATTTAACTGCCACTTCCATTGCCACCCTGGGCTGTCATCTCCACCAAGGTGTCTCTTCTCTGTTCTGTAAAGGGTCACCTGGTGTGCATTTCTTTCGCATTGGTACAGACTGTTCAATGTGCTTAAGCCTGGAGAGAGGGAAAGGCTTTGACTGGCATCCTGTTAGTTAGTCCCAACTAGGGTAGACCCATTCACTCGGCTGTTGAATGGTGAGTCAACACGTAGATAAATCTAATGAATTTAGTAGATCTGCTCTAATCTAGACTAAAATAGGCTCAAGTGTGTTTGGACAGGAGGCTCTTGAATTTACAGGATGCTTTCTGATGGTTGGAGGGTTTCAAGACTGGGTCACCCAGTATCCTGCCTCTGTTTGTGACACATCAGCAACACAGACGCAGGATGTTAGTGTTTCAGCCTTGGGAGGTTCACCACAACACATATCCAGCAGTATGGATTTATTCAGTTGCATCCTTTACATATTTTAAGGTACATATTTTAAAGCCAGCAGTAAGAGCGGATGGGAGTTGCCATGCAACAATATTTCCCATCCATATATTGGAAATGATGACAGAATACTGGGAAATTATGTGAGTTTGTGTGTGTGTGTTTTAAAATACTATCTGTGTTAGCTATATATGCTATGATGATTCCAGCAAATCTCCTACCTTCAAATAATTTTGTAGCCAGTAGTAGCTGCTGAGAGATGGAAGCAGCACCAGAGGAAGGGGAAGGAGATGAACAGTCATCTTTCTTATGTTTCCTTCCCCTTTCTGTATTCTCCCCAAAATGTAATTTCCCGGTACTGCTAAGAGAGACAGACAGATTGAGAGAGAGAGAGAAAGAGAAGGGACATCTGGTGGCCATCTTCATCTTTTACCTAAATTCACACAATGACATGGATGACATGGAACATGCTGAATAGACCAATTACCCCCCTCCCCGTCTTTCTTACTCCTTTGGACTGATGATGTAGGGTTAACTGAGGAACGGAGGAAGTGTTTGTGCATATCAGGACACACAAGTGTGTTTTCCCAGCAAGCTCAGAGACAAAAGCCTTTTCCCCAGCACAGAGTGTACTCTCCTTTTAACATAGCAAACTGCAGATGTACTTTTTGTTCAAGCAGATAGCAAGGGGAAATGATCCAGTGTTTAAAAATAGATAGGAGACTCTGCTAGCTGGGCTGGGCAAAGAATTGCAAGAGCTCCCTCATAAAGGAAGCTGTCTGTGTCTCAGAAGCTCAGTGATGCTGTTGTCTTAGAGGTAACCCCATCGGATGTGAAGCTAATGTAGCAAGGTCTCTGTGTATCTAAAATCTGAAAGTAAGCTATGATTTTTATTTTATTTTATTTTTGCCTGGTTCATTGCAAATTCTGTATGGCATGTTTTTCCACACTGGAAAAGGTTGTGTCATCTGTATGCAAATAAAGGTATGATCAGCCACATGTAGCTGCCTTAACTTGAGTCAGGCCATGAGTGTGCATTGGGATATATAGGATTTTGGATTTAGCATTGCCTACTCAGCTGTCTGCTAACTTGTGGATTAGATTACTGCAGTGTATTCTTATGTAGGAAGACTATCCAGGTGCTACAGTTCCCTTAGAATGGGTGTCCAGGCTCTGAGCTAGGATTGGCCCAAGAAACTATATTTATATCAGTCCTTAAAAGAATTGTACCAGGTACAAGGAAAAATCCATGGTACTGGTTTTGTAGACTTGCATCCATCCTTACCTAGAGGAAGACGTTCTCTCTTTGCTCGCACCTTGCTTTATGATCATCCAAGTTGCCTCTGTTGAGGGTTTTGCTGAGATCAGAAAGCTTTTAATTGGTGACAAGGGCCAGAGCCTTCTAACTGCATTTGAACTAAAGAAGTCCATCTGCCCACTTCCTTGTCCTGTTTTGGGAAACTGATTAGGTTTCAAAAGTGTTTTAATCCTGATGCAAAAAAAGCTTGGTAGGGGGAAAGAGCACTTATTCTGTGATTTGGGGACTTCTGTGACAAGTTTGGACTGATTTCCTAAATCTTATAATGATTTTTATTATTGTTATTTGTGCAGATGTTGTGTTTTATGCTGTCTAAACATCTTCAAGGGTATTGTTGGGAAGCAGGGTAGAAATCTATATAATAATCAGAACTAATGATTGTAGATGAATGGTAAATTGATTACTCTTGTTCTTGCCCTCAGTGCTCCTTTTTTCCTTCCTGATGTGAACATTCATAGCTGTTTTTCTCTCCCCTTTTGTTTCAACTCTTAAAGACTGTTTGGCAACCAGATGTCACTGCAGACACTACAGACAGAGAAGTAGGCACCACGGTTGGAGGGGGGACATAGGCTTCTGATAATTGCCAGTTATGCTCAGCATTGCGCAAGTAATAATGATGCTTTTGATCCCTGAACGAAGCAAGTGGTTTTCTAAAGCAGGTGGTAAGTTGTTGTTTTTCTTTCCCTTTTCTCTCTCTCCCCATGGCACCTTTCCCTCTTGCAGGCTCAGCGGGACCCGTCCATCCCCTTGTGGACCCCTTGGCAGCTGGACCTCACTTGGCACGCTTCCCCTATCCTCCTGGTACTATCCCAAACCCATTGCTAGGGCAGCCGCCCCACGAGCATGAAATGCTCCGGCATCCTGTCTTTGGTAAGTCCGTGCATTTGATGGCCTTTGCAGCATGAAGATAAGAAGGGAGTCTTAAAAATATGAGAGGATCAGGCCTATGGTCCATCTATTCCAGCATCCTGTTTCCAACAGAGGCCGGCCCAGATGCCTCTGGGAAGCCCACAAGCAGGGCGTGATGGTAACAGCCCTCCCCCAGTATTACTCCCCAGCAACTGGTTTTCAGAGGCGGCCGGCTTCTGTAGATGTAAGTGTCATGGGCTGCTATTGCTAATTGCCATTGATTGTCCAAGCATGTTTGATTTGGGTTTGGGTTTTGAAGGCATGTGAGCTAATGGACAGCTCCCCATCTTGTGGGTTGTGAGCTCTGTAAGGCGAATGCTGCACTCCTCCCAGTACTCAGCTGTCGCTTTAACGTCTTTCAGGTACGCCAAGCGTTTGAAGGCTGTTAACTTGGGGACCTCATCCAGAAACTACTAGCATAAGAGAGTAATTCCCATCACCCAACACATGCGGGCCAAACATTCAAATCCAGTGTGTGACTTTGTCCTCCCAGCCTCCCAGTAGTTTTCATTTGTTTTTGTGATCCCAAAATAACAGTTGGAAATTGGCAGTACTTGGCATGCTCTGTGAATTAAACATGGATGGTGCTGGAGAGCGTGATACCTTTCTCTGTTTTTCTCAATCTCAGGTACCCCCTACCCACGTGATCTCCCTGGCGCCATCCCTCCTCCAATGTCTGCAGCCCACCAGTTACAGGCCATGCATGCGCAGTCCGCAGAGCTTCAGAGACTAGCGATGGAGCAGCAGTGGCTTCATGGTCACCCCCACATGCATGGGGGGCACCTTCCTAGCCAAGAAGACTATTACAGGTAAGGGGGGCATTCTGTCATATAAGAATTCTCCTATATATACCTTTTCTGGGCAAGCTCATTTCTCACTATGGCTTCAAAAGGGCTGGAAATGGTAGTTGTCAGCCCGGAGGAGTAGGTTCTGAAAGCAACAGAGATTGGAGGCACCTGGTCTACCAAGGGAGTTGTATCTGCATTACTTAGGCTTCCTCAGCCTGGCACACCTCCAGAGGATTGGCTTTCACCTCCCATTGACTCCAGCCAACATGACTGTTGCTAGTCAGGAATGGTGGGAGTTGAAGTCCATAATTTCTGGAAGGAACCCATTTGTGGGAGGTCTGTTAAAACTGCTGTTTTGTATCCCCGTCACTTTGAAACTTGGCTGTGCCAGGGTGTTTTTGTTTTGTTTTAAGTACTGCACATTTTCTGTCTTTGTTGTGCTGTGCTTTTGGAGTGTGTAAAATCCTGGACACTGGAGAAGGGTTGTCCAGGCCAGTCTGGATGTTGACCATCTCTGTGCCCCAAATCCAAACCTGGATGGTGAGTCTGCAAGCTCATCTATCTTAATCCTAAAGAAGGCAGCATGAGTTGAAGGCTTAGGTGAGGGTTTGGGCAAGAGGTAGATTCCAGAAAGTTTGGACCTTCTGGCATTTATAGTGTTCCCAGCCAATTTGGAGGCTTCCTTACTTAGGGGCCAATGCCATGTGCTCCCTTCCATGCTAAGAAGTTTGAATGTGCATGTGTATCATTCCTGGAAACTCAGGTGTCAGCTGCAGTCACAGAATTCCTAGATGAAGCCTTGGCATCTTTGGATGCAGGCTGCCATCTCACTCTCCTCCCTACTTCTTTCTGGCAAGTGAAAAAGGATAAAGGACCACAATCCTAAAATCAGAAGATGAGACCTTTCACTGTGTCCCATTTTGGTGGAGGCACAGCTGATGGATGGACATTCACTGGATGCCTCCAATACTGTTGGAACTCTTTGCCCAATGAAGCTCATATCGTACCCCCAGTTGCCTTTCACCAGTTTGTGAAAACTTTATTTTATTTATTACAGTACATCATGCTAAGTACCTGAAGTTGTGTTGAAAGTTTTATCTTTTATCTACAGCCTCTTACCCCCAATTTTTTTTTAAAAAAAATACGGAGGATAAAAATAATCTCCATTTTTATTAAATTATTGAAACCATTTATTTATTCATATGCGTTTTTAGGCCATCTTTAAAAGTAGAGCTCTCCTCAGGTGGCATACATAGTAGAGAAGGTCATGCCACTAATAAACCGACAGACAAGAAGTATTCAAGCTCCAGGAATAGAGATTCCACCTAAACATTAGGAAGAATGTCCTGACGGTAAGAGCAGTGGAATACGCTGCCTTGGAGATGGTGGAGGTTTTTAAACAGAGCCTGGATGGCCATCTTTTGGGAGTGCTTTGATTGTGTATTCCTGCACGGCAGGGGGTTAGACTGGCAAAACTTTTCCCAGCACTAGGGGTTGTTGTTTTGTGCCTTGAAGTCATTTATGGCTTATGGGCCTATGGCAGTCCCAAGGCAGGTCTGTCATGGCCTTTTCTTGATACAGTTTGTTCAGAGGAGTTTTGCCTTGGTCTTCATCTGAGACTGAGAGAGTGTGCCTTGCCCAAGGTCATCCAGTGGGTTCCATGCCCAAGTGGACATTCAAATCCTGGTCTCCCAGAGTCCCAGTCCAACGCTCAGGCCACTACGCCATGTTTGCTCTAAAGATAGATGACCACTGCTGGAAAGACTGCTTTGTATTCACCAGCCTTGGTGGCTGACTAGTGAGAATGAACATGGCCACTTGGTTTGGGTGATAGTAGCCATTCAAGTAACTTTAGCCCAGACCATTTAAGGTATTAAAGATTCCACTATAACTTTAAATTGGGCTCAGACGCAAGAGCAGTGCTGCTGGTACAGTATCCGTTTCATGTGAACTGACCGCTCAGTCCTCACCGATAACTTGGGCTGCTATATTTGGCACTAGCTGAAGTTTCTACAGGCAGACCATACAGAAATCCTTACAGGAAAGCATCCAGACCAAACTAACTTACCTCTGTTATTTTTACTTTCTTCTCCTTGTCTTCTAGTCGACTGAAGAAAGAAGGCGACAAGCAGTTGTAATAAATTATTTATTTGTAATGCTGGCTACAGAAAATCCCAAGCCTTGGGCAGAAGTGGAATGTGTTTGTCTGCACATGGAAGAACTGAGAAAACGAGAGGATTGTCTTCTAAAGATACCGTTCTCTATTTAAAACGGAAGAAAAACCCACAAGAAAGCCCAGCAGCTACAGACTTTAATCAGCACATATATTATAGTATTCATTTGTAGAGAAGATTTCTCAAGACCAGCCCAAGAATCGCCTTGCATGAGAAAACCTATTAAGAAGCCTATTGAAAGAACAACAACAACAACAACAACAACACAGGACTGGATGAAACATTCAGAGAATTTTCTTGGGCAATCTTGGGGGGGTTCTGTTTGGGTTTTTTTGGGTTCATTTTTATTTTTTCATTTTGAGTAGGTGCTAGAATCAGGTTCACAACTTAATGCAAGCCACTGTGCATAAAAACACTCAATTTATATATATATATATAGATATATATATACACTAAAAAACAAAACAAGAATTGCAAGTAGGTGGCATAACAACCTCTGAAAATCCAAGTGCTATAACAAGAATTTTAAAAGAAAATCTTTTATTTTAATACATTGTAGGAAAACTTCATAATTTTAAAGAGAGCTTTGCAGCATGGCTTTTTAAGTCTGTAAATAACTTTTTTGGGTTAGGGGTTAAAAAATATTATTATTATAATCTCCACCAACTCCTGATTTCTTCCTCCCTTCCTCTCCCCTCTCCTCCCCAGCCTCCAGTAACATCACAAAATGGTTACTTCCTACCGGTGTTGACAAGAATACAGAGTTGATTTTTTAATATAAGAGGAATATATATAATTATCCCTTTAATTAAAGGGACAATGTCAAGGGGGAGGGGTCAATAATTTCACAGTGGGCAAGAGCTTGACTTTACAGTTTGGTAGCAACATAAGCATTAAAAAAAGGAGTTGCAGGGACAACGTTTTTTAAAAAGCTGTTTCCTTTCGTGCACGTATGTGTGTTGTTTCTTTTAATTTAATTCCTTTGTCCCATGAACATCAGAAGCGTTTTCCATTCTGGTTCTCGGTTTGGTCATCCTTCAGTTCAGTAGGTACATAAAGTACATTCCTGCAGTGCGGTAAATGACTGAATGATGATGACGATGATGATGATTTTAAAAGGTTGCAGTACAGCCCTTCACGTTCTCTATTACAAGCACTTTGTGAAACAGAAATTAGGATGGCTAGCAGCTTTCAGGGAATGGCCTCTTCCTCTCCACTCTCTAAAGTGTCAAGGCAAGCACCAGATACTACTTTTTCTTCATTGATATAGCATTAACGTGAAAATATATGTTGAAAATAACAAACACTCCTCCACCAAATTCCAATAATAATAATAATAATCTGCTTCCTTCCTTCTTCCTTTCTTCTTTTCTACCTACTTACCTACCCACCTACCACAATCCCTGTTTGTGTAAGGAGGAGCTTTCTCATTCTCTTTAGTGTCAAGATGGGCAACCATGTGTTTGGGATATGGAGAGACGAAGGTAGCAGCCTGTGCATTTGCTTCCCTCTTGCCTGTATTGGAGTCATCCTCCCCAGGCATTGGAGAGAGCTGTTGCATTGAGATCCATTGGCGTTTTAGTAGATTGTGAACACCCCACTTAAAATAAGCAGTGCAAGTACCATCTGAGCATTTGCAGAACGAAATCATTCCCTCGGTGGCTCTTGTCCGCTTTGAAAGAATCGGCAGGCAGTGGGGCAGTTGCAGAGATGTGGAAATCAAACTGCAAAGCTTAACATCCCCATCACGAAGGGCCTCTGTGTCTTGGTTTTTTTTCCCTTTTTAATGATCCTGGTTTTATCAGAGTTTTGCTTTGTTCATTAGAGACAGTGGTAAACTGTGTTTTAAGGGCACGGTTGAGTCAGATGAGTCTCTGTATGGTTGCCAGACCGAAAACGAGAGAAGGCTCCTGTTTCGTAGAAGAAGGGGTTTCAGCCCGTGTTGCCTGTGACCTGGTTGTGTGACGAGCGGCACCTGCCGAAATTTGCCCATTTCTACACAAGCGTTGAAGGCACAGGAGCCTTGCCCAGTTTCAGTCGGTCAACCCTATCAGCAAAAAGCAAAATGTGCAACGGTCGAGTGGTAGGATACACCTGGTTCGAGGTGGCGCGGGTGTGTATCCTCCATGCTATTACCTTGTGTGCCTTTTGCAAAATTATTGTTGGGTAAAAGGTACAGTTTGCAAGGCAGGGAGTCCCTAAAGGCGCACCTTCTTCTGGCAGCTGCCTCTCTCTCAAGTACATGAGGACTGTACGAATTCTATTTTTAATTCCTTCCCACTGTTACTTTTAGATACACCCTTTAATGAAGTGGATGGTGCAGGAATCTACAGGAACTCATGCCATATTCGTGTTGTCAGGGACATTTTCCCTCACCGTTGCATTTGTCATAACGTTTTCTGTTTCCCCCTTTGGAGGGGTCTCTCTTTTTCGGTGAAGACTGTTATCTATGGTGGTCCCTTGTAGGACTCCATTGGGCTACATCAGATAACCCTGTAGCTAATTTGTTTTACTGTCTCCAGAAGTACAGAACAGGTGGAATTTAAACATGTTTTAACAGAATTTCTGGGTTCTTCCTACCTCGGAGCAGAGAGTAGGTCTTTCTTCACATGGTATCCCACCTCTTTTCCTCACTCCCCCTCCTTCATTGCAAGATATCGGTGCTTCTGGGCCATTGATCACCATTTAATGTCAAGATGGGTAATAGGAAACTGTACCTGTGTCACAAATCCACAAACCCCGCCAGGTTGTCCTGAGCTTAGCTAGGCGAATCCAAGTCATCTTTTTGTGATTGTTCGCAGAGCATCCAGATCTGATACAGCAGCGGTTTAAGTCTGTGCTAGTCCCCAGCCTTAATCCAGAAGACAGGGACTAACACAAGCAGGCAGTTTATTTCCAGGTTGGGCATGTCCGCCTATTCTCAGGTCACTTCATGCGCCAAGAACCAAAAATACCAAAATGGAAGAGCACTCAAAAAGTACCCTTCCAGATGCAAAGTGTTAGGCCTCCCCTCCGTCTGCCTCCACTAGCAAAGCGAGTCTAAAAAGATGCTCAAAGCGTTGCTGAAACCCAAACGGTATTTCCCATTTCAGTCCTGCCGTCGGTTCCAGAATAAAATGCAACGTTAACGGACCCGTCTTACGGACGGGGCACCCCAAACCCATTTACCGGTCACCTTGTGTGGTTTCTATTGCTGTCGTTTTGTTTTGTTTTGTTGAAAAGGCACTTCAGTTAACCTAAATTGTCATGAATTTTCTCAGCGGAAACAGGAAAGAGTGGCTTTTTGGTAAGGGCGGTGGTCTTCTTTCCAGGGGTCTGTCGCTCCCTACCGGGACTGGGATTTCCCATTTGGGGACACGCTTTATAGCATGGGTGGCATAAATGCATTCTCCTGTCAAAATGACCATTGAATTCACCACTTAAATTTAAATTTTCAGCGTAGGTTACTATTCTGAATCATTCCAGGGCGGTGGGAAGGAAGCCCAGTGTCTTTTTGTGGCTGGGTCTCATGGTTATCAATTACAGTCTTGTTTGCTCCCATTTTCTCTAGGATCACCCTTTTCTGTTCACAGAAAATTATTTTTAATCAATTTTTTTTTAAAAAAAACCCTTACAGTTCATTTTTTGTTTTGTTTTGTTGTGTGCGTGTGGTTTGTTATGTTTTGTTTTTTTTACACACAAAAAATAAATAAATACCAGTCTCTTGTTCAGTGTTGTCATGGTTTTGCTGCACCGTTTCAAAAAGAATATACCTTCTCGACAGCGACGTTTATATATATCTTGAGGCTTAGTGTACATATGAGTAGTTTGCCATGGGATAACACAGTGTAAAACAGAGTAGAAAACCCAGAAAATCGTGACTTCTGTGTTCTCTCCATTTGAGTATTTTGTAATTTTTTTGAAATATTTGTGGACATAAATAAAAACCGAGCTACACTATGGTGTGTTTGTGTGCGTGTGTTAATGGAAAAGAAGGGCGTGCTATTAAAGCGTTTGTAGCCCTCCAGACGCATTGGACTACAGCTCCCATAATCCACAGCATTGCCAATGGGACGGCAGGCCTACAAGATGAGAAGGTAAGGTAACTGACATTGTCTGAAGTTTTGAGGGGGATAAGAGAGTGGTTCAGACCACTGTGAAGTTCTGGACAAATTCCCAATAAATCAAGAGTGGCTCCCCAGGGCTCAAAAATATTTTCCCCCAAAAAATGTTCATCCCAACATTTTTTTTTTTTGCCCTGAAATGCCCCAAAATACTCACCAGAGGGCATGGGAATCATTCCCACTACATCAGCAATTCCCAAACTTTGGTCCAACAGATGGTTTTGGACTTCAGCTCCCAGAATTCCCGACTGTTGGCCAAGCTGGCTGGGGCTTCTGGGAGTTGAAGTCCAAAACATCTGGAGGACCAAAGTTTGGGAACCATTGCACTACATCTTGTGTCCCCCTGCCCTGCCAATTTAATCCCAGGCCTTTTTTGAAGCCCAAAACATGGTGAAAATGCCTGCATGGCTCCTTAAGAGATGTTGGGTGTGTGTGTGTGTGTGTGTGTGTGTGTGTGTGTGTGTGTGTGTATATATATATATATATATATATATATATATATATATATATATATAATTTGCCTTAATGGGACAAATGCAGCCCCCTAACCTTCTGCAGTTGTCCATCCCTGCCATAAATGAATGGGAACTTCATTAGCGGACCTTTACAGTCAGACTGCCTTCTTGTAAATCTAAGCGGCGATGAAGATAAAACACATTTTTCTGTCCACATTGAAAAAGTTACGGTCAAGGGCCACATTATGTGGACAGAAAAATGTCTTTTATCTTCATCGCCGCTTAGATTTGCAAGAAGGTAAAATACATGGCAGGGGAGGAAAGGAAAGCATCGCGTGTCCATTGTGCTCCGAAATACCTCTTTTGGGGCGAAGGAGCACATCCCCGGCTCTCTCAACCTTAGGAACGTTTAAAAGATGATGATTTTGCAAAGTCTCAGATCCAGACGATGTACATACATCTGGGTTGCGGGAAGTGTGGTTCCCCAGGACTTAAATCTTTTTTTAATGTGGAAATAAAACGGACCCAAGTGCCCCCAAGATGAAATGGGGAAGGGAGGTTTCACCACATTTTAGGACCTTCCAGGCCACCAAGGCCATATTTAATTCTGTTTTAATGTCTCACTTTTCAATGTGTTTTAATTGTATTGTTCTTTTAATGTCGTGAGCCGCTCTGGGTCCCAGTTTTGGGGAAAGATCAGGATATAAATAAATATGATGATGATGATGATGATGGACCTTTGGTTGTTCTGTGGGAATAATAATAATAATAATAATAATAATAATAAGATCAGGATATAAATAAATATAATGATGATGATGATGATGATGATGGACCTTTGGTTGTTCTGTGGGAATAATAATAATAAGATCAGGATATAAATAAATATGATGATGATGATGATGGACTTTTGGTTGTTCTGTGGGAATAATAATAATAATAATAAAAAGATCAGGATATAAATAAATATAATGATGATGATGATGGACCTTTGGTTGTTCTGTGGGAATAATAATAATAATAATAAGATCAGGATATAAATAAATATGATGATGATGATGATGATGATGATGATGATGATGATGATGGACCTTTGGTTGTTCTGTGGGAATAATAATAATAATAATAAGAAGAAGAAGAAGAAGAAGATCAGGATATAAATAAAGATGATGATGATGATGATGATGATGATGATGATGATGATGATGATGGACCTTTGGTTCTGTGGGAGTAATAATAATAATAATAATAAGATCAGGATATAAATAAATATGATGATGATGATGATGATGATGATGATGGACCTTTGGTTGTTTTGTGGGAATAATAATAATAATAATAATGATGATGATGATGATGATGTATTTATATCCCAGCCCTTTGAGATCAATCGGGGCGGCTAACAACAAGAAGGTCCATCCGGGGTTTAAAATGGCCCAGAGATGGCCCAAAAGAAGGGACACTTCCCCCCCAAACAATTCTGGGAAGCAAAGAAATTATTAAATTTTTTGGGGGGACAGCCCTCTGAGCCCCACAAACCCAACAGTTCCCCATGCTTGACCCATGTACATTGTTTCTTTCTCTCAATAAGGTCTCTTGCGGTCGTTGCGTGTCTTCAAGTTGTTTCCAAACCATGGCAAACCTAAGGAGAGACAATTGTGGGGTTTTTCCTGGCAAGATCTGTTCAGAGGAGCTTTGCCACGGCTTTTCCCAGAGGCTGAGAGAGTGTGCCTCGCCCAAGGTCACCCAGCGCGTTTCACGGCCGAGCTAGAAATCAAACTTTGGTCTCCAGAGTCGTAGGAGTCCCACACTTGGAAGCACTGTGCTACTAGTGCAAGAAAATACTTGTCTGTCCTGCCCTGGATTTTAATAGTAGTAATAATAATAATAATAATAATAATAATAATAATAATAAATTATTTATTTATAGCCCGCCCAATCACAAGGAATCCAGGCAGGTTACAGCAATATAAAATCCATAGCGTACAATAAAATTCAAAAATAAGTGTTGCATGTTTCCAGATTTGCGTTAACGTTCAACAGGTCCTCTTAATTTTTACATTATTCTATATTTTTGCAGAGGAGCTCGGCCGCCGCGGCGTCACGGTTCTCTCTCACAAAGACAAAAAACGATCCTGCGAGGTGAGTTGGGCCCAAATTCATGAGTGGATCAAGGTAAATCTAGTGAGCTTCGCAGCTGGGTGGGAATTCGAACCCGGGTCTCCCCACAGAAAAATTGGAACACATTGCAGGAATAATCCAGTTTGAGATTGCTTTAACCGCTATGGAAAAAAGGTAGTTATATGAGACTTTATTTTTATTTTTATTTTCCCAATAATAATAATAATAACAACAACAACAACAACAACAATGGGGAGAGAAAAGTGGAATAAATTTCTTAATAACAATACTGAAAAGAATGGGAGACAATTACACAGGTTAAAATGTCGTGTGAGAGATTTTGCCTTCTCTATCAGAGAAGCTCTGGTGCCACAATAAACTACAAATCCCAGGATTCCTTAGCACTGAGCCAAGGCAGTTAAAGCGGTCTCAAACTGGACTGTTTCTGCAGTGTGTGTTTTGGACCTTTGTGAGGATTGGTATTTATCTGAAAGTGTCCTGTTAAAAACAGTTAGTGTCTGTCCTTTTTTAAAAATCATACTATGTCTCTCTTTCTTGGAAATTGACCCTTTTGGGGGGCACTTTTCATGTTGCACAACTTTTAACTTCCTTGGCTTATGTCCTTTGGAATTCTGGGATTTGTAGTTTGGCATCTGGCAGAGAATACTAAGCCCCTTTCCCCAACTACATATCCCAAGATTCCCTAGGCAGTAGCTATTAAAATGAAACAATAGTGTTATTATTGTGTGGGTGTGAAATAATCCTTTGTTAGTGTTGTCTGGCTGTTAATAGTACAGCTCCAGAACCATTTTTGGAGTGGAAAGTCAGGCTGCATCCGCACAGCAGAAATAATCTGGTTTGACGCCACTTTTAACTGTCATGGCTCAATGCTATGGAATTCTGGGAACTGTATTTTTGTGAGCCATTTAGCCTTCTCTGTGAGAGAGCTCTGGTGCCACAACAAACTACAGTTCCCAGAATTCCATAGCATGGCAATTAAAGTGGCAACAAATTTGATTATTTCTGCCATGTGGATGCAGCCTTAAGATTGGAAAATCTTCATGAGAAGAGAGATGGCCAAAGGCTGCATATCTGGAACTTCTTAGGTTGCATCCATACTGCAGAAATAATCCAGTTTGAAGCCACTTTTCACTGCCACGGCTCCGTACTATGGAATTCTGGGAGTTGTAGTTTGTTGTGGTACCCAACTTCTCTGACAGAGAAGACTCAATGCCTCACAAAACTACAGTTCCCAGAATTCCACAGCATTGCACCATGACAATCAAAGTGGTGTCAAACTGGATTATTTCTTCAGTGTGGATGCTGCCTCGGTTAATAGGGAGCGGCTTCAGAAAGTGCACAATAGTGAGACCGCTTTAACTGCCCTGTCTCAGTGCTATGGAATCCTGGGAGATTGTAGTTTATTAAAATTAAGAGCTACAAATTCAGTCAAATTATGAGGGAGACAGTGGCTTCTTTGCTTCTGCATGGTGCAAAGAAAGCGAAGAAACCATTGTCTCCTTCATAATTCGACTGAATTTGTAGCTGAGGCAGAGAAGCCAAAATCTACTCTCCACAGAAAACTGACAGAATTAATTGATTTAATTATGGAACTGGTGGCAGCAAATATTTGGTCTGTTTCTGGAGGACTTAATTTTTAAATTTAGGGGAATCTCTCTTTAAAAAATGCCTTATATTTGTGGCTGGGAAGTTGCGCAGGTGTTGCTTGTTAAACTGTGAGAGGAAAGAAAGGC